>OZ018334.1:67317506-67842104 GCA_963969495.1 Ceratothoa steindachneri
CAATAGAAAAAAAGGGGGTTGGTGAGGAGAGAGAGAGAGAGAGAGAGAGAGAGAGAGAGAGAGAGAGAGAGAGAGAGAGAGAGAGAGAGAGTAACAAGGAGTAACAAGGAAAGTAAGTACCCTAGGAGACCTCACGGTCCATTCAAAGAGGGTACCTTTGGACTAGCAATTGAGCGGGCACATGGCTGCTCAATTGTTTTGCGTCCATAAACGGCCACTTTTCAAGACTTTGTCTAGTCTTAACTTGAACTGGTCAACAGATTCACTGTTGACAACTTCCACTGGAAGTGCGTTCCACTTAACGCAGATACTGTAGGTGAAAAAGTTTCCACACAGATTGCGGTTGTAACGCTTCAGTTCAAGTTTGAAGCCGTGATTGCGCGTTCTGTTCTCACTCAGTGTGAAAATATCCCGGTAGTCAACATTGTCGAACCCTCGAAGTATTTTGAAAACTTCGATGAGCTGACCACGCAGTCTACGGGTTTCCAACGAGAACAGATCTAATTCCCTTAGTCTATCCTCATAACTTTTATGTCGGATAGAGGGAATCAGTTTGGTTGCCCTGGCTTGTACGCGTTCCAACCTTGCGATGTCCTTTCGAAACGAAGGACTCCAAAATTGTACGGCATACTCCAGGTGCGGCCGAACTAGGGAGTTGTACAGACAAAGTACTATCTCCCTGTTACGGTATCCAAACTGGCGCTTTATGTAGCCTAACATCCTTTGGGCTTTCTTCTCTGCCTCGATGCACTGTTTCGAGAACTTGAGGTCGCTAGTGACAGTAACACCCAAGTCCTTCTCAGTGTCACTCGATTCGAGAGCAGTGCCCTTAGGGATATAATGAGATTGGGGATTTCTGTGGCCGATATGCATTACTTTGCACTTGTTCACGTTGAACGGCATTTGCCACGTGTCCGACCACTCCCCAATCTTCCCAAGGTCTTCCTGCAGGCGGGCAGTATTTCCATCCTTTGCAACGTTCATACCAAGCTTGGTATCGTCGGCAAATTTGGAAATCTTCGCAACCATGTCACCGTCCATGTCGTTGACGTAGATGATGAATAGTAGTGGTCCCAGGACAGAACCTTGAGGCACTCCGCTAGTAACGGGCACCCACTCAGAAGCCTGTCCATTCACCACCACCCGTTGCCGTCTGCCACTTAGCCAGTTCTCGATCCAGCCGGCTACTTTTCC
Source organism: Ceratothoa steindachneri (assembly GCA_963969495.1). Classification (NCBI taxonomy): domain Eukaryota; kingdom Metazoa; phylum Arthropoda; class Malacostraca; order Isopoda; family Cymothoidae; genus Ceratothoa; species Ceratothoa steindachneri. The sequence goes on from OZ018334.1 coordinate 67,318,701, forward strand.
GTCTATGCCCAGCGCTCGCACTTTCCGGAGAAGGCGGCGGTGTGGTACCTTATCAAAGGCTTTCTGAAAGTCTAAGTAAACCACATCCACCGCCTTGTCCCGATCGTGCTCACTGAACACGAAGTGGAAGAATTCCACAAGGTTCGTCAGGCATGACCGTTGCCTTCGGAAGCCGTGCTGGGAACTCCTCAGTAGCAGGTTTGACTCTAAATACGACGTTATTTTCTCCACCATCATGCTTTCCATGAGTTTACCGACTATCGAAGTCAGACTGATAGGTCGGTAGTTTGACGGATGGCTGGAGGATCCTTTCTTGAAGATCGGAGTCACCTCCGCCTCACGCCAGTCTCTAGGAACGCATCCGGTCCGGATTGACATGTTAAAGATAGCGCACAGATGTCGTGATACTTCATCGCACACTTCCTTCAACACCTTGGGTAGAAACCCGTCCGGTCCAGGGGACTTATTCGTCTTTAGGTCAGCGATCTTTTTCTTTATTTCTCCTTCGGTGAAGTCCATTGCCTCCAGCTTTTCCCCCGAGTAGGAATCCGTGGGCTGGGGGATGGGACCACACTCTTTAGTAAACACTGAGGAGAAGTAGTCATTGAGAAGGTTAGCATTTTCTGCATCTGACTGAGTTAATGCACCCTCCTCGTCCACTAGGGGCCCAATCCTACGATGGATTGGTTTACGGCTATTTACATAGCCGAAGAACTCCTTGGGATTCTCCTTGCAGAGTCTCGCCACTCGGAGTTCCTCAGTACGCTTAGCCGCCCTTATGCTGGACTTCACTCTCCTGGCTAGCCTCCGGTACTCGTCAAAGGCACCCGAGATCTTCGATCGCCGGTACGCATTTCTCTTCTCCCTAAGCAGTTGGCCGATTTCTCGATTAAACCACTTTGGTTGAACAGAAGACCGACGGAGGCATTTCAGAGGGATGCAACTTGATTGAAGACTCATGAATTTATTTTTTAAATTGTTCCACGAATCCTCAACCTCTTCGCATACCGCTAGCCTTACATCAGTCAGCCCAGCACGAAGGCGTGCAAAGTCTGCTCTTCTCAAGTCAAGTTTCCTTGATTGACTTGCAACAGACCTTACCTTCGGGATCTTGACGGTAAATCTAACTAGCTGGTGATCACTGCCACCGAGCTCTTCGCCTACAGAGACATCCTCAACGATATCATCCTCAGAGGTGAAGACCAAGTCGAGGATATTGTCTCCTCTCGTCGGTTCTCTGACCCATTGAGTGAGGTACTCGTTGTTGGCGAACTCCAGGAGTAGCGCGCTATCGCCACAGGCTGCTCTGGTTTCCCAGTCAACTTGTCTGTTGAAGTCGCCCATAACGATGCACACTCTGCCTTGAACAAGCTCACCCAGCAGCTGGTACAGTTCCTTGTCCTTCTCAACGGGTTGGGAAGGGGGTCTGTAAAGCACCAGGGTCCTGTATCTGACAGGACCTATCTCTAGGTCAACGCCTAGGAGCTCGTGATCGGATATAATGTTGGAGTTCGTAGATTTGATTGTATCCTTGACATACAACATTACACCGCCACCCTCTCTGTCTGGCCTATCTTTGTGGAAGAGTTGGTAGCCAGGAACCGTGAATTCGCCTTCAAAGTCTCGGTTTGAGGTTTTTATCCACGATTCTGTTATGGCTACCATTTCGGGTTCTTCCGTCGCTACGAGGCCACGGAGCTCAGGAAACTTGTTCCTGATTGACCTCGCATTGAACAGAAGAACTTTCAGGGAGTCCCCGACTGTAGGACTCCCTATGCTCTTCCGTTTCCCGGCTTCTTTGTTGGCGAGGCACCCCTTTTTGCGACCTCTGAGAAGGTCGTTCCTGGAGTGACACGGGCGTACTGGCGTACGTCCGCCCTCACTCTGGGTCGGATACTCCTTTCGGTCCTCTCTACGACATTCTGGATCATGTTAGACAGAAAGGCCTTTCCTTTAAAGGAAAGATGTACCCCATCCCTTTGGTAGAGATCATTTCTACCATAAAAGGTGCGGTACGGGTCCACAAAAAAGACCCCCTCTGCCGTACACAAATCTGCCAGGCGCCGGTTTAGAGACACATTCATCGAGTGAGCGGTCCGTGTTGGACCTCTCCTCGGGAGCATCCCGACTACCACACGCTTGCGGGTTTTCAGCCCACAGTCGTCCACGGCACCCATGACCGTGTGGAGGATTTTATCTGTAGGGCCTACCCTACCTCCTCTCAGGTACAGGTCGTTTCCACTGACCATCAGAGCAACGACTGAGCTCTCAGAAATCTGTGATTTCTCAGCCTCTACTCTGATGTGGTGGTTACCACATCCTGGCAGGCAGCTTACCTTCACACTAGTGCGAAGGCGGGCCGCTAGCAGGGACTGCAGGCTCCGTGCTTGAGAATCACCAATAAGGGTGACTCTTGCACATTTGTCAGCAGGCGACTTATTCTTTCCTCTCGGAAGCGACTTGCCGCTTTCCTCTTGTATCTCTGCATTTTTCTTTTTTTTCTTCCTCATCTTATTTTTCTTCTCTTCATTTGTTTTCTCTTCTTCCGTTTCTCTTTTCTCTTCTTCCGTTTCTCTTTTCTCTTCTTCTCTTTCCACTTTCCCATGCGCACCAGTAGCGCTCGAATCCTCTACACTGGGGTGAGCTGCATTATGGTCCTTTTTCTTCTTTTTCTTTTTCTTCTTCTCATTGGCTCCGCATGGCAGAAGTGGGACTGCCAATTCAGTTTCACCTCCTTGGGCTGGAGTCACATCGGCGGAACCACCCAAGTCAGTGGGACTTTCGTCTCGAGCTTGAGCCGACTGGGCCTCTAGTTTAGAGGCTAGCTCTAGGATCTTTTCCTCGAGACGCCGAATCTGAAGCGCGTGCTGCGTTTCTAGGGTCTGCAGTTTATTTTCCAGCGCCCTAGATTTTTCTTCAGAGGTTGTGAAGAGATCCTTGAGTTCATTGCAGCATGCCACTGCCTCTCGGATCTCTCCTTTAAGGATGCAATCGGTGCATATACTTCCCGGGTGGCATTTCGAAAAACATCCTTCCGGGAAGTCCACGCACCACTTATCCTTCTGGCATATCGCACATGTATATTTAAGTGCAGCTGGACCTTTTTTCCCTGTCATTTTAAACACTTTCTCTCTTTCAAAACTTCGTGACCAATCAATAGAAAAAAGGGGGTTGGTGAGTTCTCCCCGCGTGAGTCGCTCCCGCCTATCGATCGGAGACGTTTCGGATCTTTCAGAAGGCACGCTCCATGTGCTGCTGTTCGTCCGACCGAGTCGTCAAGCCTCGGCGTGCCGTGGCTCCCAACCAAGCAGCACAGACGGTCCCCGAAGGGGCCATCGATTTGTCACCAGGTGAACAACAACGAAGCACGCCCCTTACTAAACTCCTACTAGTTCCCTTCACAACGGCCAGGATCTCGGAGCAGCGTTCAATGGATATCCCGCCCCACCAAGGAACTCGACCCAAGGCTTTTTATTGGCCTGGCAACCAACCTGGGAACAAAGGGCCGTCACCTCGGACCGATGCTACCAGAGGCACCCGTCAACGGTCACTGGGAACGGTCAATAATTACGCGCCAGGAAAGGGGTTAACGGGGCACTACCCTCATCCCATTCATCGTGCCCCAACGCCTAGGACACCTCTAGTCCTAGTCTCTCGCAACCAGTGAGCGTCGATTGGCGTTGTTTATAGAGGTTCCAAAGCCTCTCTTCTGACGCGTGAGGTAGCTGCCAGGTCCTTATATGTAGATAGAGGGAAAAAAGGGAAAGAGTGGCATGATAGAAGTAGGCTTTTTTTGTTTTTTTTCTTTTTGTATAAGTGGGAGAGATAGGATGAAAGTAAAAAAGGAGAATGATAGAGTAGAAAAAGAAAGGAGTGACGCACTTAGTCTGGAATCTCGTTTTCGACCAAATCGACATGGGAAGCCCTACCAGGGGTACCCAGAATAGGTACCCCCGCCGACATAGCTCGAGAAGTCAAAGGTACACACAAGCTCTCTTCCCGCGACAAGGGGGCGTCACCTCTCCCTCTACTTTCTTTATGAGAGAGAGAGAGAGAGAGAGAGAGAGAGAGAGAGAGAGAGAGAAAGAAAGAGAGAGAGAGAGAGAGAGAGAGAGAGAGAGAGAGAGAGAGAGAGTGTGTGTGTGTGTGTGTGTGTGTGTGTGTCACAAGGAATAGTAGTACCTCAAAGGACATTGCTGACTATACCGTGGGGGGTACTATTTTGGGAAAGCCCTAACCTATAGAAAAGAGAAAGTATAGCCTAGATGAAAGCTCTCCCCGCCCACCTCTCTCACCCGCAATGGCAAGCCAGAAAGCTGAAACGATACCTGAATGTGCTGAAAAAAAAACACAAACAGGAAATTTTTATAAAAAAAAGTTGAAACCTATCTACTTTACTCAGGTATATAATCTATACTAAAGTGGTACCATCTAGGACAGAGAGTGGAATATCTTGTCAAGTCGAGATTTGAACTGTTCACCACTTCCGGTCGGAGACGGTTCCACGTTCCGCAGATTTTGTACGAGAAGAAGTTTCCGCAAATGCTAGTATGGACTTGTGGTAATTCCAGTTTGTAACCTTGGTTACGTGCAGCATCTGCCTTCAACGTGAACAGCCTTATTTGATGTACGTTTTCAACTCCTTACATTATCTTCAAAGTTTCAATCAGCTGGCCTCTTAACCGTCACGTCTCCAAGGAGAACATACCCAGTTCTCGTAGCCTATGCTGATAACTTCTATGTCTAAGGGAGGGGATCAATTTTGTGGCTCTGGCCTGTACTCTTTCCAGCCGTTCAATATCCTTCCTCAGGATTGGGGACCAGAATTGTACGGCGTACTCAAGGTGTGACCAGACTAGAGAGTTGTACAAGGCACGAACAATCTGCTTCACGGAAGCGAAAATGCTTCTTAATGTACCCCAGCATTCGCTGGGTCCTCTTTTCCACCTGGAGGCACTGCTTGGAGAACTTTAGATCGCTGCTGATTAGCACGCCTAAATCTTTCTCAAGGTAAGTGGTATCTAGTTTTTTTGTATACGAGGGGCAGTCAATAAGTTTTGCGAATTGGTAGGGCAAAACAGAGGAAGGGGGATGGCTGTTTGTGGGGGTGTTAAGACAAGTTATGACAAGTTATGACAAGTCAGGACCTGCAGCCGCACGCTCCCGCCTCGTCTATTTAAGAAGCAGTAGCTGATCGCAGATCATCAGTCGCAAATTTTTCAACGATGGAGAAGGTTAAACACCGTGCAGTGATAAAATTTTAACCAAGGAAGGCAAGAATGCAAAAGTTATCCATGAACGCATGGTTGCAGTATACACCGACACCGCCCCTTCCTATGCAACTATTGCTCGCTGGAATAGGGAGTTCCGCCATGGTCATGAGTCCCTTGAAGATGACCCCCGTCCAGGACGCCCGTCAGACGTGACCAACGAGAAAAATGTGGCCCGTCTGGAGAAGATGATGCTCGAAAATCGACGGGTGAAGGTCGAAGAAATTGAGCGAGAACTTGGAATATCACATGGAAGTGTTATCAACATCATCCATACAATTTGGCCGTGACCAAGGTCTATGCCCGTTGGGTCCTTAGAAACCTCACGCCCCATGATCGATTTCAATGTCGTCAAAGTTCAAACGACAGAGTTGCACAAGCTGCCTTGCACGAGTGCGGATTCGAGGAGCTCAACCATCCCCCCTACAGTCCAGATCTGGCCCCTAGAGACTACTTTTTATTCCATCAGCTCAAGTCTGCACTGCGTGGACGCCGGTTTGGGGACGATGAAGATGTCCAGCTCGCCGTCCAAGTGTGGATTGAACAGCAGTCGGGAGATTTGTGGTTGTCGGGAATTCGAAGCCTCAGGGACAAGTGGCGCAAGTGCATTGAAGTCGAGGGTAGTTATATTGAAAAATAATAAAACACTTTTCCTCATATCTCGTTTCCTTATATCCAAATTGCAAAACTTATTGACCGTCCCTCGTATCAAGGAGTAGTTTTCCTGAGGGTTAGAATGGCCGATGTGCATTACCTTGCACTTGTCAAGGTTAAATGGCATCTACCACCTTTCTGACCATTCGCCTATCCTGAGAAGGCTATTTAGCTTGCGTTTCACTCCTTCTCGCCAGCTCACACTACCTCCTAGCTTGCTATCGTCGGCGAACTTGGCTATCGAGCATATTAGTCCTACGGCTATATCATTGATGTAGACGATGAACAATAGAGGCCTAAGCACTGAGCCCTGGGGCACCCCGCTACTGACTGTCGTCCACTGCGAGGCTATCCCGTTTATCTTTACTCGTTGCCTTCGTCCCGAGAGCCAGTTTTCTATCCATTCGGCTACCTTGCCAGTTATGCCATGGGTGCGGACTTTATTTAGCAACCTGCGGTGTAGTACCTTATCTAAGGCTTTTTGAAAGTCCAGGTATAAGATATCCACAACTCGACTACGGTCATACTCACTCAAAATACCGTAGAAAAATTCTAGTAGATTAGTGAAACATGAACGGTTCTTGCAAAATCCGTGCTGGTAATTCAATATCAGGTTGTGCCACTCTAAGTGCTGCACTATACGGCCTGCGATTATTCCCTCTCGAGTAGTTTATCTACGATGGATTTCAGACTAATAGGCCGGTAATTACCTGGGCATTCGCGGTCCCTCTTCTTATAGATGGGAGTTACGTCTGCTATTCTCCAGTCTTCCGGCACCTCTCCAGTTTCCAAAGATTTGTTGAAAATGGTGGTGAGGTGTGGAGTGACCTCTTCACTAACTTTTCGGAGGACTCTAGGAAGAAAGCCATCCGGACCTGGGGATTTATACGGGTTTAGGTTTCCTAGTCTGGCTACTACTTCGTTTCTCTCTAAGACTATTTCGCATAGGTTTTCGCCCTCTTTGAAATGAACCTCCGGCCTTGGAGCTGGACCGTCAACTTCCCTCGTAAATACAGAGGCGAAGTAGCCGTTCAACACGTTGGCGATGTTGGTTCTGACGTCCGTAACACGCCATTGTCATCTCTCAGCGGTCATATGCTCGGCCTGTTGAGTCATAAAATTTTCTTTAAATGCCAACCATTTGTCTGAGGCTCCTTCTCCTTTTGCCGGCCCAAGCCAAGCTATTGCATCCCGAAAAAACACAAAGTTCGTGCGTCGGAAGTTAGGTTTAAAGATTGCGACGTCAGAGCTTCTCTCACATGGAATGTGGACGTAAAACGTGACTGTGTGGTGATCGCTCCCGCTCAGACACTCTCCCACGTTGAGTCCGGATACCATGTCCTCGGTGGTAAACACCAAATCTAACACGTTCTCACTCCTCTTTGGCTACTCTATCCATTGTGTCAGGAAGTTATCTTGAGCGAAATCAATCAATTTTCTCCCTACGACATCGCCTGTTCAGTTCCTCCAGTCAGTCCCACTGCAGGTTAAGTCACCAATGACCAAACTTATGCGACTATTTATGAGGTCGGTGAGTTTTGCGTACAGGCTGTCTTTGACTGTCTTTGTGGCCTGTAAACCACCACTACTCGATAAGGGGAGCTGGTATAATCTATGTATAGCCCTAAAATCTCGTGACCAGATCTCACATTGCATTCAACAGCGGGAAAACAGTTCCGGACGTATACCAAAACTCCGCCACGCTCTCGACAAGGTCGGTCATGATGAAACATTTTATAACGGGGGATCGCAAACTCACTCTCGAAATCTCGCTTGTCAGTATGTATAGTGTATGGTTATCAAAGGGATTTATCTTCGGTTAATAAATCAGCCTAGATAGCGTTTCGAAAACCATACCCATAAATTTTGTTTGATCGAAGATGTCTGCCGTTAGCTTTAAGCCTAATGCGACAGCGAAGTAAATTTTTGAATATGACTTGGGCTTTAAGGAAGACAATTACACAAATATAAATATATTTATAAAATTCAACGAATGTACAGAGATAAGTAGGTTAAGTAAATATGGTGAATAATATGATGAAACAATATAGAGTGAATATAGAGTATCTTTGATATAGTAAATAATATTGAGTTGTAAGTAATATAGTGTCGCAATTTAGAGTATTTTAAAGTATCTATAATGGACTGTGAATTGGAGACTGCAAGGAGAAGTGAAAATAATTAGGACTTACTCTCGTATTGTCGTTTGCAAAGAATGTGAGAGTGGAATTAACTCAGTATGATTTATTTGGAGGTAAATGAATAATTGTAGAAAAATTGGTTACAGACCTTTAGAAGACGAGAGCCCCGAGTCAAGTGGGTAGGTTCGCGTGCTTATTTGGTCGAACTGGGAACGTGTGTTTGTTTGTTTGTTTGTGTGGGAAATTTAAGAGATGTTGTTTGGAACAGTATACGTTAATTGAATTGACAAGAAAATAAATGAATTAATTAATTATTAAGTTTAACATAAATTATTTGATTGACAAAAGTTGAAGTAAATTAATTTGGAAGATTAACTAGACAAAGTTAAGTAAAATGATTAAATTAACAGTTAAAGTAAAATAATTAAATGATTAAATTGACAAGTTAAAGTAATGCATAATGAATTTTACATAATAATGGATGTATATACATATTTAAGTTTCCCAGGAGGTTTTTATTATAGGAATGCCCAGAGGCATTGCTATAACACTCCCCCCCCCTTGAGATAACGAGAAAGGGTCCGTCATAGACTGGTTGTAACGAAGTGCGAGCTGAATCGCGATGGACGAAAACATGGGAGCATGTTGTCATCTCCTTCGGCACGAAGGTTTTATAATTAGCAGCCACTCTAGGGAAAGTTGGCTTAATTTCAGTCATCACCCGTACAAGGTTATGTACGTATGAATAAGGATCTAGGTGAGAAGGTAGAGGTCGTTCAGAGGAAGAAAAGAATTGACCGGGTAGACGAAGTTGAGTACCATAAACTAATTCCGCTGCAGAGCAAGCCAAATCCTCTTTCAAGGAGGAGCGAATGCCAAGGAGAATCAAAGGTAGCTTGTCCACCCAAGTTATATTTGGATCGGTGGAGCGTAAGCTTGCTTTGATGGTCCGATGCAGACGTTCTACATTAGAGTTACTCTGGGGGTGGTAGCTTGTAGTACGAAGGCGAAAGGAGCCAAGGATTGACATGAGTGCATCCCATTGGTAGAATTCGAACTGGCTGCCACGATCAGTCATGATCGTTGAGGGGAACACCAAAACGAGCAACCCATGCTAAGACGAAAGCTCAAGTGACAGTGAAGCTCTGATGTCCAAGATAGGAACCACCTCTGGTCAGTGAGTAAAACGATCGATCATGGTGAGAAGATAATTTCAACCACGGGAGTAAGGAAGAGGACCTACTAGATCGATGTAAACGGCGTCAAAACGTGACGAAGGAAGAGGAAAAGGGACCAGAGGAGCTTTTGTGTGGCGGTGGACTTTAGCACGCTGGCATGGCAGGCATGAGCGAGTCCATTTGGCCACGTCGGCATCCATACCTGGCCAAATGAAGCGTTATGCAACGAGCTTGTGAGTGGCATTGACGCCAGGATGAGAGAGGCCATGAATTTGGTCGAAAATGTGCCGACGGTAAGCAAGAGGAATGAGAGGACGAGGACAGTCAGGAATTGAATAGTCAACCAGGATGCGCCTGGAAGGACTGTCAGGCAAGTCAATCTCGCGAACGACGAGTTGAGAAGAGTGACACAATGTTTGCGTGTCTTCATCTTGTTCCTGGGCAAGCGCTATTGTTGAATGATCGGTGGGTGCAGTGTAGGAGAGTTGTGTGCCCGAAATCGATGAAATGCTAGAGAGCGCGTCCGGTACGACGTTTGAAGAAACAGGAACGTAGCGAATATCGTTCGTCATCTGCAGGATGAAGTCAAGATGACGAGTGTCAACTGCAGTGTGTACTGACGAAGTACTACGAGACGAACATGCACCGACCAAGGAAGGGCTTATGGTCAGTAAAAATGGTAAATTCACGCTCTTCCAAATGATGGCGGAAGTAGCGAACAGCGAGATATATTCCGAGGAGTTCTCGAGAGAACGTTAAATATCTCTTTTGAGAGTTTGTAAGAGCGCGAGAGAAGAAAGCAAGAGGTTGTCATTGGTCACCAACTATCTGCAGCAAGGTTGCACCTATGTGGGTTGAGGATGCATCTCAGGAGACGCTGAAGGGGGCTCCTGGGAAAGGATGAGCCAATTCCATGGCGCGGGCAATAGCCTCTTTGGTGCGAGAATGAATCACACGCCTCAGCAGACCATTCAAGAAGAGAGTTCTTTTTGGTCTTGGTGAGAATAGAGTTGAGAGGTTGCATGACCTGGGCACATTTTTGGATGAATCTGTGGTAGAAATTGACCATGCCACATAAACTCCTGAGTTGTTTGCGTGGTGTAGGACGAGAAAACTTTCGTATCGCGCTAACTTTATCTTCGAGTGGGCTAATCCCTGCACTCGAGACGGTTCCCCAAGAATGAGAGTTACGGGACACCAAAGAGGCACTTGGAGGTGTTTAGTACGATACCATACTCCTGAAGATGAGAAAAAACTTAGTGAAGGTGAGAAAGGTGTTCCTCCAGCGAGGAAAATGATATTAGGAGGTCATCGATGTAGCAAAATATAAACGGAAGACCCCTAAGGACTTGATCCATAAAGCGCTGGAAAGTTTGCCCAGAGTTACGCAATCCATATGGCATCTTGACCATTTCAAAAGCACCAAACGGAGTGGTGATGTTAGTCTTTGCGACATCATCTGGGTGAATAGGGATCTGGTTGAAAGCACGAATTAGATCCAAGCGAGAAAAAATCGTACAGACATGGAGAGAAGAGGTAAAATCAACTAAGTATGGCAAGGAATAACGATCAGGAATAGTTATGGCGTTAAGAGCTCTGTAATCCCCAACTGTTCTGAATTCCTCCGGCGTAGATTTGGGCACAATGTGAAGTGGAGAGGCCCACGGAGTATAGGAAGGCCTACAAATGCCTGAATCAATCATGAATTGGAATTCATCACGCATAGCAGTTTAACTGGTGCTACAGGACCTCCTGTTGTCTTGATCCGATGCACCACACTATGTTTAATGGGCCTGTCCTTCGAAGGTGGAAGGATGAACTCAGGAAACTCCTGAAGAAGGCGCTGAAACGGTGACTCGGTGGACGGGAGACGAATAGAGAGGAGGGAACTCTGAGAAGTTGAGTCGAACCTGAGACAGTGAGGAGAGTTTTGCGATCGACGAGCTTGCGTTGTCGAGAATCGACCAAGAGGTCGTGAGCCGAAAGAAGGTCGAGGCCCAATATTGGACAATCTACCTCGGCTATCGAAAAACCCGACGAAGACCGAGTGAGACTTGAAGGTTACGCCTTCCATAGGTCCTAATATTGGTCGAATTGGCTACCTTCAGAACTAAATCTGAAGGGGCAGAAGCTTTGTCGGCCTTAGAAATTGGTATGACACTGCATTCAGCACCAGTGTCCACCAGGAATGAAAATTCAGAAAGTGGGTCGAAAATACGAAATGGACGAGCTACTTGAGGAAATGAGGTGTAGGCAGGGGATGTAGACCCTTTCGTCCCATGCCTTTCTAGTTTAAAGTTTGTAATATAGAGACTGGAGAGAGAGGAATACCAGAATTTAAAGTTTGAGGATTCGGAGAAAATGGTTGAGTTGGGTGAAGTGAGAAAACTGGAAAATTTGATGAATGAACATTTGGTTGAGGATTTGGAGAGTTTGGTGATGAAAAGTGAAGATTAGAGGAGTTTGGGGATGAAGATTGATGTGCGAGGAGGGGAGAGTTGAGATTAGGTGGAGATGGAGCTACTAGTTGTAAATATGTGCAAGGTTGTAAACATTTTGCGGCTTGTGCACCATATTTTTTATTATACCAGCACCACCGAGTTGGATGAGAGGAAAGGGAAAAGTTATGCTTCGGGAGGAGACTACTTGGCGCAGTATGTGAAGCATAACTGTGGCTACAAGGCTGTGTACAGTGTACAGCGTTGTGCCGGTACCTTTGATGATACCAGCATAGGCCCTGATGGTGAGAAAAGTTGGAAGAATGAGGGTAAAAGTTTGGCTGTCTCTCATCTCTTGCATCGGGATGCCTTCGTTGGTTTCTCTTTCGCGAACCAGAGCGGGACCTGCGCCCTCGATTGCCGAACTCGTGCCTGTGCTCTCTATGTGGTTCACGCTGCAGCTTTAACCGCTGGATGTCGGCTTCCATCATCTGTATGGAAGCCTCAAGGTCTCTCGATAGGGAAGATGGAACCCTTGAATGCTCGGCCCGTTCGTCAGAGGAGCTCGACGTGCCTCGAACCTGCGAAATTGAAGCATTGTTAATTTGGCCGTTGCCCCAATTCACATAAGGACTTTTATACAATTTATCTGCGGCGGCAGCAATCTCATCAATGTTCGTGGGGTTCGAGCTTAGGATTAATGGCCTAATACCATCGGGAACTCCTCTCATGAAAATTTCGGTGAGGAGAGGGTTAAAAAGATCGATGTGGGCGCCTTTTACCCTGATAAGGTCCTTCAGATGAGTTAAAAAGGAAGTAGGACTCTTATCTCCCATTTCCTGAGTATTCAGGAGCTCTCTCAGGTCATATATTTGGGATCTACCATATTTATTGAGAAAAGCCTCATTCAAGCTGTCTAAAACACCAGCCTGTTCCCCGTTAATTAACACTTCTCTGAATTGAATAAAGGTACTTATGGGCAACCACTGGATTATTGCTGCTAATTTCTCCTCCTCGGTGATGTTCTTTGGTTTAAGGAGGAGGCATGAGACTTCCAACCATGCAAATGGGTTTGCAGGATCATACACGGGAAGACAGAGGTACGCATGTGGTTTTCTATGCGCGGACTGAGAGTTCGATGTAGACGGTTGGTCATGATGAGGTTGGGCGCTAACTGATGTCCTTAGTTGGTGTGTTTGGTCCATCATAGTCACTGTTTTATGTATAGTTGTGCTAGTTGAATAAAGGTGTTGACGTGAGAAGTAGCTGTGGCTGTGTGCACGTGTGTGTGTGTGTGTGTAAATTAGTCACGAGCACAGGAATATGAAATGAAAAATAATTGAGAAATAAAGGAAATTGTCCACTCGTTGAATATAGGGGATATTATTAAATTAAAATGACGTGAATTATGATAATTGGAAGAATGATGTTAAAGATAACACGCGATATAAAAAAAATGAACACGTGAGACGAAAATGCTCAAGCGAGGAATTGGAAAAAAATTGACGCGTGGAGTTAAGAATTATTTTTACGTTTAAACTTATGAGAGATTACTAAACTTTGGGCACCACTTTATAGTATATGGTTATTCATGTGATTTATTTTTTGTTAATAAATCAGCCTAAATAGCGTTTCGAAAACCATAACCATAAATTTGATTGATCGAAGTTGTCTGCTGATAGTTTTAGGCCTAAGGCGACAGCGAAATAAATTTTGAAATAATGAACTAGGTTTTAAGAAAAACAATTAAACAAATATAAATATATTCATAGAATTAACGAATGTACAATGAGATAAGTAGATTAGGTATACAATGTAAGATATTTTAACATATGATTTACAGTAACAAGATGCGAATAGAATTGGAGTATGTGAAATAAATGAAATAATATGGTGAATAATATAGTGACTATGATGGACTGTGAATTAGGGGCTGCAAGATGAGAAGTAAATATAATTATGACCTACTCTCGTATGGTCGTTTGCAAAGAATTGTGAGCGAAAGTGGAATTAAATAAGTATGATTTGTTTGGAGGTAAATGACTAATTGTAAAAGGAATGATTACCGACCTTTATACGAAGAGTGGCTTGAGTCGAATGGGAAAGAAGAGCGTGCTATTTGGTCGAGCTGAAAGCGTGTGTTTGTTTGTTTGTGTGTGAAATTTTAAGAGATGATGTTTGGAACAGTATTACGTTAAATGAATTAATTAATCATTAAGTTGTACATAAAATTATTTAATTTACAAAAGTTAAAATAATTGAACGATTAAATTGACAAAGTTAAAGGATTGCATAATATGAATTTTACATAATAATTGATGTATATATATATATATATATATATATATATATATATATATATATATATATATATATATATATATATATACATTTAAGTTTCTCAGGAGGTATTTATCATATGAATGCCCAGAGGCATTGCTATACTTGCTACCTTTCCGTATATACCAAGTGCACGCACTTTGCCGGGATGACGTCGATGTGGTACTTTATCAAAGACTTTTTGAAAGTCAAGGTACACAACATCCAGCGCTTTATCTCGATCATACTCAGTGAAAATGGAAGTGGAGGAATTACACAAGGTTCGTTGGGCATGACCGGCGCTTTCGGAAACCGTGTTGAGAACTCTTCAGTAGAAGGTTCGACTCTAAATATGACGTTATTTTGTCGACCATCATGCTTTCCATGAGTTTACCAACTATCGAAGTTAAACTAATAGGTTGGTAGTTCGACGGTTAGCTAGTCTCCTCTCTTGAAGATGGGAGCCACCTCCGCTTCACGCCAGTCTCCAGGAATGCATCCGGTCCGGATTGACAAGTTGAAGATTGGGCCTTGATGTTGTGACACTTCATTCAACACTTTGGGTAGAAACCCGTCCGGGCCAAGGGACTTATTCGTCTTTAGGTCGTTGATTTTCTTCTCTTCTTCGAATTGGGTGAAGTACATTTCCTCCAGCTTCTTACCCAAGTAACAGTCCGTGGGCTTGGGGATGGGCACTCTTCAGTGAACACTCAAGAGTAATCGTTGAGGAGGTTAGCAATTTCTGCATCTGAGTGTTTTAATGCCCCCTCATCATTCCTCAAAGGTTCAATCGTTCGACGGATTGGTTTACGGCTGTTTATATATCCAAAGAACTCCTTGGGATTCTCTTTGCCAAGTCTCGCCACTCAGAGTTCTCGGCACATTTTGCCGTTCTTATACTGGACTTCACTCTCCTAGCTAGCTCCGGTACTCGCCAAAGTCCCCCGAAGTCTTTGACTGCCGGTACACAGATCTTTTCTCCCTCAGCAGTTGACCAATTTCTCGATTAAACCACCTTGGTTGAACGGAAGACCGACGCAGGCTTTTCACAGGGATAAATTGTGATTGAAGACTCATGAGCGTAGATTTGAAACTATTCCACAGGTCTTCGACATTATCATACCCTCTCAGCCTCACATTAGCCAATCCTGCCGTCTGCTCTTCTCAAATCAAGTTTCCTTGATTCACAAGTTGCTGAATCTACCTTGGGGACCTTGACTATAAATCTCACTAGTCTCTTCACCTACAGAGAGATCCCCAACGATATCATCCTCAGAGCTGAAAATCTCGATTTAAGAAGAGCAGACTTTGCAGGTCTTCGTCCTGGATTGACTGATGCGAGGCTAGAAGTGTGCGAGGATATTGAAGATTCGTGGATTAGATTTAAAACTACGTTCATAAGTCTTACATCACGATTCATCCCTTTGAAAAGCCTTCGTCGGTCTTATGTTCAACCAAAGTGGTTTAATCAAGAAATTGGTCAACTGCTAAGGGAGAAAAGAACGGTGTATCGGCAGTCAAAGATTTCTGGTGACTTTGACGAGTACAGTAGGCTAGCTAGGAGAGTGAAATCCAGCATAAGCGCGGCAAAACGTGCCGAGACTTTGCAGGAGAATACCAAGGAGTTCTTTGGTTATGTAAAGAGCCGTAAACTAATCCGTCGCACGATTGGTCCTTTAGTGAATGAGGAGGGGGCATTAAAGCAATGATACAGAAAATGATAACCTCTTGAACGACTACTTCTCTTCAGTGTTTACTGAAGAGTGTGGTCCCATCCCCTAGCCCACGGATTCTTACTTGGGTTAAAAACTGGAGGAAATGGACTTCACCCAAGGAGAAATAGAAAAAAAAGCACTGATCTAAAGACAAATAAGTCCCCTGGCCCGGATGGATTTCTGCCTAGTGTTGAAAGAAATGCGCGACGAAGTGTCACGACATCTGAACACAATCTTCAACATATCAATCCGGACCGGCTGTGTTCCTAGAAACTGGCGTGAAGTGGAGGTGACTCCTATCTTCAAGAAAGGAAACCCTAGTCAGCCGTCGAACTACCGACCTATTAACTTAACCAGAATAGTCGGTAATCTCATGGAAAGCATCATAGTGTACAAAATGACGTCATATTTAGAGTCTAACCTGCTATTGAGGAGTTCCCAGCACGGGTTCCGAAGGCAACGTTCATGTTCAACAAATTTTGTGGAATTCTTCCACTTCGTTTTCAGTGAGCACGACATGGATAGGGCAGTGGATGTTATCTACTAAGACTTTCAAAAACCTTCGATAAGGTACCACACCGCCGCCTCCTCTGGAAAGTGCGTGCGCTGGGCATAGACTTCCAGAAAGGTAGCAAGTTGGATAGAGAACTGGCTAAGTGGCAGAGGGCAACGGGTCGTGTTGAATGGACAGGCTTCTGAGTGGGTGCCCGTTACTAGCGGTGTTCCTCAAGGTTCTGTCCTGGAAACACTACTATTGATCATCTACGTCAACGGCATGGTTGCGAAGATTTCTAAATTCGTCTGAGATACAAAGCTTGGTATTTACGTCGCAAAGGAACGAAATACTGTCCGCCTTCAAGATGATCTTCAGAAGATTGGAGAGTGGTCGGATACGTGGTAAATGCCTTTTAACGTGAACAAATGTAAAGGAATGCATATCGGCAACCGAAACCTCCAATCTCAGTATATCATTAAGGGCACTGCTCTTGAATCCACCATCACTGAGACTTGGGCGTAACTATCCCTAATGATCTCAAGTTATCGATGCGGAGAAGAAAGCCCAATGGATGTTAGGTTATATAATGCGACAGTTTGGATATCGGAACAAGGAGATTGTACTTTGTTTGTACAACTCGCTTGTTCGATCGCGCCTGGAGTATGTCGTACAATTTTGGAGTCCTTCGTTTCGAATGGATATCGCAAGATTAGAACGTGTGCAAGCCAGAGCAACCAAACTGATTTCCTCTATCAGACACAAAAGTTACGATGATAGATTACGGGAATAGACTTGTTCTCGCTGGAGACCCGGAGACCGCGGGGTCAGCTTATCGAAGTGTTCAAAATAATTCGAGGCTACGACATTGTAGACTACAGAGATATTTTCCAGCTTAGCCAGAGTAGAACAATAAATCAAGGCTGCAAACTTGAACTGAAGCGTCACCAGCGTGATGTGTGTAGGAAATCTTTCACATATAGCATATGCGGCACTTGAAACGCACTTCCAGTGGAAGTTGTCAGCATCAATTCTGTTGAACAGTTCAAGTCGACTAGACAGTCTTGAAAAATAACCGTTTGGAGACTTGAAGCGTGGCGCGAGTGCTCTTCTAGAGCGTTAATCTGACCCTTTAGAGTACTGTGCCTGCTCAAGTATTCACTCAAAGGTACCTTTATGAATGGAAAAGGTCTACAAGGGTATCTCTTTTCTTTGTAACACTCATACATACACTTTACCCCTCTCTGACTCTGGCACGGCTTATACCCTGCCCTTCTTTCGTTTTTACTGGTTTGTTTTCATCTTACTCAACCTCATTTCTTTTTCTTAATCAGAAATTTCAAAAGCGCACACACCCCTTAGCCATGAATAGTCAAGCCACGACGTTTACCTCAACTGCCACGCTAGCTAAAACCATAAATGAAGTAATAAAACCGTACAACCCTCCGAAGTACTGCATAAAATCCACGGAGGAATTCATCGATGTACTCCACTCTACAAGTCCGGCAGGGCTAATAGCATCCCTTGATGTGGAAAGCCTGTTTACGAACGTGCCTATCGTTCAGACCATCGACATCATTATATTTTTTTATTTTTTTTTATGGAGCCCATCTGGCAACTACCCACTTGGGCATAAGTCGCCGAAAAACACGACAGCCTAGAACTAGGCTACTTTAAAGTAAAAATATGAAAACTTAACAATGATATAAATTGGAAAAACTTAACAATCGAAGCAATCTCCGGCAGCGGGGGGAGGTCCCCCTCAACCCGGTGCAGGAGAGTGCAACCTACAAACAAAACAATAACAAAAAAAGGAACCTTAAATAAAGGGAAGAAGGCCGGCCTCCCCCCAAAAGTCAATAAGTCCACCAGTCATGGTGCACGCACTCGTCCCGAGTACAAGGGACAGGCGGTAGCGACCCCGCCCATCCCGGTACCGAGACAGGTATCGTGCGCGAAGATCACCCAGACTGGGACATTCGACAAGAATATGCCGAAAAGTCTTGGGGACGACGCAGTCGTTGCAATAGGGCGCATGTGAGCGCTCCATCAAGTAGCGATCCGTCACACGAGTGTGTCCGATTCGAAGACGACAGAAAGCAACCTGAAGCCGCCGCGGCATTGGGGGATAGTTCCATGGGAACAGTCGCGGCGAAATGGCACGCAACTTTAAGTTCCCTTCGACCGTCTCCCATCTTCTTTGCCAAGCAGTCCGAAGAGTTGCCCGTATTCCTGCCATGTAGTCGGTGTGAGGAAGAGCGAAACGCTGGTCCGGTCGCAGAGTCCTCGCGGACTCTTTGGCGCCCTCATCGGCGCGCTCATTCCCCGCAATTCCTACATGTCCAGGAACCCAGCAGAAGATAATCTCGACATCTGCACGGCTCGCCAAAACCGTGGCGTCACGGATATCGCGAACCAGGGGATGCGGAGATTCCAATGCCCCGAGAGCACTCAGGGCGCTTTGTGAGTCGCTATAGATCACAATCCGGTCTCCGAACCAGGCACGTCGCGTAATCTCCCGTACCGAGTGGTGTATTGCCACCAGCTCGGCCGTGAAGACAGACGCAGCACCTGGTATAGCCCCGCTGACTTCAAACAGAGGGGATACGGCGTGGAAGCCGACTCCCTCTTGGGACTTGGAGCCATCCGTATACACTGGCACGGTTGCAGCGTGACACGATGTGTGCTCCAAAAAGGTCGAACGCAATACTCCCGGCGCAGTACAAGCTTTGGGAGCAGAGGCGTGGCGACAAATAGCCAAATGTGGTACCTTCCAGGGTGGCGTCCTGGGCAAAACCAGGGGCGCCACCGGCCCGAGAGCGATATCTACCTCTCGAAGGAGTTTCCTGGCCCTAAACCCAAAAGGCTTAGGGTATGACTGGCGTCTCTCGACGGCATAGGCACCATCGAGATCAGCTGCGGATGCAGTGAGAGCTGTTGGCGACTGAGGGAGGCGCCGGGCTCGCGCGTACAGTCGAGTGATACACTGCACGCGGCGCAGAGCGAGTGGCATCTCCCCGGCATCGACCAACAGGCTCTCAATGGGGGAAGTGCGGAAGGCACCGGTCGCAAGGCGAAGGCCGGTGTGGTGGATCGAATCCACCTTCCGCAATAAACGCTCGGCTGCGGATGCATAAAACTCGCATCCGTAGTCGAGCTTCGAGCGAACAAAGGATCGATAAAAAAGTAAGGCAGTAGCCCTATCAGCGCCCCAAGCGCTGAACGTCACGGAACGGAGAATGTCCATGGCGCGGGTACAAGAGACCCTAAGGCTGCGAATATGAGCCTCCCAGGTGAGGCGTCGGTCGAATACAAGACCAAGGAAACGGTGCGACTCAACCACATCCAGGCGCACCCCATTAAGAAACAAATCTGGGTCGGGGTGAAGCCGTGGATGGCGGCAGAAGTGCACCACCTTAGTCTTGGCCAAAGAAAACCGAAACCTGTGCGCTTCGGCATAGCGAGAGACGCGGTTCAATGCCTGTTGGAGTCGACGCTCCAGAGTTGGCATCTGGGCCGCGCCAAAAGAAATCGAAAGGTCGTCCACGTAGAGAGTAGCGAGAACATCTTCCGGCAGCACCGAGGTGATGCCGTTGATGCTCAGGGCAAAGAGTGTGACACTGAGGACACTTCCCTGCGGGACACCCTCTTCCTGCTCCTTTGGGCCAGGGAGGGCTCCCCCACCCGTACGCGGAATCGACGATCTCGCAAAAATTTAGATATAAAAATTGGGAGGCGTCCCCTCGCCCCCATCGTGTGGAGAGTCTCCATGATACCGTATCGCCATGCGGTATCATATGCCTTCTCCAGATCGAAAAAGACCGTGGCGTAGTGCTGTCTACGAAGGAAAGCCTCGCAGACGGCTTTTTCCAGTCGGAGCAGAGCATCCGACGTGGAGTGGAACTTGCGGAAGCCGCACTGTGCGAAGACAGATGGCCTCCGCTGTCCAGGAAAAAAACTAATCTAACATTTACCAATTTCTCCATCAACTTGCACACGCAAGAGGTTAGAGAGATTGGGCGGAAACCGGTCGGAGTAGAGTGATCTCTACCCGGTTTGCGAAAGGCAAGCACAGTAGCGATTCGCCAGGAGTGTGGGAGAAGACCTTCCACCCAGATCCTGTTGAACAAATCTAACAGAAAGGCCATGACTCGCTCACCTAGGTTTCGAAGCATGGCGTACGGGACATCGTCCGGACCATAGGCGGTGTCCGCGCACGAAGCGAGAGCGGAACGCAACTCGCTTACAGTAAACTTGTCGTTGAAGGGTTCTCCGCCTCTGGATTTAAAACCAGCCGGCGGCCTTCTGCGACATCACGACGTGCATTTAATGCTGGCGGAGCAGCATCACGGCTAGAGAATGCAGAAAAAGAGGTCGCGAAAGATTCCACCACGGACGCGGGGTCCGAGATTGCAGTCCCATTCTCCTGGAGAACGGGAGCGGGGTCCTGCGAGAACTTGCCCCGAATCCTTTTGACCCGCTTCCACCCCTCAGCTAAAGGGGTCTTCACGTTAAGTGAAGACACGTATGCCCGCCAAGAAGAGCGGCGGGCGTGCTTCGAAATATACCGGAACCTAGCCCTAGCCCGACGAAATTCAGCGACAGTGAAATCGTTCGGGCGTCGCTTATAGCGCATGTAGGCATAACGCTTCTGTTTGAGGGCCGTCTCACACTCGGCCGACCACTACGGGAGCGGTCGGCGTGCAAAACGGCCAGACGTCCTAGGAATAGTAGTCAGGCCCACGGCGATGAGGTTGCCGGAGAAGAACTCAACGGCCTCATCTACCGACCTAAACTCCTCGACTGAGATAGAGAATTCAGTCATTTCCTGAAATGCAGGCCACCGCGCCCGCGCCAAGCACCACCGAGGTGGTCTCTCAGGCGGCAATTGCCCTGAAAATGATATTTGAATGGGAAAGTGATCACTACCATGGAGGTCATCGACCACCCCCCAATCAAAATCAGGCTGTGCATCCGAAGAGCACAAAGATAGGTCAAGGCAAGAAAATGAAGCGGTTCTCGGACAGTGATGCGTAAACTCATCCGCGTTTAGGACACCCATCTCAAGCTCTTCGATCAGATCGGCAAGGACTTGTCCCCTGGGATCTATAGAGTAATCTCCCCAGAGAGGATGCCTGCCGTTCAGATCTCCAAGCAAGAGATAGGCCTCGGCAACCGTGCCACGACGTGGCGGAAGTTCCCCGCATCGAAGTCAGCTGACGGTGGAATGTACGCAGAAATGATAGTATACCTCCTATCTAGGTGCAGCTGCACAGCCACTGCCTGAAAGGAGGTATCTAAAGAGAAAGGAAGAACGGAGACATCATGCCGGGTGTAAACCGCACATCCCCCAGCCCGGCCATCCTGCGGTGGTGGGGTCACAAGACCCTTATACCCCGGGAGGGCGGGCAGGGGCACGCGCCTAGCATGGTCTCCTGCAAAAAGATAGCTAACGGGGAACGGGACGAGATGAGCCTCCGCAGCTCCTCCCAGTTGGCCTGGAGTCCACGGCAATTCCATTGAAGGAATATGCCCTCCAGGCCTAGCTCGGAGGAGACGCGTGGGCCCTCCTCAAATTGAAGACCCTCACGGGAATGGCTGTACGCTTCCCGGGGGCAGAACCCCGGGAGCTGTTGGCCGGACAAAGCCTTCGAGGACTTATTGGAGGAGGTTGGGCTCGCAGTGCAAGTCTTTTCCTCCCTCCACCTCGAAACCTTAGGCGGGCGTTGCGGCTTCGGAGGCGGGTGGCCCTTTTTTCGAGGAACCACCGTCTCCGAGCCACTCGATCCACCTCGGGGCGTGGACGAAGCTCCTTTGTTGCTGTCCTCCTTTCGGGGAACAGCTTTAGGAACCCCGGAAGATGGCCTAGCGACCATCTTCAGGGGTGTTGCCTCCTGTGAGTCTAACGACTCGGTGAAGGCGCGTAGCCGTTTCGCCTTACGGGAAACGGTCACGCTGGGGGAAGAGGGGGGAGCCCTGGTTTTAGCCGGGGCTGGGTATGAACCCTTTTTGCCGCCAGCTTTACCAGGGGAGCACCTGGGTTGGGTAGAGCCCGCAGATGGGCTCCGAATGGGCGCGGAAACAACCGTGCTCGTTGGCCTGGATGGGCCAGGAGCAGAGGGTGCCTTTCTAACTATTAGGGCATATGACGTCCCAGGCAGAGCCGGGTGCGCCAGGACCAAGTCCTTGGCCTCGCGGAATGAGAGTCGATCCTGGGCCTGAACATCCAGGATTTCTTTCTCAAGGAGATATGCACCATATTGCTTTGAAGAAGCAGGGTGCGGCTCTCCGCAATTAACACACTTGGCCACACACGATTTGGACTTATCGTGTGCGAACTTGGGGCAATTTACACAGACTTCGGGTGACCCCGACTTTGCACGTCTACATGAGCGATTCGTATGGCCGAAGCGGTGACAGTAATAGCACCACCGCGGCAGTGGCACGAATGCCTTCACGCGGTAGCGCTACCAACCAGCACGCACCGACTCAGGGAGCTTGTCACAGTCGAACGTGACGAAGAGTGTAGGGGTGGGTCTCGAGTCCCCTCCGTGTTTTCTCATCACACGTTTGACCTTGACCGCCTCATGGTCGGCCAGCTCTAGGGTGATGTCCTCAATGGAGTAGTCAACGAGTTCCCTGGCATAAACTACTCCTTTCACAAAGTTCATGGGAGAGTGCGGCGTCACACTCACCGGGGTGCTATGAAGTGTCCGAAGAGCACTTATCTTGGCCGCCTCGGCGGGATTCGCCGCATTCGCCAGAAGGCTGCCGTCCGAGAAACGGGTCACCTTCGGCTCTCTACCAATTGCACTAGCTAATCCTCTCCTCTGATGGATCATGTTGCCCTTGGACAACATGCTGCCATCAGTGGAGCGAATAACGAGGGAGCGTTTGAAGCCAGCGGGCTCGAAAACGCCAGGTAACCTCTGAATCAGAGGCCCCGATGTCATCGAGGCTCCGCCCTGTGCACTTTTGGTCTTAGTCAGGGGCTCCGCAACCGGGAGGCAGAGGGGCCGGATGTGCCGATCTTGGCTTGGTCGCTTGCCAGAGTGGCAGCAGACCCATCCGTCCCCGTAGCCCCCGCGGATGGAGAGGAGCCCCGAGTCTTCTTTGTCAGGGGCTCCGCAACCGGGGGGGCAGAGGGGGCGGATGTGCCGATCTTGGCTTGGTCGCTTGCCAGAGTGGCAGCAGACCCATCCGTCCCCGTAGCCCCCGCGGATGGAGAGGAGCCCCGAGTCTTCTTTGTCTTTTTGGTCTTGGTCTTTTTCTTTTTTGGAGAGGAGGGCGGGGAATGAACCCGCTTCTCACCCCCGCCGGTAGAAGCCCCTAGGCCAGATGTACTGGCCTCAGCCAGGTCATTCTCCGAAATGGAGAAGGTCCTGGTGGTCGCAGGGGCATCATCCGGAGGCGATCCCTCCCCTCCTTGTACTGCCTGAGAATCCCCAGCCGTTTGAGGAGGACCTTGCATAGGGGCAGATTCGGGTTCGGTGCTTGGCGCTGAGCCCGGATTCCCCCCATGGAAGGCCCTACCGTCTGAGGCTGGTTTTCCTCACGGACCATGTCTATCACAGGAGGGGCCTCCAGTTGGCATCCCCTCCCAGGACATCGCAGGTCCCCTTGGCAGCGTCATGAGTCTTTAGTGGGGAGGCACAGGCCTTGACCCCGGCAAGGTTTAATATTCTTGCCAGCAGGTCTTTTGAGTGAAGCGACCGAAGGGGCCTGGCTTCCCTCTCCCCCCTAAGGGGGTTAGCCCTACCGAACCGCTTACACGAGGGGCGGTCGGCAATGGGCTGCCTGCTGGCTTTCTTGGCAGTCCCCTTAGAAAGCAAAGGAGGGAGCTGCCCGAGGGCGGCTCCGTTGATGTTCTTGGGGAAGTTGGGGGTTGGGGTTTTTTTTTCATCATTGGGCATGGTGACCCTCTTTTTTATACGGGACGCAATAGCTCATCACCTCTTGCAGTTGCCCGCACTGCAAGAGGTGCTTACAGGCCTGGCAGAGCCAGGCGCCGCCATTTCGGACCACCCCTCCCGTCTGGTGGCCTGGCGGCTCCACCTTGAACACGGCGTAAAATTGATAGAATGTGAAGAGGAGAGGAAAAGGGATGTGAAGAAGGTATGGGTGAGGATGAAGCAGGTTGTTAAAAACCATCCACCCCAGACCGGAGCTCAGGGGTTAGGGAACATTGTCCCCTCCCCCCTTAGCCCCGATGCGGGAAGGTTGGCTGAGAGGAAGGTCAGCATCTACCCTGTGAAATTAGAGGCTGACCAGAGAAAGTTCTGGGAGATGTTGTATGAAAAGCGAGGAAACAAGTGTTTTGAAGGAAGAAGAGGCTAAGCTGTGGTCGGATGGGGTGCTAAGTCCCGTAGCACGGCAGCCAGGATGGCAAATCGCCGCGCCCCTTACGGGGGCGAAGGAGAGGAGTAAGCCTCCTCTCCGGTTAGATAAATATGGAGGGTCCCCTGCGCAAGCACAGGTAGGGGGAGGGGGCCTCCATTTTTTTCGGTAGAACTGCCCTCGGGCTCCATCGATGTACAATGGAAAATGGGGAGAGATTTTGTATTTTTTCATTCATGGGCATGGTGACCCTATTTGTTCCATGGGAAGCAATCGCTCATCACCCCTCGTGGGAAGCCCGCTCTGCAAGGGGTGCGTACAGGAGCTGGCAGAGCCAGGTGCCGCCATTTAGGACCACCCCTCCCTCCTGGTGGCCTGGCAGTCCATTGGCATGGCGGCTCAACCTTAGACACGGCGTAAAAACAAAGATAGATGGTGAAGTGAGAAGAAAAGAGGATGTGAAGAAGGTATTGGTGGGGATAAAGCAGGTTGTTAAAAACCCACCATCCCAAACCGGAGCTCAGGGGTTAAGGAGCATAGTCCCCCTTCCCCCTCAGCCCCGATCAAGGATAGTTGGCTGAGAAGGTCAGCATCTACACTGTGAAATTAGAGGCTGACCAGAGAAAGTTGTGGGAGAGGTTGTATGAAAAGCGAGGAAACCGGGGGGAAAAACAAGTGTTTTGAAAGAAGGAGAAGAGGCTAAGCTGGGGTCGGACGGGGTACTGAATCTCGTCAGCACGGCGGCCAGGATGGCAAATCGCCGCGCCACTTACGGGGGCGTCCCCTAGCCCCCATCGTGTGGAGAGTCTCCATTGCGGTATCATAGGCCTTCTCCATTTTAAAAAACACCGTGGCGTATTGCTGTCTACGAAGGAATGCCTCGCAGACGGCAATTTCCAGTCAGAGCAGAGCATTTGAAGTGGAGTGGAACTTGCGGAAGCCATATTGTGAAGACAGATGGCCTCTGCTGTCCAGAAAAAAAACGCTAATCTAACATTTACCAATTTTTAAATCAACTTGCACACGCAAGAGGTTAGAGAGATTGGGCAGAAACCGGCTGGAGTAGAGTGATCTCTCCCCAGTTTGCAAAAGGCGAGCACAGTAGCAATTCGACAGGAATCCGGGATGAGACCCTCCAGCCAGATCTTGTTGAACAAATCTAATAGAGCCCATGCCTCGCTCATTCAGGTGTCGAAGTTGGCGTACGGGACATCGTCCCATTATGACTACATGCGATTATAACGCATGCAGGCGTAACACTTCTGCTTGATGGCCAGACCTTCTAGGAATAGTAGCTAGGCCCGCAGCGATGAGATTCCAGGAGAACTCAACGGCCTCATCTACCGATTTAAACTTCTCAAATGAGATAGAGAATTCAGTCATTTCCTGACATGCTGACCACCGTGCCTGCGCCAAATGCGAATGGGGCGGGCTCTCGGGCGGCAGTGGCCCAGAAAATGATATTTGAATGTGAAAGTTATCACTACCATGGACGTCATCGACCACCCATAAATCAAAATCAGGGTGTGCATCCGGAGGGCACAGATAGATCGAGGAAGGAAATTGAAGCGGTTCTCGGGCAGTGATGCGTATACTTATCCACATTTAAACACCCATCTCAAGCTCGTCGATCAGGTCGGCAAGGACTTGACCCCGGGGATTAATATAGTAGTCTCCCGAGAGAGGGTGTATACCGTTTAAATCTCAGAGCAAGAAAAAGGACCTCTGACACCGTCCCACGACGCGGCGCAAGTCCCCCGCGTCGAAGTCTGCTGACGGTGGAATGTACGCAGGAATAACAGTATATATCCTATCTAGGTGCAGCTGCACAGCTACTGCCTGAAATGAAGTATCTAAATCGATAAGAAGAAAGGAGACATCATGCCTTGAGTAAATCGCACATCCTTCATCCCGGCCCCCATTCAGTGGTGGTATGATCGCAAAACCCTTATAACCTAGGAGAATGGGCACGGGGCACGGTATGGTCTCCTGCAAAAAGATAGCTAACGGGGAATGGGACGAGACGAGCCTCCGCAGCTCCTCCCAGTTGGCCCGCAGTCCGCGGCAATTCCATTGAAGGAATATGCCTTCCAGACATAGCTTGGAGGAGACGCGGAGGCCCTCTTCGAAGAGAAACCCACACGGGAATGTCAGTACACTTCCCAGAGGCAAAACTCAGGGCTCTGTTGGCCGGACAATGCGCTGTCGCCTTCGAGGACTTATTGGGGGAGGTTGGGCTCGCCATGCGAGGCTTTTTTTTCCCTCCGTCTCGATACCTTAGGCGGGCAGGGAGCCCTTTTTTCGAGGATCCACCGTCTCCGAGCCACCCAGGCCACCACTGGGCGTGGGCGAAGGAGCCGAAGCTCCTTTAGTGCTGTCCTCCTTTCGAGGGGCAGCTTTAGGAACCACGGAAGATGGCCTCACGACCAACTTCAGGGGTGTTGCCTCCTGTGAGTTTAACGACTGGTTGGAGGCGCGCGGCCATTTCGCCTTACGAAATGGTCACGCTGGGGAAAGGGAGGGAAGCCCTGGTTTTAGCTGGGGTTGGGTGCGAACCCTTTTCATCGCCAGCTTTACCAGGGTAGCACCCGGGGTGGGAAGAACACGCAGAAGGGTTGCGCAAGGGCACGGAAATGACCTTTCTCGTATGAGTGAAAGGACCAGGAGCAGAGGGTGTCTTCCTTAAAAATTGAGGCATAGGACGTCCCAGGCAGCGCCGGGCGAGCCAGGACCAAGTCCTTTGCCTCGCAAACTGAGAGCCGATCCATGGCTTGAAGGGCCAGGATTTCTTTCTCAAGGAGATACGCACCACATTGCTTCGACGGAGCAGGGTGCGGCTCTCCACAATTGACACACTTGGCCTCACACGATTTGGACTTATCGTATGCGGCCGGCCTTGGAGCAATTTAGACATAATTTGGGTAACCCCGACTCTGTGCGTCTACAGGAGCGATTAATATGGCTGACGCGGTGACAGTAAGAGCACCTCCACGGCAGTGACACGAATGCCTTCACGCTGTAGCGGTACCAACCGGCACGCACCGACTCAGAGAGCTCATCACAGTCGAACGTGACGAAGAGTCTACGGGTGGGTCTCCCTGTTTTCTCATCACACGTTCGACCTTGACCGCCCATGGTAGGCCAGCTCTAAGGGATGTTATCTATGGATTAGTCCACGAGTTCCCTCGCATAAACTACTCCTTTCACCAAGTTCATGGTAGAGTGCGGCGTCACACTCACAGGCGTGCAATCAAGTGTCCGAAGGGCACTAATCATGGCCGCCTCGTTGGGATTCGACGCATTCGCTAAAAGGCTCGCATCTGAGAAACAGGTCACCTTTGGTTCTCTACCAATCACACTAGCTTAAGTTCTCCTCTGATGGATCATGTTGCTCTTAGCCAACATGCTGCCATCAGTGAAGCGAATAACCAGGAAGCGTTTGAAGCCAGCGGGCTCAAAAACGCTGTGTACTCTCTGAATGAGTGGCCCAGACCTAATCAAGGCTCGGTTCTGCGCACTTCTGGTCACAGTCTGTGGTGGAGAGGCTTGCGCGCACTGATGACCCCAGGAGCCGCACCAGGGTAAGGCTAAGATCCTACAAGGGTCTAACTGTACTGGACAGGTCCTGGGTGAGAAGCCAGACCAAGAGTACCCAAACCTCGTGGGGCAGCTGTGTGTCCAAACTCCAGAACACTTCTGGCCCATCTGGTTCCCCTGATACAGGGGTTAGCACCACTCTCCTGTGGTTTTGTGATTGGATTCATAAGGACTAGGTGATCCCACACCGAGTACAAAGATGGGTGAGGGGGGCCCCATGAGGCAGTTTGATGACCAAACTCCGCCCCCCCCCCAAAAAAAAAGAAAAATGTACCGACTCCTGGCCGGGCTCGCTGAACCTCACCCACTAGATACATGGTCTCGCGGCTAGGCCATGTAATGGGGATGGTAGTACACCTGGACTGTCGGAGCTCCACCCCCCCCTGCTGTCCTGGTAAACATTAGGAGGGGGGCCCACTGCTTCTAAACTGGCAGCTGGACCCAGGCACGAGCAAACCAACCAGGATGCAGGAACCCGTCCAGTCTCCTCTGGCGAGTAGGTGAGGCTCATGACTCCAGGGTCAAGGTAACCTTAAATTTTTTTTTATATGTGATATAATTAAACCTCTTTTTCTGAGAAGTAGAAGACTCCTTGTCTTCGTGAATGGAAAAAGTATGATCCTTTTGGGCCTTAAGTGGACCTAGATATGGCCTACAAGCGCTTTCTTGTCCTTAAATCAAACTCCAACTTACCTCTCTACAAATTAGATATGTTTGATATCTATGATGACTTTGTAACAAGGTGTGGTGAGCCAAAACAAATGTGGCCTCGCAATGATGGTTGCTTGGTGGTAGAAGCAGCATCTCCCGAAGAACAAAAAGATATTCTCTCGCTAAAAATACTGGCAGATGTCGAACTTTTCCCTAACCTTTACCCGACTTTCAACACCTGCAAAGGTGTCTTGAGGTCCGGAGAACTGATTGACTACAACCTGTAAAGATTGATCTCAAAACTAGAACAAAAAAAGGTGATAGATGCAGTCCGTCTACCCGGTACAATTAACAGTGTCAAGGTACCTTCATCAACTATAATACTCACCTTCAACAGAACTGAAGCTCCATCAAAAATAAAAGTGGGGTACGTCAACATCCCCATCGTACCCTATGTGGAATACCCCAGAAGGTGATTCCACTGTCAAAGATTCGGTCACACAAGCAAAGCATGTACCCAAATACGCATATGTGTTAACTGAGGCAAAGAATACCATGGCCCATCTTGCAATCTACCAACTTGTTTAAACTGCAGTGGGAACATCAGAGCATCCGGTAAAGAATGCACCATCTTCATATACGAGAAAGAAGTCCTGGCAATCCGAAACAAAAAGAAAGTAAGCTTTAGGGAAGCCTGCCAACAGTCCAAATAATTACATATTGCACCGGGACGCAGCTTCGCCGATGCATTGAAAAGCCTAAAACCCAGTAGGCCTCAGTTTAGACCCCACCCACCATCTAATTCACCAGTGCATCAACCCCCAACCACCCAAGAGATTGCACAACCAACTGTCACTGCTATCAGTACCGATAACCAGTCACCAACACCCAGGTATAGTCCTAAGAATACACCCACCAGCCAACCTAGAGGAGCAGAATATTGCACCCGACCTGGAACACCACCCAGCCAATCTTCAACATCCAGATCATTGCCAAGGCAAAATAAGAGACTCCTCCTGCCCTCTCCTTCATCTCAAGCACCTTGCGCTAAAAAGTCATTTAGCAAGCCCCAAAGAACCTCAAGAAAATCTGACCGAGAGAGAATATACCAAGTCCCAGTTTTAGAGAGGAGGAAGCTTGATGAAAAAGATAGCATTGAAGTTGAGTACACAGTCTGGCTCATAGATATACATCGATCCCAGAAGATTTACCACCCACACCAGTGCATAATAAAAGTGGGGCACCAAACACATGTATGATGGAAGTAGTCACAAGCTCACCAAGTCCACACAAAACAAAAATTGCTGAGAAGCTGATCTCCAAGCTGGTGGAGGGAGAAGCCACCATAGACATCAGCAAGGAATTAGACAACCTTATGGCAAGTGCAATCTCCTCTAGCATTGGTACCATTCCTGGAACCAATCAAGGAGCGAGAACCACCCATAAGACCTCTGAACACTTAGCAATGGACGCAGGAAAGAACCAAAGCATCATAACATAATATAACATAATTTCACGGATGACAAAAGCCACAAGGGCCTATCAAAGGTCATCCGCATCTGTCAAAACCCACCCACAAAAAGCACCATCACCAGGGGAAGACAAAATCAAAGTCCCCCACAATATAATATAACAGATGACAAAAGCCACAAGGGCTCATCATAGGTCATCCGAGTCAAACGGCCTCTTTTTTAAGGCATATCCAGAGGATTGCATCCAGAAAGAAGGGTATCACCAATCAAGGCTTGACAAGAACTAAATCATGCAGCTATAGATATATACAAACAATATTAATACAGGGTGTTCGGAAAGTCACTGTGCACTTACATATTTATTAACATAAATGTTTCAATATAGAATACAAGAGGTAAATATGAATGACAATAATAAATTGTTGAAAGTGACCACCTTTGGAATCAATACAGGCTTGGACCCTTCTTATTTTGTTTCTAAACACCGCTATCAGTTGCACTTACATATTTATTAACATAAATGGTTTGGGGTCAAAATCTGAAATATAAAAAAAATTATTAGAAAAGTGCAGTGACTTTCCATACAACCTGTATACAAAACTTGGGAACCATCACAACCTTCCCTCCCCATAAACTCATCCAACCTACTCTTAAATACATCTAAATTTGGACTACCTACTACCCGCCGCGGCAATTTGTTCCAGAAGTCTACCACTCTATTGGTGAAAAAATATTTTCTTAAATCCAACCTACACCCTTGCTTTTTAATTTTCAAGTGGTGACCTCTAGTCCGATTTCCATCATCTAACTCGAAAAACTTGCTAAAAACCAATTTATCTATCCCAGAATTTTTTTTAAAGAGCTCAATCATATCCCCTCTCACACACCTCCTTTCGAACGAGAACATATTCAATACCCTCAGTCTATCTATATATTCAAGGTGCCTCAGGGAAGGAATAATCTTTGTTGCCCTCCGTTGCACTGACTCAAGAAGGCTAATATCGTGTCTAAAATTTGGGGACCATGCCTGTATACAGTACTCTAGATGTGGCCTAACATAAGAGTTATAGAGTTTAAGAATAACCTCCTTACTTTTGTAACTGACATTTCTCTTAATGAAACCCAGCACTCTATTTGCCCTATTTCTTGCTTCAATACACTGCTTAGAAAACCTTAATGACTTATCTATTACTACTCCTAGATCTTTCTCATCCTCTACTGAGCTCAGCCAATGCCCATCCATTTCATAGTTAAATTCTCTATTATCTTTTCCCATGTTAATAACTTTGCACTTATCAAGGTTGAAAGTCATTTGCCACTTATGTGCCCAGGATAACAATTTATTTAAATCCCCCTGCACTTTAAAATTATCATCAATATCTTTAACTACAGCTGCTAATTTGGTATCATCCGCAAAAATTGACACTTTATTATTAACTGCCTCCCCAAGATCGTTTATATAGATGACAAATAATAATGGACCGAGAACTGATCCCTGAGGAACCCCACTGATAACATCCCTCCACTCTGACTTTACACCATTTACCATTTACACTCAGCTATGCAATTTGAAACACCCCCACATATCCCATTGATTTATAATTTATGAACTAGTCTCCTATGTGGTACCTTATCAAATGCTTTACTAAAATCTAAGTAAATTATATCTACATTCTCTGTTACAAACTCCAGAAAGTCTAGTAAATTAGTCAAACATGATCTATCTGATCTAAACCCATGCTGAGCATCGCTGATTAACCCCTCCCTCTCTAGATGTTGGCAAATCCCTTTTTTAACTATTTTCTCAAGAATTTTACAGACTACAGGAGTTAAGCTAACCGGTCTAAAGTTATTTGGATCCTCTTTACTACACTTCTTGAAAATGAGGACTACATTCACTCTCTTCCAATCATCGGGTATTTCTCCATATTCCAGTGACCTAGTATACAACTTCTCCACAGCTATTGAGATACTTTCTACCCCTTCTTTAAGTATCCTAGAATGAATATTATCAGGGCCGGAGGCCTTGGTAGTATCTAACTCACCTATTAGTCCTTTTATCGTCCTCCAATCCACACTAATGGTAGTAAAAACCTCTTTCCCTGACCCATGAGTACTATACATAAGACTATTTAGTTTCTCCTTTGTAAATACTGATGCAAAATGACCATTTAGTACCTCAACTATTTCCTCATCAGTTTCTCTCACAACCCCTTCATATTTGATAGGCCCTATTTTAACTCTGCCAGACTTATTATTAATTTTATAGTAACTAAAGAACTTTCTAGGATCTTTGTTGCTATCCTGAGCTAATTTAATTTCTGACACCCTTTTGTTCTTCTTTATAATCTTATTTAACTCATTCCAAGCCATTCTATAATGACTTAAATTTTGAATATTATTTTCTACCTGTAATTTTTTATATGCCCTTTTCTTCTCTGAAATTTTTCTTGCTATCTCCTGATTCCACTATAATGGTTTCCTACTTTTGTTCCTAATGGCCTTCATTGGGATACATTGTTCTTAGACTACATTTATTATATGCTTGAAAGTATCCCACATCCCATAAGCATTTTTACCTCTGAATTCTACATCCCAGTCTACAAAATTTAGCAAGCTTCGGAGTCTTACATAATCTCCCTTATGAAAATTTGGAACTTTTACAGCATTCTTGGTTATTTTTGCCTTCTCAATTCCCAAGTTAAAACAAACTATCTGATGGTCACTATTTCCCAATGCTTCCCCAACAGTCAATTCTTGAACTAAATGATCACTGTTAGAAAGTACTAAATCTAATATATTAACAAATTGATTAAAAAAATGATCCTCAAAGCATTCTATGAACCTACCACTTTTTCTATCCCTACCTATCATATTTTCCCAGTCCACAGAGTTTAAGTTGAAGTCCCCAATAATAACTGCATCTGTTTCACATCCCTTACTTATTTTCCTTATCATTAGTTCATCCATATCATCAGTCTGCCCAGGTGGCCTGTAAAAAGCTCCCAAATGCACCATTCTATTTTTACTGAACCTAATATCTATCCAAAGTGACTCAACTCCATCCTGCTTTATTGAAGTATTTAAACTTGAAACAATGTTGTTTTTTATATAGATAATTATTCCTCCACCAATCCTACCTGTCCTTTGACTAATGTACATATTATAGTCCTGTAAATTAAATTCACTTATAGTGTCACTAAATTCTATTTCATTAACCCATGATTCAGTAACACATAATATATCTATATCCTCATTGCTAATATAACTAAATCGCTCATCCTTCTTGTTTCTAAGACTACGAGCATTTGTATAGAAACAATTTAACCCCCCTATCCCTGAAGCACCTCTTGAAACCTGAATGACCTCACCTCTATTGCCTTGGAACCTATTTCTGTTATCTGCCAAGTCCATTCTACCTTCAGTACTATAATATCCTCTCATAATTTCCTGACCACTATTAGTATCTAGTTTCCCGCCCGCAAAGACCTAATAACACGATCATACTCCTCCCACAACACATCTACCCCCCACCGACTCAAATGCAGTCCATCCATTGCATACATTTCTTTCATTCCAACAAACCTATCCCACACATCCATAAACATGACACCTTCCATCTCACACATCCTCCTCACATAATCATTCAGCCCAATCGCACGAGACATCCATTCTACCCCAACATCCATTCTTGGAAGCACACCTGTCACAACACCTTTCATTCTACTTTCTCTCACCTTTTCAATCAACCTCTTGTACCTCTCACGTAACTCACATGCACCCACTTTCTTCACATCATTCACTCCTACATGTGTAATCACAACCGCATCCCTTGCAAAGCCAGACACCAGCTCCTCATACCTATCAGACAGATCTCTCACTCCAGCACCCGGCAAACACACCCTCAAACCGTCCAATCTACTTGCATTCAACTTCCTATCTAAATATCTAACTCGCGAATCACCCATCACAAGCACTTCAGTCAGACTCCTATTCCTAACCCCAACAGACCTAACTCCATCCCCACTCCTATTCTCATTCAAACTACCAGTCACTCTACCTTCACCCCATCAGTCATATCACTTCCAGTTACTTCCTCTCTTAGGGCACTGAATCTATTAGTCAAGCTAATAGGTTCTGTATCCCTCTGACTCACACACCTATTCTTCCCCTGGCTAACCACCTCAACAGAGGCAACCCTATTCTCACAAAGAACAGGAGAAGCCTCCCTAGCTTCACGTTTCCTAACCACTCTCCACTGTCCCCCATCCTCACTAGGCCTATTTCTAACTAATCTAAGGGGGCTAACTTCACTATCCCTAGAACTATAATATCCTACCTCCTCCACTGGCCCTCTACCTTCACCTGAAACATCTAACTGGCCTACCTCACCACCTAACCTATTCCCAGCTCTAGGCCTAATACTAAGTTCCCTCCTGAGCTCAGCAACTAACTCCTCCAGCCTACATATCCTGTCTAAATCCTGCATTCTTATCCCCTCTAAATCTACAATGCATTCACGCAGCCCACATACAACACATGTATACCCCTCACCAAATTCACCACAACCAATGCATACATTCCAACACTCATGCTCACTTTCATCCCCAAACTCCATCACTTATTCAAACAAAGAAAGAACTTAAGTAGTAATAAGAAAAAAAAAGAGCAACTTAGCTTTCGCTGATTCTGTGGTGAAAAAAAATACTAGAAAAATCTGAAAAATAAATTAACAGACCAAGAGCTCTACGAAACACGTGCTACCTGTTCGAAGGTCAGTCGGTCCAGAAGTCACCTCCTCTACCACCACCATGAAAATCAAAGTTCCCAAGCAAAACAAGCACTGCCGCAAACCAACCATCAACCTTAAAAAGAATACTGCCGTACTACCACTAAACCACTAGGAATAAAACTGAAAGAAATAAAGAAAACCGCCACCAAGGAAGACATGCAAAAACCAAAAATAAAGCCCATCATACCCCCAGCCATAGAAAACTCCAAAGACAAAAATAAACTAATTACTCTGAAAAGGCAATGCGCAAATTATCTTTCATTCATTGGAACTCTCAAGGAATTTAAGCAAAGTGGGAGGAATTCAATAAAATGTTGAGTGAAACTAATCCCTCATGCATAGCACTACAAAAGGAGTGGCCCTTTTCATCCAAAACTCATTCTCACAGATGGTAGTACCACTCAATACACCACTGCAGGCAGTGGTCGTTAGGGTACATACCACCAAAAAATACACAATATGCTCTCTATACTTACCTCCAGACAATTGTGTAACAGAGGGTGATATGCTCAACCTCTTCTCTCAGCTTCCAACCCCATTCCTTGTCCTTGGCGACATGAATGCTAGACATCCCTTGTGGGGTGATACAGCTAATAATACAAGGGGAAATATGTTCGAAAAAATTGTTAGCACCTCAAACCTAAGTGTCCTCAATAATGGTAGCCAACTTCCTTCCACGCACAAACTAATACTTATACATATATCGACTTATCCATCAGCTCACCCATCTGCAAAGTTGATTTCAAGTAGAATGTGAATAATGATCTTAGGGGTAGTGACCATTTCCCTGTGGTCCTCGAGACTTCCCCCCCCCTTCCCCTTACATTGTTCCTAAAAGTATGTTGAGATGGAACACAAGGAAGGCAGACTGGCCAAATTTCACATCTCTAACTGCTTCTCCAAGTTGTATAACTGAGAGTAGTATTGATGAAACCCTTGAAGCCATTTATAACTTACTCAATATGGCAGCCAACTCATCAATGCGAATTAAAGGGAAGCCCATTACCAAGAAAGCACTCCCATGGTGGATGGACGAGTGCACCAAGGCTGTCACCCTTTGCAGGGAAGCCTGTCAATGGTAACAGAGGAACCCCACCATCACCAACAAACTGAGTACATTTTTTTTTTTTAATTAAGGGGCTATCTGGCGACTGCCGACTTAGGCATAAGTCGCCGTAAACAAACAGCCTAGTTCTAGGCTACTTTAAAAAAATGAACAGGAAACAACAATAAAAAGAAATAACAATAACAAAGCAATAACAAAAACCACAACAACAACAATTAAAGCTGGTTAAATGAAAGGGAGAAGGCCGGCCTCCCCCCAAAAGTCAACAAGTCCACCAGTCAAAGTGCACGCACACGTCCCGAGTACAAGGGACAGGCGGTAGCGACCCCGCCCATCCCGGTACCGGGACAGGTGTCATGCGCGAAGATCACCCAGACTGGGACATTCAACAAGAATGTGCCGAACAGTCTGGGGGACGAAGCAGTCGTTACAATAGAACGCAGGCGAGCGCTCCATCAAATAGAGATGCGTCACACGAGTGTGCCCGATTCGGAGACGACAGAAAGCAACCTGAAGCCGCCGCGGCATTGGGGGATAGGTCCATGGGAACAGTCGCGGCGCAATAGCACGCAACTTTAAGTTCCCTTCGACCGTCTCCCATCTTCTTTGCCAAGCAGTCCGAAGAGTTGCCCGTATTCCTGCCTGTAGTCAGTGTGAGGAAGAGCGAAACGCTGGTCCGGTCGCAGAGTCCTCGCGGACTCTTTGACGCCCTCATCGGCGCGCTCATTCCCCGCAATTCCTACATGTCCAGGAACCCAGCAGAAGATAATCTCGACATCTGCCCGGCTCGCCAAAACCGTGGCGTCACGGATTTCGCGAACCAGGGGATGCGGAGATTCCAATGCCCCGAGAGCACTCAGGGCGCTTTGTGAGTCGCTGTAGATCACAATCCGGTCTCCGAACCGGGCACGTCGCGTAATCTCCCGTACCGAGTGGTGTATTGCCACCAGCTCGGCCGTGAAGACAGATGCAGCGCCTGGTAGAGCCTCGCTGACTTCAAACAGAGGGGATACGGCGTGGAAGCCGACCCCCTCTTGGGACTTGGAGCCATCCGTATACACTGGCACGGTACCAGCGTGACACGATGTGTGCTCCAAAAAGGTCGAACGCAATACTCCCGGCGCAGTACAAGCTTTGGGAGCAGAGGCGTGGCGACAAATAGCCAAATGTGGTACCCTCCAGGGTGGCGTCCTGGGCAGAACCAGGGGCGCCACCGGCCCGAGAGCTATATCTACCTCTCGAAGGAGTTTCCTGGCAGTGATGCACTGCACGCGGCGCAGAGCGAGTGGCATCTCCCCAGCATCGACCAACAGGCTCTCAATGGGGAAAGTGCGGAAGGCACCGGTCGCAAGGCGAAGGCCGGTGTGGTGGATCAAATCCACCTTCCGCAATAAACGCTCAGCTGCGGATGCATAAAACTTACATCCGTAGTCGAACTTCGAACAAACAAAGGATCGATAAAAAAGTAGGGCAGTAGCCCTATCAGCGCCCCAAGCGCTGAACGTCACGAAACGGAGAATGTCCATGGCGCGGGTACAAGAGACCCTAAGGCTGCGAATATGAGCCTCCCAGGTGAGGCGTCGATCGAATACAAGACCAAGGAAACGGTGCGACTCAACCACATCCAGGCGCACCCCATTAAGAAACAAATCTGGGTCGGGGTGAAGCCGTGGATGACGGCAGAAGTGCACCACCTTAGTCTTGGCTAAAGAAAACCGAAACCTGTGCGCTTCGGAATAGCGAGAGACGCGGTTCAATGCCTGTTGGAGTCGACGCTCCAGAGTTGGCATCTGGGCCGCGCCAAAAGAGATCGAAAGGTCGTCCACGTAAAGCGTAGCGAGAACATCTTCCGGCAGCACCGAGGTGATGCCGTTGATGCTCAGGGCAAAGAGTGTGACAGTGAGGACACTTCCCTGCGGGACACCCTCTTCCTGCTCCTTTGGGCCGGAGAGGGCTCCCCCCCACCCGTACACGGAATCGACGATCTCGCAAAAATTCAGATATAAACATTGGGTGGCGTCCCCTCGCCCCCATCGTGTGGAGAGTCTCCATGATACCGTATCGCCATGCGGTATCATAGGCCTTCTCCAGATCAAAAAACACCGTGGCGTAGTGCTGTCTACGAAGGAAAACCTCGCAGACGGCATTTTCCAGTCGGAGCAGAGCATCCGACGTGGAGTGGAACTTACGGAAGCCGCATTGTGCAGAAGACAGATGGCCTCCGTTGTCCAGGAAATAGGCTAATCTAACATTTACCAATTTCTCCATCAACTTGCACACGCAAGAGGTTAGAGAGATTGGGCGGAAACCGGTCGGAGTAGAGTGATCTCTCCCCGGTTTGCGAAATGCGAGCACAGTAGCGATTCGCCAGGAGTGTGGGAGAAGACCTTCCACCCAGATCCTGCTGAACAAATCTAACAGAAAGGCCATGCCTCGCTCACCCAGGTGTCGGAGCATGGCGTACGGGACATCGTCCGGACCATGGGCGGTGTCCGCGCACGAAGCGAGAGCGGAATGCAACTCACTCGTT
Source organism: Ceratothoa steindachneri (assembly GCA_963969495.1). Taxonomy (NCBI): domain Eukaryota; kingdom Metazoa; phylum Arthropoda; class Malacostraca; order Isopoda; family Cymothoidae; genus Ceratothoa; species Ceratothoa steindachneri. Next base: position 67,357,354 of record OZ018334.1, read on the forward strand.
GAAGGGTTCTCCGCCTCTGGAGGTAAAGTCCAGCCGGCGGCCTTCCGCGACATCACGACGTGCATTGAATGCTGGCGGAGCAGCATCACGGCTAGAGAATGCGGATAAAGCGGTCGCTATGGATTCCGCCACGGACGCGTGGTCCGAGATTGCGGTCCCATTCTCCTGGAGAATGGGAGGGGGGGTCCTGAGAGAACTTGCCCCGAATCCTTTTGACTCGCTTCCACCCCTCAGCTAAAGGGGTCTTCCCGTTAAGTGAAGACACGTATGCCCGCCAAGAAGAGCGGCGGGCGTGCTTCGAAATATACCGGAACCTAGCCCTAGCCCGACGAAATTCAGCGACAGTGAAATCGTTCGGGCGGCGCTTCTGTTTCAGGGGTCTCACACTTGGCAGACCACCATGGGAGTAGTCGGCGTGCAAAACGGCCAGACGTTCTAGGAATAGTAGTCAGGCCCACGGCGATGAGGTGGCCGGAGAAGAACTCAACGGCCTCATCTACCGACCTAAACTCCTCGACTGAGATAGAGAATTCAGTCATTTCCTGAAATGCAGGCCACCGCGCCCGTGCCAAGCACCACCGAGGTGGTCTCTCAGGCGGCAGTTGCCCTGAAAATGATATTTGAATGGGAAAGTGATCACTACCATGGAGGTCATCGACCACCCCCCAATCAAAATCAGGCTGTGCATCCGAAGAGCACAAAGATAGGTCAAGGCAAGAAAATGAAGCGGTTCTCGGACAGTGATGCGTAAACTCATCCACGTTTAGGACACCCATCTCAAGCTCTTCGATCAGATCAGCAAGGACTTGTCCCCTGGGATTTATGGAGTAATCTCCCCAGAGAGGATGCCTGCCGTTCAGATCTCCAAGCAAGAGATAGGGCCTCGGCAACCGTGCCACAACGCGGCGGAAGTCCCCCGCGTCGAATTCAGCTGACGGTGGAATGTACGCAGAAATGATAGTATACTTCCTATCCAGGTGCAGCTGCACAGCCACTGCCTGAAAGGAGGTATCTAAAGCGAAAGGAAGAACGGAGACATCATGCCCGGGTGTAAAGCGCATCCCCCAGCCCGGCCATCCTGCGGTGGTGGGGTCGCTAGACTCTTATACCCCGGGAGGGAAGGCAGGGGGCACGCGCCTAGCATGGTCTCCTGCAAAACGATAGCTAACGGGGAATGGGACGAGACGAGCCTCCGCAGCTCCTCCCAGTTGGCCCGGAGTCCACAGCAATTCCATTGAAGGAATATGCCCTCTAGGCCTAGCTCGGAGGAGACGCGGGGGCCCTCCTCGAACTGAAGACCCTCAGGGGAATGGCCGTACGCTTCCCGAGGGCAGAACCCCGGGAGCTGTTGGCCGGACAAAACGCTGAAGGCGCTGTCGAATTCGAGGACTTATTGGGGGAGGTTAGGCTCGCCATGCGAGTCTTTTCCTCCCTCCGCCTCGAAACCTTAGGCGGGCGTTGCGGCTTCGGAGGCGGGGGGGCCCTCTTTTCAAGGAACCACCGTCTCCAAGCCACTCGCTCCACCTCGGGGCGTGGGCGAAGGAGCCGAAGCTCCTTTGTTGCTGTCCTCCTTTCGGGGGACAGCTTTAGGAACCCCCGAAGATGGCCTAGCGACCATCTTCAGGGGTGTTGCCTCCTGTGAGTCTAACGACTCGGTGGAGGCACGTGGCCGTTTCGCCTTGCGGGAAACGGTCACGCTGGGGGAAGAGGGGGAAGCCCTGGTTTTAGCCGGGGCTGGGTATGAACCCTTTTTGCCGCCAGCTTTACCAGGGGAGCGCCCGGGTTGGGTAGAGCCCGCAGAAGGGCTCCGAATGGGCCCGGAAACAACCGTGCTCGTTGGCCTGGATGGGCCAGGAGCAGAGGGTGCCTTTCTAACTACTGAGGCATATGACGACCCAGGCAGAGCCGGGCGCGCCAGGACCAAGTCCTTAGCTTCGCAGAATGAGAGTCTATCCTGGGCCTGAACGGCCAGGATTTCTTTCTCAAGGAGATATACACCACATTGCTTCGAAGAAGCAGGGTGCGGCTCTCCGCAATTGACACACTTGGCCACACACGATTTGGACTTATCGTGTGCGACCTTGGAGCAATTTACACAAACTTCGGGTGACCCTGACTTTGCACGTCTACAAGAACGATTCGTATGGCCGAAGCGGTGACAGTAATAGCACCGCCGCGGCTCGAAAACGAATGCCTTCACGCGGTAGCGGTACCATCCAGCACGCACCGACTCAGGGAGCTTGTCACAGTCGACCGTGACGAAGAGTGTAGGGGTGCGTCTCGAGTCCCCTCCGTGTTTTCTCATCACACGTTTGACCTTGACCGCCCCATGGTCGGCCAGCTCTAGGGTGATGTCCTCAATGGAGTAGTCAATGAGTTCCCTCGCATAAACTACTCCTTTCACAAAGTTCATGGTAGAGTGCGGCGTCACACTCACCGGGGTGCCATGAAGTGTCCGATGAGCACTTATCTAAGCCGCCTCGGCGGGATTCGCCGCATTCGCCAGAAGGCTCCCGTCCGAGAAACGGGTCACCTTCGGCTCTCTACCAATTGCACTAGCTAATCCTCTCCTCTGATGGATCATGTTGCCTTTAAACAACATGCTGCCATCAGTGGAGCGAATAACGAGGAAGCGTTTGAAGCCAGCGGGCTCGAAAACGCCAGGTAACCTCTCAATGATGGGCCCCGATGTCATCGAGGCTCTGCCCTGTGCACTCTTGGTATTAGTCTTAGTCAGGGGCTCCGCAATCGGGGTGCAGATGTGCCGATCTTGGCTTGGTCGCTTGCCAGTGGCAGCAGACCCATCCGTACCTGCAGCCCCCGCGGATGGAGAGGAGCCCCGAGTCTTTTTTGTCTTCTTCTTTTTTGGAGAGGAGGGCGGGGAATGAACCCGCTTCTCAACTCTGCCGGAAGAAGCCCCCAGGCCAGATGGACCGGCCTCAGCCAGGTCATTCTATGAAATGGAGAAGGTCCTGGTAGTCATGGGGGCACCGGTTGGAGGAGATCCCTCCCCTCCTTGTACTGCTTCGGGAAACCACAGCCATTTGAGGAGGACCTTGCATCGGGGCGGATTCGGGTTCGGTGCTTAGTGCCGAGCCCGGATTCCCCCCCCATGTAAGGCCCTACCATCTGAGGCTGGGTTTCCTCAAGGACCATGTCTATCTCAGGGGGGGGGCCTCCAGTTGGCCATCCCCTCCCCAAGACATCACAGGTCCCGTTGGCAGTATCGTCAATAGTCTTCTTTGGGGAGGCATGGGCCTTGACCCCGGCAAGGTTCAGTATTCTTGCCAGCAGGTCTTTTGAGGGAAGCGACTGAAGGGGCCTGGCTTCCCTCTCCCCCTTAAGGGGGTTTGCCCTACCGAGCCGCTTCGATGTGGAGCGGCTGGCTAAGGGCTGCCAGCTGGCTTTCTTGGCAGTCCCCTTGGAAAGAACAGAGGGGACTGCGGCTGGTAAAAGGGATGCGCCCGAAAGCACCTCCAGAGAAGGGGGTGAGGGGGAGTCCCCTACACCCGTAAGCGAAGGAGAGGAGTAAGCCTCCTCTCCGGTTAGAGATATATGGAGGGTCCCCTGAGCAAGCACAGGGGAAGGGACCTTCATTTTTTTGCTGGAGCTGCCCAAGGGCGGCTCCGTCGATGTTATAGGGGAAGTTGGGGGTTGTGTTTTTTTTTTAAACTCATCAGTGGGCATGGTGATCCTCTTTTTGACACGGGATGCAATCGCGCATCACCTCTCACAGTAGCCCGCACTGCGAGAGGTGCTTACAAGCCCGGCAGAGCCAGGCGCCGCCATTTAAGACCACCCCTCCCGCCTGGTGGCCTGGCAGTCCATCGGCATGGCGGCTCCACCTTGGACACGGCGTAAAAAATAATAGATTGTGAAGAGGAGAGGAAAAGGGATGTGAGGAAGGTATGGGTGGGGATAAAGCAGGTTGTTAAAAACCAACCACCCAGACCGGAGCTCAGGGGTTAGGGAACATTGTCCCCTCCCCCCTCAGCCCCAATCCGGGACGGTTGACTTAAGAAGAAGGTCAGCATCTACCCTGTGAAATTAGAGGCTGACCATTGAAATTTGTGAGAGAGGTTGTATGAAAAGCGAGGAAACAAGTGTTTTGAAGGAAGGAAGAGAGGCTAAGCTGGGGGCGGACGAGCGCTGGATCCCGTCAGCACGGCAGCCAGGATGGCAAATCGCTGCGCCCCTTACGGGGAAACTTGAGTGCAATAAAGCATGAGCCATACGGCAAAGAACACTCCGACAAGCAAGGAGAACTTCCATTAAAAGTTACATCTCGCTTAATTATAGAACACTAATGAGGAAAATTTGGAGGAAAGTAAAGATTCATGGGTAAGAACCCTGGTCCCTGTCTCCCAAATCCGACTAGAGCAGGTTACCTAATTGGGGACTTCTCAGAAGCTGCACAAGTATTTGCCCAAACATTCGCAAATTACTCAGATCTAGTAAGTTACCCCAAACCATTAAAAAAACTAAGACACTGGAATAAATACCCCTGGAGTTCATGAGTGAACATGCAGCTGACAAACCATACAGCAATATCTTCACCATGACTGAATTCAAAGCAGCTCTGAAACAATCCCATATCACCGCACCAGGACAAGATGGAATCACCTATGATATGATCATGAACTTAGCTCCTGCATCTTTAAGATGTTTAACCAAATATGGATACAGGGAACGTTCCCATCCATCTGGCAAAAGTCTATTGTGCTCCCATTTAAAAAAGGAAAGAGTGGCCCTGAGGCAGCCAATTACCTCCCCATCTCATTAACATCATGTCTATGCAAGCTGATGGAACGGATAGTAAATGCCAGAGTTGTCTGACTCCTGGAAAAAGACCAATTGATTACCCCAGTGCAGTGAGGTTTCAGAAAGGGCCACTACTACTGACCAACTAGTTTGAATGGAGACCTTCATCAGAGACAACTTCACAAGAAGACACCATGTCATCGGTGTCTTGTTTGACATAGAAAAAGCGTATGACAAAACCTGGAGGAGGGGCATTCTCCAACAGCTTCACAACTGAGAACTTAGAGGTTACCTCCCCAGATTTATCCAAAATTACCTTCTAAAACGCACATTCCAGGTCAAGGTACACAATGCACTCTCTCACCTTTATGAACAAATAGAGGACATACCCCAGGGAGGAGTACTAAGTGTCACTTGCTTTACCATAGCAATCAACAACATATTGAAAGGGGTACAACCCGACATATTCACAGCACTCTATGTTGATGATCTTACCATAGCATGCTCCTCACTACGCTTGCCATTTGTGACTCGTAAGATCCAGCAAGCAATAAATGTAATAAGCTCAAATACAGCACGCAAAGGACTTCGCCTATCAACAAAAAAAGACGTGCTGTGCACTTCTCAAGCCTCAGGAATGCTCTCTGGGACACCCCAGAGCTTTTCCTGAAAAAGACCCATATAAAGTTTGAAGATAAAAAATTCCTGGGTATTAGATTTGACAGAAAACTAACATGGAAACATCACATAACCAAGCTGAAGAAGTCATGCACAAAGAGGTTGGACTTAATGAAACTCCTCTCTCATACAAGCTAGGGTGCAGACCACCAAACACTCTGGATGCTCTACTCTGGCTTAGTACAGAGCAAGATGGATTATGGTTCTCAGATATACAGCTCAGCAAATAATACAAACCTCAAGACCCTGGAACCAATCCGCAAACTGGGAGTTAGGCTGGCCCTGGAGGCCTTCAAATCTTCCCCAGTACTGAGCCTATATACCGAAAGCGGCTTTCTCCTATTAAAATACCACCGCCTGATTCAGAACTTGAAATATTTCCTCTGTATTCAACAAATACCTAATACCCCAGTCTACCAAAGCATCCTAGGGAGACATTCAAATGCAATTTATGATAAGAGTTCCATCCATCGCACGACCATTTGGGTTAAGGATGGGTGAGCATGCAGTGAATATTGGAAGTGATATCGGGATGCCCAGCTACCAACCACAAGTTCCACCATGGATCAGAGGCACCGCTGAAGTGTGTGAAAACTTCCACATTCCCAATAAATCAGACTTCTACCCTCTCACACTGAAAAATGTGTTCTTGCAACATATAAACAAAAATCATCCCATGAAACCTGTGTTCACTGATGGTTCGAAAGGCCCGGCTGGTGTTGGGGCAGGTGTGATATCACCCACAGGGACTACCCTAGTCACACTCCGACCCCATGCATCCATTTTTACAGTGGAACTGACAGCGATACTTGCTGCACTTCATGAGATCTCCAGCTCACTACCTGATTCTTATGTAATCTATTCCGACTCAAGAAGTGTACTAGACTCTATAAGTTCCTTACAAAACAAGCACCCATTTGTCCTCAAAATTCAGGACTGGCTGTACTGGATGAGTACTAAGCACAAAATTACCTTCTGCTGGGTCCCTGGCCAAATAGGAATAAACCCAAACAAAAAAGCGGATGAAGCCGCAAAGGAAGCAGCTGGGAGAAGGTCTGCTCCCATTGGGGCACCAGTCCCCGCTAGTGACCAGTACCCACTGGTGAGGGCATATGCCTACTCACTTTGGCAGCAGGAGTGGGAAGTGATACATCTCCTAACTAAGCTTCATGGCATAAAACTATTTGTGCTTCCATGGCCAAATAGAGACCAGCCATTGAGCAGGTTGAGGATTGGACACACAAGGCTCATGCATGGGCACCTCATGTGTGGCGCCCCACCACCCATCTGTGCCTTGTGCAATGTGCCAGTGTCCATCCTTCCCATACTTATAGAGTGCCCCTCCCTCATTAACCAGAGGACAAGAGCATTCCCTTCCCTGAACAATAATCCAGCAAACTCAGCCCTGAAATCAGTTTTATCTCCAATGTCCCAAAACTTTGATCAAAAAGCACTCTTCAGGTTCCTAAAAGACATTAATGTCTTTAAAGAAATTTAGCGCAACGATGAGTAATCAAAGAATTTTAATGAGTGCCTGTTTCACCTTTTACCATTTTTAATGTTTATCAAAAGGCGCAAATGTGGTATTAAGTACCACTAATTTTGAATAGTCTATTTTTATACCATCCGCACCTCTTTTAATCTTTTAATTTTAGATATTTTGACATACCTACCAATGGCATTGATTTCATATGCACCATGACCCAACTGGACTGAGCATGGTGTATGAAGAAAACTCTTAACCCCCAATGTACTTGGCTGCAAGATAGTCTTTACAGACTGAGCAGCATTGCACTGGCGTATTAATCATCAATGTTTCTTTTTTTTTAGGAGAGGACGGTGGGCAATGAACCCACTTTTCGCTTTCGCCAGGTGTGATAGGGGGGGACACAGATTCTGTGCTTGGCACCGAGTGCGGGTTTGAACCTTTGGAAAATCCTATCATCTGGAGTTGGGTCACCTAAGGGACCATGTCCATCTTAGGAGGGGCCTCCATGTGGCTACCCCCACACCTCCACCGATACATCACAGATCCAACTCAAGGTTCTTTTTCACCTATTGCCGGTGAACTAGCATTTGTCGAAGAAGAGATGGGAGCAGATAGACTGACCTCCTGCAAACTACTCATGCAGGCTAGCAGGACATTAGGGGGCATGGGCCGACAGAGCCTACCATCCCATGTTCCCCTAAGGGGGCGGGGGGTTGCCCTATCCAGCCGCTCGTTCAATTATGGTCCGCCTGCCTGTTTTCTTGGCAGTTCCCTTGGAAAGTAAAGGGGAGGACTGCCACTGGAAAGGGTAACAGAGAAGGGCATGAGGGAGAATCCTCTGCACCCATAGGCATAAGAAAGATGTAAGCTTCTTCTCCAGTCAAAGAATTTTGGAGGGTCCCCTGTGAAAGCAAGGAGGTAGGAGTATTCTATTTTTTTTTTTAACTCTTAATTGGGGATCGTGACGCTATAATTATCACAGAGCGCAAACACTCATCAATCAACCCACAAAGTAACTCGCTCTGCAAAGAGTAAACACAAGGTCACCAAAACCAGCTGTGACCATTTGAGGCCACTCCTCCAGCCTAGTGGCCTGGCAACCCATCAGCATGGTGGCTCCACCTTAGCCTCAGCATAAAATCAATAGACAGTGAAAGGAGAAAGAGGATGTGAGGAAGGTGAGGGTGGGGTTGAAGCAGGTTGTTAAAAACCCACCACCCCAAACCGGAGCTCAGGATTGAGGGGGCATTGTCCCCTCTTCCCTCAGCCCTGATCCAGCATGGTTGGCTGAGAAGAAGCTGGTCGGCGTCTACCCTGTGAAATTTGAGGCTGACCAGAGAAAGTTGTGGGAGAGGTTGTATGAAAAGTGAGGAAGCAGGGTAAGAAGAGAGGTGTCAGAAAGAAAGAGAAGAGGCTAAGCTCGGGCCGGACGGGTTGCTGAGTCATGCCAGCATGGCAGCCAGAAAAGCAAATTGCCGTGCTCCTTAAGTGGTTGAAACTCGAGGATCTCAGTTCCCAAGCGTGGAATGCTACATTGAGTCGCAGAACTGTATGAAATTCCCAGAAGAAAGCGGACCTCCCCCCCATCCTTTTTCGCATTACTGGTACCAGTTATTGTATATTATCACAACTGGTTCCTATATATATACCATTTTAGGGTGTGAACCATTTATATTGGTTTTGCAGTTAATGTCTTGTCTATGCACAATATTATACATATATATTTTTTATTTTACGTGTGATTTATTTCTATTTCTGTATTGACTGATATTTATACTTTTTTGTTTTATATACATATATTTATTTTTATATGTTTTGTGTGACTTATATTTCTACGTTGGTGATATTTTTTAAGGCTATATGTATTTGGGGTTTTGTATTTATACATATTATTTGCAATTGATTGAGGTTTGCCATTTTGTATGGCATTCTGTTCTCTATAAATAAAGTCAATTAGATTACCCCCTCATTCTCCTCTCCTCAAAAACCCAGGCAAGCAGTGGGTAATGTGTCAACAGGAAGTCCAGAGCCTGCTACCACAATACAAAACTAGATACTAGGGCAAAATACTATCAGGGCTATGAAAACTTGCCAAAGGACTTAGATAGCACATCCAATTCAATATAGATAAATCTTAATGTACATAAGTCATGACAACTCTCAAAGAGATTACAATATGGGTGTTAAAATTTTTAAGTCAAAATGGAAAAGGATTTAGGCCTCTTAATTTAATGACCTAAATTTTTTCAAAAAATATGTAGCTTCATATGAGGTAAATATGGTTCTAGGATAAAGAGCTAAACATTTTTTATTTAGATCAAAATATATTATTCTTTCCTTACATAAAGTGCTTGTAAGACCTCATTTGGAGTATGCAATACAATTCTGGTATCCAAACATGCAAAACGAAATGGTTCCTGAAATTAGAAATAGATCATACAAAGATAAATTAGGCACCATTTATTTTTACTGTAAAATTAGCATCTATACATCTAACTAATTGAAATCTTTAAAATACTATACATCCAACTAATTGAAATCTTTAAAATACTAAACAGGTTTACTAATATAAATTATGACCAAATACTTGATATAGATACTCAAACAGACACTAGAAATACTAGTTTCAAGCTAGCAAACAAAAGATTTAACACAAGATAGCACAGAATTTTATTTGTTATAAATAACAGAAACTTGGAATAACCTGATTAGTAATATTATTGAAAGCACTAGATATATTGCAGAAATGAACAAAAAAATATCACTATGATATAAATTTACAGAAATAAGTTAATCTAATATTTTATCAATATCCTCTTTTGTTCTTACCTGTCCATCACTGACTTCCATTTTCTGTCTTTCTTGACTTAGGCCTGAGAGGATCTTATGTCTTTGTTAGTTTGTATTTCTGTAATAATATATAGACTTTCCTCAAGATTAATCTTTCGTGGTGCCTGATAAGAGACATTAGATGGATTTCACATCCTGTGCACTCTATAGTCAATACTTTTTATATGCAAGGATGGAACTCTTTCCAGAATTAGACAGACCTAGGCAATGCTTTTAACTTAATTTCCCCTTCAAAACAGATATTGTTCCTTTCAGTGGAGCATTTGGATTTCTGAGTCCTCCTTGGGATTCCCAGGAATGGTTGAGAGGTAATCAGCAGTGTTTTTCATTAGCCTTCTGGCCCTTATAATGATAGGTATATTGGAAACATTTTTCAGTGAAGTTCTGCTCAAGATACTGGTTATTTGGGATATTCACTTTGATAATCAGTGGGTCTTGTTGCACTTGTCAAACCACAATGTAATTGAGATGGATGTTCGAAGGTACACTTGCTTACATGTCTTTCACATGCATTTGAAGGTGTACTTGCTTATATGCCTTTGGCATGCACATGGAAAACTTGTTACTGCAAAGTTTTATGACAATGTGACCCGAGATCTTTGTTATACAATGGAATTCTTTTAGTTTTGGTATCGCACTTTAGGTCCTAAATGAAGATCAGGTCTTTAATTTTGTTAGGTTCTAGTTTGGATCAGGTGGTAGCCTTTGGGATCAGCTTTGAGGTATTTTGAATAGGCGTCAGAGAGAAAAGAAGGGCTAAGAAGAGGCTGTCATTGTCGAATATGGCACTGTATATTATAACATTCAAGATACAGATTATCCTGTTTTTGTGAGCTAAGTTGAGTATCTTCTCCCAACTGCTCATTTGTGTTTTGGTCATTTTTATGTCTGTCTGATCTTTGTAGAAGTGGAACAAATCTAGAATCCATGAGTGTGTGACACTCAAATGATTTCTGCTAGTTAATTCATACCATGTTGAGGGGTCTCTCAAACATTTTACAATCTTCCAGAATGGTCTTATTATCAGCCCTTCTTTTGTATCCAAGCATACCCCGTAACTTTTTGTTCGTTTGTGAGGAATCTAGCATTTTCCAGGTGGTCATATACTGTCTGCTTATAGCCTTGTGAGAATTTTTTATCCTTAAGTTAGCATATTAGGTAGTATTTGCTTGAGAGTTGCATTTTTCCCAATTGAAGGGGGGGGGGTATTTTGTGCTTGGTGAGGCATTCTTGGTTTATTTCCTCTTTTACATAATGGGGTGGAGTAGTAGTATTTTTTTGGTCAGAAATTAGGTAGATGGTGGGGGAGGGGGTTAAGAAAATATGAGAAACTAATGATTTTCCTTCTCATTTTTCATTTCTTTGGGTAGTTTCTCTCCATTGGTAGATCAGATGCTGATAATCTATGTGCTCAGCCTCATTTTTCAACAGTGGTTGCTAGTAGTTTTCTAATTCTTTCTAGCCAGGTTGAATGCAGAATTTTCTGTGATTAGATATGAATAGCCAGTTGTAGATTTTGTGTTTACTAGTTGTTTTTTTTTCATTGGCAAGGGCTGTGATTTTGCCTTATAAGTCCAAAGCTTAAGTTCCCTTGTTGCCTTTCTGCTTGGTAGTATTTGAGTTTTTCTATTGCCATTTTTAAGGTACATTTTGCTGTTGTTGTAGGTACCACTTGATCTGGTGGTTCTTTTCAAATGAATTATTTTACTTTATTGCACAATAGAAGCACTAACTGCATTTGATAAAACTTCCTCCTCTTTATTTTTCTTAATTTTTTTAAGCCTAAAAATGGCTGAATCTAAACAAGGGCCATACATAATTAGAATTATTATCGTAAGACAATATTTGAGTGCTCTTTATTAACCTTTTTCTCTCCCATATTTTAAGCACTCAAAGCAGAACAGTAATTTTCCTGCTGAGGTCCAGGGTAAACTTCCTAACCTGATATAATTCCTGTAAATTTTTGAAGCAGTTTCAGGTATGAACATCCTCATAGCTTAAAGCCAAAACTCATTTCAGTGGGAGTGAGGACAGAGGAGTGTCTCTAGAAAGTAGTGAGCTCTTATATGGTTGAAAAAGAGTACAATTTTGAATAGAGTGATATCAGTGGCTAAATTTCAAAGGTTATCACTTTTGATCTTAATTATTCTTACTGTTTATATGAAGGTTCCAGAGTCAGACTCTTTTCAGTGATGTGTTTGACCTAGTGTTCTCTCTTCCCAACAGTTATAGTTCATTTAACTGCTTGGTGTTGGATATCTGAGGCTCATGGTTCCAAGGAATAGATAATAGGTAGACAGTAAGGGTAGTTTGGACAAGGCCTGAGATTTCTATAGCAACAGGTATAATAGATTCATCTTTCAGCCTCATCATCTTTATTTTGTGGACTAGAGGTTGATATTTTGATATTTTATTCAATTCTGCCATTAAGCCCATAATCAATGGGAAAGCTCAATTCTGCAATGAGGGGCGGTCAATAAGTTTTGCAATTCGGATATAAGGAAACGAGATATGAAGAAAAGCGTTTTATTATTTTTCAATATAACTACCCTCAACTTCAATGCACTTGCGCCACTTGTCCCAGAGGCTTCGAATTCCCGGCAACCAGAAATCTCCTGACTGCTGTTCAATCCACTCCTGGATGGTGAGCTGGACATCTTCATTGTCCTCAAACTGGTGTCCACGCAGTGCAGCCTTGAGCTGGTGGAATAAAAAGTAGTCGCTAAGGGCCAGATCTGGACTGTAGGGGTGATGGTTGAACTCCTTGAATCCGCACTCACGCAGGGCAGCTTGTGCAACTCTGGCCTTGTGGACTTTGACGACGTTGAAGTCGATCATGGGGCGTGAGGTTTCTAGGGACCCAACGGGCAGAGACCTTGGTCGATTTTTGAGGATCATCCTCTCCACACGGGCCACATTGTCCTCATTGGTCATGTCTGACGGGCGTCCTGGACAGGGGTTATCTTCAAGGGACTCACAACCATGGCGGAACTCCCTATTCCAGTGAGCAATGGTTGCATAGGAAGGGGCGGTGTCAGTTTACACTGCAACCATGCATTCATAGATCTCTTTTGCATTCTTGCTTTCCTTGGTCAAAAATTTGATCACTGCGCGGTGCTCAACCTTCTCCATTATTGAAAAATTTGTGACTGCCGATCTGTGATCAGCTACTGCTTCTTAAATAGACGAGGCAGGAGCGTGCGGCTGCAGGTCCTGACTTGTCATAACTTGTCCTAATGCCCCCACAAACAGCCATCCCCCTTCCTCTGTTTTGCCCTACCGATTCACAAAACTTATTGACCGCCCCTCGTATTAAGCGCATAGTCAATGGGAAGGCTCAATTCTGCCATTAAGTGCATAGTCAATGGGAAAGCTCAATTCTGCCATTAAGCGCATAGTCAGTGGGAAGGCTCAATTCTGCCATTAAGCGCATAGTCAATGGGAAGGCTCAATTCTGCCATAAACCTATAATTAATGGGAATGCTCAAACTTGCCATTAAGCTTATTGGTAATAGGAAGGGTCAATTCTGCCAGTCATCATGGTCAATGGGATGGTCATTTCTGCCATTATGCCAATAATCAATGGGAACGATCAATTATGCCATTAAGCCAATAATCAATGGGAGGGCTCAATTCTGAAACTAAGCCCAGTCAATGGGAAGGGTCAATTCCGCCATTAAGCCAATAACCAATGGAAAGGGTCAATTCTGCTATTAAACACAATTAATATGAAGAGTTAATTCTGCAATTACACTCATATTAATGGGAAGGGTAAATTCTGCCATTAAGCTCATTGTCAATGGGAAGGGAAAATGCTGCTAAGCCAATAATCAATGGGGAGGCTCAATTCTGCCATTAACCCATAACTAATGGGAAAGCTCAATTTTGCCATTGAGCTCACTGTCAATTGGAAGCCTCAATTCTGCCATTAAGCCCATAGTCCATGGGAAGGCTCAATTCAATAAGTGCTGCATTGTTGCACTTGTCCCAAAGCACAATATCCAAGATGATGACTTGAGTTTTCTAAGTAGCTGGTTTTGGAAATGATTTTGTCATAATATATCCATGTCCCTGATTGTGTCTGGGCAGGGACACCAATGTTTGGGGCTGCATTCAAACCCAAGCATATTTATAATTCTCTAATGGAGGTAGGGTACTTGCATATCTTATCATGAAGCTTTGTGTAAAGGTCATCAGCAAGTAGGGTTTTATATCCTAAGAGATGGCTCATGCTTTGTTCCAACATAGCACAACTTACAATAAGGATTCTATATAACCATCTCCGCCATCTTTTTAAGGCCATTAGTAACCCATGGTCTTGAGCTGCCATAATTAGCTTCTCACAATCAAAGCTCAGTAGTCCCACTTTTAGCCAGTTAAGTGACCCTGTTTTGTCAATATATTCTTTGAGCTTTTGTATGAATTTCCAGCTCTTTTATGGTTTATTCACTCTGCTTCCCTCTATTGATTGAGGAGTATAAAGTATTTTTTTATCCAGCTAAGTGTGTAGCTGAGGTGCTTTCATTTGTCACATCCTCTGATAAATGGTTCCACCCCCAGAGTAGTCCACTTGCATCACAATGGATGTTTGCAATTGGATTTGAGTAGCTTAGTAGTGCAATAATACCAGCCTAGTGATGTTGTGAGCTCTTGGGCATAGTGCAGTGCTTATTAAACCTTCTCTATATGAACCTTTAGATGTCGCTTAAGAGTAGCATATCTAGCTGATTGATAGGAGCAGAGGCTACATTTGAAAGGCTTTTCACCAGTATGAATTCTGTTATGCTCCTCAAGCTTCTGCTTTTGTGATGTCTGATAGGAGCAGGAGTTGCATTCAAAAGGTTTCTCACCAGTATGAATTCGTATATGTTTAACAAGATTATACTTTATTGTTGTTTGATAGGAGCAGTAACTACATTTGTAAGGCTTCTCACCAGTATGAATTCTTAAATGTTTCCTAAGAATACTCTTTGATGCTGTCTGATAAGAGCATAAACTGCATTTAAAGGGCTTCTTGCCAGAATGCATTTTTAAATGTTCCCTAAGAGTGCTTCTTATTGCTGTCTGATAGGAACAGGAGGTACACTTGAAGGGCTTTTCACCAGTATGAGTTCTTAGATGTTCTTGAAGAGTACTCTTTCGTTTTGCCTGATAAGAGCAGAAAATACATTTGAAAGGCTTCTCGCCAGTATGATTTGTTAAATGTTCTGCAAGGTGATGACTTCGTGCAGCACGATAAGAGCATAAGTTACATTTAAAAGGTTTCTCACCAGTATGAATTTTTAGATGTTCCCTAAGGCCACTTCTCTTTGTTGCCTGATAAGAGCACAAGCTACATTTGAAAGGCTTTTCACCAGTATGAATTCTTACATGATCCACAAGAGTATGTTTTCGTGCAGTCTGATAGGAGCAGGAACTGCATTTAAAAGGCTTCACACCAGTATGAATCTTTGAGTGTGTATAAAGGCTTGCTCTATGTACTGTTTGAAATGAACAAAGACTACATCTAAAGAGTTTTTCAACATTTTTAGCTTTTAAATTATGATTAAGATTTCCTTTTTTATTAGATACAAATTTACCAGAGTTTGATTTACTTATTTCATTTTTGCTTCTTGAAGACATACACTTTGTCTGTAAAAACAAAATAAGGTTCATTTTAACATTTTTATAAATTCAATAACATCTCCATTTACACGGAAAACCATTACAAAGATAAGTAAAATAATAAAGTGTGAAATTTGCAAAAACCCATTAACCATCCATATAGTGAAGGTTTCTAAGGCTAACTAGAATGATTACCCTCTCCACTCATACACAAGCATTGCAATCAACATAATTAAAGCTTTCAACAATGTACACAAACATATTCTAGCATGGAAACTTTGAAATATCAATCTCATTAACCAATGAAAAACAATAGCTAACTTCATTCCTGAAAAAAAACAAGGAAAAAAAGCACACATAAGATGCTTCAAAACATCATCTCTCAGGAAGGCTTTCAACTCTACTCAACTTAATGAATATGATATTCAACAAAAACAATCCCCAAATATTCATTTCATATCTTTTGTCCAAATGGACCTGTAGTGCAACCCCTAGAGAAGCAGATGGTGTGCATTAGATAAAGACATTCAATGAATAGAAGTCAGGCTCGTGATAATGAGGGAACTAGAGAAGAACTCAAAAGCCTGAAACTCAACTGAGATAGAGAAGTCAGTCTTTTCTTTGAATGTGGGCCACTGGGCCAGATCTATCAACTATCAGTGGCTTTACAGAGGGAGCAGTGGTGAATAAAGGATATTTGAATGAGAAAATGATTGCTACCATGGAGGTCAGTGACCACTCCCCATGCAAAAACTGAGTGCACATGTGAAGAGCACAGGAAACTTAAGGACACTGATCTCCAGATATTCAATCAGGTCCACTCTGTGCCCCGTGGCAAGCACCACCAGAAGAGAAGGGAGTCATTCAGGAGGCAAGCAGCCCAGAAAATATTTAAATGGTAAATGGTAAAGTGATCATTACCATGGAGGTCAATTACCACCCCCTACTCAAAATTGGGCTGTGTATCCAGAGAGCACTAAGATAGATTGAGACAGGAAAATGAAGCAGTTCTTGGGCAGTGATGCGTAAACTCATCTACATTTAGGACACCCATCTGCAGCTCATCGATCAGGTCAGCAAGGACCTGACCCCTGGAATTGATCGAGTAGTCTCCCCAGAAGGGATGTCTACCATTCAGATCTCCGAGCAAGAGAAAGGGCCTCAGCAACTGTGCCACGGTGGAGCGGAAGTCTCCTGCGTCAAAGTCGGCTGATGGTAGAATGTATGCAGAAACAAAAGTATACATCCTATCCAGGTGCAGCTGCACAGCTACTGCCTGAAAGGTATCTAAAGCGAAGAGAAGAACAGAGACATCATGCTGGGCATAAATGGCACAGCCCCTGGCAGTGGAGTCACAAAATCCTCATACCCTGGGAGGGTGGACATGGGGTATGTGCCCAGTATGGTCTCTGCAAAAAGATAGGTATGGACAAATGGGAGGAGACAAGTCTCTGCAGCTCCTCTTAGTTGGTCATGAGTCTGCAGCAATTCCATCAAAGGAATATGCCATCCAGGCATAGCTCAAAGATGTGGGGGCCCCAGTTCAAAAAGAAGACTCTCACAGGTACAGCCATACACATTGTGGAGGCAAAACTCAGTGCATTGAAGAAGCTGCTGTAGCCTTTGACAACTTATCAGGGGCAGTTGGGCTCACGATGCAAGTCTTTTCCTCCCTCTGCCTCAAAACCTTAAACTGGCAGGCAGGGAGGTGGGGGGTTTCAAAGGTGGGGGGCGATCTTTTGGAGGATCTTTGTTTCTGAGCCACCAAGTCTAGCCTTGGGTAGAGGCATAAGAGCTGAAGCTCCTCTGGTGCTGTCCTCCTTTCAGGGGGCAGCTTTAGGAACCCTGGAAGATAGCTTCATGACACCTTCAGGGGAATTACCTTCTCTGAGTCTTATGACTCGGTGGAGGCAAGCAGCCACTTTGCTTTCTGGGAAATGGTCACACTGGGGAGCCCTGGGTTTACCCGAGACTGAGTATGAAACTCTTTATGCTGCCAGTTCTACCAGGGGAGTGCCTGGGTGAGTAGAGCCCTCCAAAGGGTTCTAAATGGATGTGGAAATGACCGTGCTCATAGCCCTGGAGCAGAAGATACTTTTCTTTTTTTTTTAATTGAGGCTTATCCCAGGCAGAACCAGGCCTGCCAGGACCAAGTCCTTAGCTTCATAAAATGAGATACAATCTGAAGCCTAAATGGCCAGGATTTCATTTTCAAATAGATATGCACCACAGTGCTTCAAGAAGCTGTGTGTGGCTCTTTGCAATTGGCACACTTGGCCATACACAATAGGAACTTATCGTTTATGGCCTTGGAGTGACCTACACAGATTTTGGGTAAACCTGACTTTGCACATCTATGCAAGCAATTCAAATGACCAAAGCAGTGGCAGTAGCACAAATGCTCTTACACAAGAGAGATACCAACCAGCATGGACCAATTCAGGAAGCATATCATGGTCGAATGTGATAGAGTGTAAGGGTGGGTCTTGACGCACTCCTCTGGTTTCTCATCACGTGTTGAATCTTGACTACACCATGATCAGCTAGGCCTAAGGTAATGTCTTAAATGGAGTAGTCCAAAGGTTTCCTATCCTAAACCACTTTTTTCACAAAGTTCATAGTAGTGCAGAGCCACAATCAACACCAAGCCTTTAATTCTCCATAAGGCACTAATCATGTCTGCCTCAGAAGGATTCAACAGATATGCCAAAAGGTTCCCATCTGAGAAACAGGTCACCATTGCCTCTCTACCAATAAGGTTAGCTAATGACCACCCCTGATGGATCATGTTGCTATCAGTGGAGCGAATAACCAGAAAGCATTTGAAAACCAGTGGACTCAAAAACATGAGGCAAGGTCATCTGAATGAGGGACCCAATGAAATCAAGGCTCTGATCTGCACACTTCCAACTTTGCTCCTAGTCTGCACCTCCCCCCCCCCACTTGGAAACACCTCAGGGTCAGACATGCTGATCTTGGCTGGAGGTCTTAGCAAGGCACCCCAGCCAGGGAAGGAGACCCCCTCCTCTCCTTGCTATTCCTCAGCTCCCAAACCCCGTGAGGAGAAGCTTGCACAGGGGCACTGTTTGGCACTGAGCCCAGGATTACTCGTATGGAAGATCCTGCAATTTGTTGCTTGGTGAGATTTGGTATCATGTCTAGCCAAGCCCACCCAACCCACCCCGCCTCCAAAACATCACAGGTCCCATTTAAGGTACCTTTTGTTGTACAGTCTCTAGCTGGTAACAGACATAAATTTAGGAAGAGAGAGAGGTAGGCACAGAACCCCCTACAATATGTTTAAGCATGCCGGCAGGAGCATACGAGGCAATGGCCACCATTATCTCTCATCTCCCAAAGGGGGTTGGCTCTATCGAGTGGAAGTGTAGGCCATGAATGGTCTTTTGCAGTCTCCTTCTTTTCTTATGTTCTTATTTGGGTCGCATGCCTGCTCCCTTGGCAGTCCCACATGGTTGGAAAGGGGGACTACCATTGATCGAGAGATAGGGTCACCCTTAGATACCTCCAAATAATGGGGTGAGGGAGACACCACCGCACCAGTAGATTTGGGAGAGGAGTAAGCCTCCACTCCAACAAATAAGGGTTGGTGATGCCTCTGACCCCTTTTCAGAAGTGGAGCTGATCGGGGCTCAAAAGTTGGGGCAAAGGGGAAGCCCCTTGGCCACATGGAAATGATGAGAGGAGACCCCCTCTATCAGTAGAGGTGCATCTTATTTTACCTCATCGCGCACTATTCTCCTCAAATGTAAATTGATTGGTTGGTTGGTTTTAAGTGTGATGCAACTATTATTGCCACCAGTTAAACATTTCTATGTAGTTTGTACATTTATTATGGGCAGTGAATTAGTGATGGATGGATGAAAGATGGTCAAAGCTCTAAAATGGTTGAAGATTTACAATATGATTCAATAATTGTTAAGAAGAATATTAAATATATATATATATGTAAATTTAAAACAATGAGTATTTACAGATGTAGTGCAAAGCTATGGATGAATGGATCGGTAATGATTTATGAATGGATGAATGTGTGAGAGATGGTGGGGGTGAATGGGTGAATGAGACTAAATAGATGAATTATGCCTGATGAAGTTGTTTTGTGATATTTACAGAGTAGTTCTTGGATGGATGTGTGAGGAGGATGGGGTTGAATGGGTGAAAGATGATCAGTAAATGGATGAGGGATAAAATATATGGAACATATATTAGGATTTATTTTAGAGTATTCATATTGTTTTAAAGTAGAATATTCTAAATAAAGTAATTTTGAATTCCCTATGTTTGAGGAGGTGAGCCTCCCTAAAAAAATATCAAATCCTCATCCACTCCACCAGCCGGGCCAAGCATGGAGAGTAGGAAGTAGGCACCATCTGTTCCCTGGTTCCTCACCAGATGGGTGCTGCGGAGATCTCCCAGGCTGAGCCACTCCACCATCACATGGAACTTCGTGAGAGGCACCGAAGAACCATCACAATAAGGGGGTGGACCCCTCTCCATAAGGTGCCTATCGGTAATTTTGGTGTGAGCCACCCAGAGATGAATAACCACCACCTGCAGGCGGCATGGCAGACCACTGTACTCCCATCTCTCCAAACTTTCATGAATCAATCTTAGTTTGTTTCCATCTAATGAGGTCCACTGCTCCTTCCATGCCTGAAGTATGGTGTGGCAGATGGAAGGTCGGAGATCACACGCTGGTATTTCCTCAAATTTAGTTATGATACTGGAAAGTAGATACTATGACCTCCCAATGACGCGGAAGTCTCCATATGATTAGAAAATTGCACAATCTGTTCATTTACACATACTTGGTCCAGAGGTCCTGTTAAGATGGGCTTTGACAACCCAGCCCACAATTCAGGAGAATTGTTCTTGAGGTTTAACCATAAATGATAGTGCTGGCATAGCCACCTCATGTGTGCACTGGAAAAAGGTGAGCAGAGTCGACAGCTCAACACCCCCTGTGCCTAATACAGGGTGAGGCAGAGGACAGATGTTTTGGAAGTGGCTATTACTCAGCTGTAGGGAGAGGGACATATGTCCAACAGGTACCATTCAGTCCTCGGTATCTAAGCATTTTTTTCTTGTTAGGTGAAGTTATGGCGATGTGGATGATAGAGCACTGCATGTTCGCCTACAAGTTTTGTGTTTGTCACAGCAGGTTAATGTTTCATCGCCAATTCAACATTACTCAAAATCAGGCTGTTCCCCCTCATAACACAATCTTATGTTGGGTTCATGCACTTTGTAAATGAGGTACACTAAGGAATAGCAGACCAGCGAGGCCCCCATGAACAGTACATACTCCATAAAATGTGGAATACATCAGACAAGCATTGCTGCACTGTCTGAATCACTACGCTCTGAAGCATGCTACTGAACTTGGCATCAAGAATCATTCAGTAAGGCGTATTTTGCATGGAGACCTTCATTTCCACCCATACAAATTGATCAATGTGCAACAGTTGAGACCAGGGGACTGCAAAGTAGCTTAACTTCACATGTCACAGAGAAGTAATTTTTTAGGCAAATGACAACCTCATTTTGTTAATAAGTGATTTAGCTCATTTTCATCTTAATGGTGTGGTGAAAGTGAAACAACAGGATTGTCATTATTGGGGTCTTGAAAATCTAAGAGGACTGCACAAAAAAACATTACGCAGTCCAAAATCGACAGTAGTGAGCTGTTGGAAAAGCTGGCATCATTGGTCCTTACTTTTTTGAAGAACATAATGGAAATGCTGTTACTATGAACTCTGAGCGTTATATCAAGATGATAAACAACTTCTTTGTGATGAATTACAATGAAAACTTATTCCTATACCGATGTGTGTGACTTCAGCAGGATGGGGTTGATGGCCCACATAGCCAGAGAATCAATGGACGTTCTTCACCCTCTCTTCAGTGACTGCATTATTTCCAGTTTTGCTGACACTGCTTGGGCTCATCAGTCCCCTGATTTGTCAATATGTGATTATTTCTTGAGGGAGAAACCTCAAGACACACATGTATGAGCATAAGCCTCATAAATTGGGCGATTTGAAGGAAGCTATTTGTGTGGAAGTCAACTAAATTGATAGAGCAATGCTGAAAAGAGTCAAGGTCAACTCCAACAACACATTCAGAAATGCATCAATGAAAACAGGCATCACATGAGGGATGTTGTTTCCCACACTTGATTTTGTCTATTGCTAATTCAACACAAACATATTGTCACTAAAGAAAGTGAAGCTAAAATTAATGATTTTGTGATTTTTTCAAAAATGTCCGTCCTTTCTTTTTTCACCCTGTACTTGCCTTAGCCAGGGGGCTTTTGACCCTTGCAGGAGGTGGGGACCTCAAGGTATACACAGTGACTCAACTAAGGATGCATAAAAAGATGAAACTGCGCCGGGCATCCTGAACCTTTGTGGATATAAGAGCAAGTTTGGAAGCGGGTAAGCAGGTATGAAATAGAGAGAATTAGAGATAGGCAGGTCCACCAAAGAGTAGTGTGAGTGATCGCTTATTATTATCATACTCTAGTGCTAGATGATCTCAGGATGCCATGTAGTCCACCTACGAAGGTATCAAGGGTACCAGAAAAAGCTCTGTCCAGGAAGGTACAGTATTCTTGGTACAAAGTATGGGTAGAAAAGTTTGAGGGGGTAGCTGTAATAAAAAATAATGATACTAAATAATACAAAATAATTACAATACATAATAAATAATAATTAATAAGAATGAGAATAATTATTAATAATACTAATAAATAGAGATAAAGTGCTTTGAGAGGGAGCGAAGGGGAAGTGCACCGAGGTGTACCAACAGCCTATCTATGATACCCCTTGTAAGGCATAAAAGTAGGACACAAGAGTGTGTGAGAGAATAAGTAAGACAAATAAAGGAGCTTGAGATGAGTGATTTTAGTGAGAATTGTACATTTGACATATAAAAGTGTGTGTAACCTTAGCATGATCCATCTCAACCCATTAAAAGATCATCATCCTAAAGCATTTCCTAAATCATAAAACTTAAATAAAAAAATCATGGATTCACAGAAGCATTAATGATACAATTACCTCTTTGTGAGGTAAGTTTGATGGCAGAGATTCTGAAGATTCATCAATGCCTGGTTCAGGGTATGGAGGGAATATGGACACATCTTCACCGGGTAAATCTAGGAGAGGGTCCACAAACTCTTCCTTTGGAAAGAATCTGGACACATCATCACTGGGTAAATCTCGAAGAGGATCCACAAACTCTTCTTTTGGAAGGATTCTGGACACATCTTCATGAGGTAAATCTAGAAGAGGATCCCCAAACTCTTCTCTTATTGCCATTTCTTCACAGACCTCCTTAAAAGGAAAGATTTTTAGCAATATTGAATGAAAAAGCTAAAAACAAATGGGCAAAATTAGCTGATAAGAGAAACATTTTAGTAATTAGCGTAGGATGCTATTGGCTAATTACAATATTTGATATTGCGTGAAATATTGCCCTTAGACCTAAACACATCTTACAGCCATTTACAGGGTGAAGCTATTAAGTTGATAGATGGTTTTACACAGCTAAGCAAGAAATAAACATAAGTAGAAGAATTTTTCTACTATACTATTTGAAAAAGGAAGATTTGAACAAAACACAGACACTCTTAGCTCAGCCACACAATTCAATACACTAATGTATTTGAGACCAAATACTCTCCATCTTCTGGCCCTAATACAACATATCAAAAAGGTATCTGACTGATGGGTATTGACTGCACTTGCAATGTTTGAGTGGAGTACATATAATTTGGGTTGTAGAGAAAAAGTTGTTTGAAAGAGAAATTGATGATAGGGAAGAGAATGAAGAATGTATTGGGGAAGATGAGATAAATGAATATTTGGAAGGGTATGGATGTTTAGCATAAAAGATCTCTACAAAAATGATGGTGTATGTGAGCATGGAAGTCCTAGAATGTTGGAAACTATAGATTGTTAAGATGGAGGTTCGAATGAAGTTTGTTGTGAATTTTAGTTCTATGATTCAGTGAAAAATTGGAAGATGAGAATGAAGTTTTAAGTGATGATGATATTTTGAAGATGCAAAAAGTGTCCAATGGGTCATGAGGTGAAGATGTGTATTGAGAGAAGTATTAATTTGAATGTGTGACATTTCAAAAGGTGTGCATTGGATTTTATGATAGGTATGGATGTTATGTATTATAGTGATATGCTTGTTCCTATCATGTCATTAATTGAATTGGTAAAAATGATGTGCGTTAGTTTTGGACACGGGTAATTTTAAGTTAATGGAGTGCATGAAAGAAATTGTGTTTAATCCATTTCTGTTGACTGTTATGAATAATATTGATTACTAGTATGTGTGAAAGATTCAGGGTGTGCATAAGAAGCCAAAGAACTGTTTGAGTGACAATGGTCCAGCATTTTTGGGTGAACCATTTGAATGTTGTGAATGAATGGAGTTGAGCATGTGAGAGAATGACCCTGTATATGCCTTTATTAAATAGAGTAGCAGAGAGAACAATGCACATACTTTGTGAGATGTTATAAATGAAATATGAGAATGACTGAGATGTATGGTTAGGAACAGTGTTATAGACATATAATTCAACAGAGCAGTGCATTGTATATGTCTGTCAGTAAATAGTGAATTTTGAAAGAGAGTGAAAGAAGAATTGTATCTAGAAGATTAATTGGATTACATACAAGTCCACCAGTGCTTACTGCAGCATGATTATGCCGTAATATGCAGCTTGGAGAGAAGTATGATGTATGGCATGAAGTATATGAAAGGTCCAGTTCATTTGAGATAAGTGAGAAAGTTTTGAAAGATAAAGTAGAGAAGGTTAGAATGAATGTATCAAAGTTAAATGATAAGTTGGAATGTCCAAATGTTGTTAAGAATGTGTGGGAAAATGGATTGACATAGTTGATGGAAAGTGAGAGTATAAATGAGAATAAAGATGTGTGCATCAATCAGTTAGGAAAATAGAGAGCCTCCAAAACACAGAGTTGCAACCAGTTGTTTAAAGACAAAAGTAGTATGAATGCGGAAAAGACTGAAGTAGAAGTGTTCCAAATGGGCATGGAAATGACTGTGGTCATAGGCATGGATGGGCCAGGAGCGGAGGGTACCTTTATTAACATTGAGGCATAAGATGTCCAAGGAGGCAGAATCGGGAGCACCAGGACCAGGTCCTTAGCCTCACAAAATATGAGACAATCCTGGGCCTGAATGGCCAGGATTTCCTTCTTAAGGAAATATGCAGCGCATTGTTTCTAAGAAGCAGGGGGCAGCTCTCCACAATTGACACACTTGGCCATGCACAATTTGGACTTGTCGTAAATAGTCTTGGAGCAACTTACACAGAATTCGGGTAACTCCAAATTTGAACATTTATAAAAGCAATTCATATGGCAGAGGTGGTGGCAGTAGTAGCCCCTCCCCAGCAGTAGCATGAATGACTTCACACGGTTGTGATACCAAGCAGCACGCACTGACTTGGGGAGCTTGTGACAGTTGAATGTAAGGAAGAGTATAGGGGTGGGTCTCAAGGCCCCTCCCTATTTGCTCATCACATGTTCGACCTTGACCGCTCCTTGTTTGGACAGCTCTAAGGTGATGTCATCTATGGAGTAGTCAACAACTTCTCTCACGAAGTCCATGGTAGAGTGCGGCATCACAGGCGTGCCATCAAGTGCCCAAAGGGCATTACTCATGGCCTCCTCAGATGGATCCGTCGCAATTACCAGAAGGTTCCTATCCGAAAAATGCATCACCTTTATCTCTCTATTAATCAAACTAGGCAATTCTCCCCTCTGATGGATCATGTTGCTCTTGGCCAACATGCTGCCATCAGTGGAGCAAGTAACTAGAAAGTGTTTGTAGTCAGCAGGCTAAAAAATGCCAGGTGGTTTCGCAATGAGGGACCCTGATGTAATTGAGGCCCTGCTAGCACACTTGCACCTTTGGTCTTGGTCTGTCTCCCCACCCCCTCACCCCAACCCAGTAGCATTTTGGCGCCTCAATGTGGCCCCTACGAAGGCATCACAGATCCTATTTGAGGTAGTTTCAATCAGAATCAATTCTCTGGCCAGCAATGTCAAAATACAGTGTGAGAGAGTTATTTGAGGACATTTTGTTTTCAGTTTATCACACCTTCAAATTAATTAAGATATTTATTTTATAGAAAACCTTTTTTTAAAATAACATAATTCAAGACATTCAGTCATAGTTTGTATAAATGCAAAGCATAATGATTTAGCATGAAAAAAAACTTTGGCTAGCATCAAAGCCTAATATAAAACATCATCAAATACCCTTTGCACCAGTATATGACTGGAGGAGTGCAGGGGGCATGACCAACCCGATGAGCAACGCTTTCCCTCACTCACCTAATGGGATGTTCCTTCGCATAAACTACTCCTTTCACAAAGTTCATGGTAGAGTGCGGCATCACTTTTGTTCTTAGTCAGGGGCTCCACACCCAGAAGGCAGGGACGGATGTGGCAATCTTGGCTTGGTGGTTTGCCGAAGTGGCAGCAGACCCATCCATCCCCACAGCCGCTGTGGATGGAGAGGATCCCCAAGTCTTTTTAGTCTTTTTCTTCTTTTTAAGAGAGGAGCATGGGGAATGAACCCGCTTCTCCCCTCTGCCAGCAGGAGACCCCAGGCTAGATGGAGCGGCCTCAGCAAGGTCCTTCTCCGAGATGGAGAAGGTCCTGGTGGTCACAGGGGCACCAGCCAGAGGAGGAGATTCCTCCCCTCCTTGTACTGCATTGGAGACCTGAGCCATTTGAGGAGGACCTTGCATAGGGGCAGACTGGAATTCTGTGCTTGGTACAGAGTCCAGATTCGCCCCCATGAAAGCAGAGTGGACAAATAAAAGAAAAAAACAGCTCTAAAAAACCCAGGTTTTATTCCTGGGTTTTAGCGGGGAGGGCCTTTTCAAGTGAAATTTGAAAAGAACTTGGGGGGTGGGGGGTGGGGTCAAAATTACTCTTTTTTTTAAGAAATAAATGCTACTTATCATTATTTGATTCAAAATTCATATTTATGTTTATAATTTCAACAAATATGTATCAAATTAAGGTTATTTCTCTGATACTGACTCATAATAATTCATCTCGCCTTTTACAGGTTGTGGCTATCATGGGTACCCAAAATTCTCAAACACTGATCTGTTCTTACTATAATATAATTATTAAACTAATTAATTATTATTATTATAAAAAGTAGAGATAGCTATTCTTTTCTATGCTATTCTAGTCCTTGTAGCATTTGTTTTTGAAAAAACCCGGGTTTTATTGGACTTTTTCAAAATTTGGGGGGGTTTCCCAACCCTGCATGGAAGGCCCTGTCTGAGGGGGTGAGGAGAAGTCTCCTACACCTGCAGGCCAAGGAGAGGAGTAAGCCTCCTCTACAGTTAAAGAGATTTGGAGGGACCCCTGCGAGAGCACAGGGATAGGAACTTCCATTTTTTTTTCTGTGGAGCTGCCTGAAGGCGGCTCTGTTGATCGTGATGGGGAAATAAGAAAGATGGGGTTTTTTGTTTTTTTTATTATCAGGCATGGGAACCCTATTCTTTCTGTGGGAAGCAAACGCTAATCACCCCTCACAGTGGCCCACTCTGTGAGGGGTGCCTATGGGGCTGGCAGAACCATGTGCCGCCATTTAAGGCCACCCCTCCCACCTGCTGAC
Source organism: Ceratothoa steindachneri (assembly GCA_963969495.1). NCBI lineage: Eukaryota > Metazoa > Arthropoda > Malacostraca > Isopoda > Cymothoidae > Ceratothoa > Ceratothoa steindachneri. The sequence continues at coordinate 67,384,445 of OZ018334.1, forward strand.
CTGGCAGCCCTTCAGCATGGCGGCTCCACCTTAGCCACGGTGTAAAAAAAATAGTGAAGTGAGAAGGAAAAGGGATGTGAGGAAGGTATGAGTGAGGATGAAGCAGATTGTTAAAAACCCACCATCCCAAACCAGATCTCAGGGGTTAGAAAATATTGCCCCTCCCCCCTCAGCCCCGATCCAGGATAGTTGGTTTAGAAGAAGGGCAGCATCTACCCTGTGAAAATAGAGGCTGGCCAGAGAAAGTTGTGGGAAAGGTTGTATGCGAAATGAAGAAGTAGGGGAGAAACACAGGCTGTCTGAAAGGAGAAGAGGCTAAGCTGGGGCTAGACAGGGTACTGAGTCTCGTTATGCCTTTTCCATTGCGTGCCGGTTCTCACTTTGCTAGCCTGATTGCTCCAGTCTCGTAACTGGTGAGTGCCAACAATATATTCATTTTTCTTATGTATGAAATACAGTGATGGCATATCATTCATGCCTTTGTAATTCTGTGATTGGCTAATTAACTGATTTACTTTCCTATTTTGTAGGAATGACCATAACCAGGTTTTCAACTGTATCTGGGCTCTGCAACTTAACCAGGTCCTCAAGTGTGATCAAAGATTCTACCTGGTTACCAAAGCTCCTTAACTAAGAGAATGTACTGTCTATGTTTACATGTGGTACTTGCATCAGTGTAAACGTATCTCATTGATACATACAGTCTACTGAAGCCACATCGAGTTATAAGTACCGTGTTAAGGAGCTACATGTGTAATGTAGTGCATTGGTAGATACCATGTTCATAACACTTATCTTGCTGATGAGTACCAGGTTCTGGCGTTATTTTTGTAACACTTATCATGTTGATGAGTGTATATATATATAGAAGTGTTCTGTTGTATAGATCACGTCTGCTTGGCAAACTTATACTCATATTGAGCTTTATTGTACACTGGCCAGTAATTGCATTGTTATTCAGGTAATCCATTATATCAAATTTATTTGATAAAAATTTTTCAACCTTACTGGGTGAATAGTTCGAAGACACAATAGCCAAACTCAACATTGCTCTCCCAAAACCCGGTATAAGGCTACAACTTTGGTTATTGTGTCAGAAATTGCCGATTGGATCCAAGAGATTTGTAACATTGGTGTCCAGAGACGATAGATTTATTACAGCTGCATAGGCACAGTCGAGATCAGCTGCAGATGCAGAATAGGTGTTGGCAACTGAGGGAGGCGCTAGACTCAGGAGTACAGGCGAATAATGCACTGTGCACAGAGCAGAGTGAGTGGCCTCTCCCTAGCATCGACAAGTAGGCTCCCAATGGAGGAAGTGCGGAAGGCCAGTGTGGTGGGTCAAGTCCACCTTCCACAATGCATAAAACTCACATCCGTAGTCGAGCTTCGAACAAACAAAGGATCAATAAAAAAGTAAGGCAGTAGCCCTATCAGCGCCCCAGGCACTGAACATCACCTAGCAAAGAATATCCATGGCATGGGTACAAGAGACCCTAAGACTGTGAATGAGACTCCCAGGTGAGGCGTTGGTCAAATACAAGACCAGGGAAACAGCGTGAGTCCACCACTTTCAGGTGCACCTCATTTATAAAGAAGTCTGGGTCATGGTGGAGCCATGGATGGTGGCAGAAGTGCACTACCTTAGTCTTGGCCAAGAAAAAACGAAGCCTGTCTGCTTTGGCATAGTGAGCAATGAGTTTCAATGCCTGTTGGAGTTGATGCTCCAGAGTTGGCATCTGGACCACGCCAAAAGATATCAAAAAGGTTGTCCATGTAGAATGTATTGAAACATCTGCCGGCAGCACCGAGGTGATGCCATGGATGCTCGGGGCAAAGAGTGTGACACTGAGGACACCCTCTTCCTGCTCCATTGGGCTAGGAGGGCTCCCTCCACCCATACACAGAATCGACACTCTTGCAAAAATTCAGATATAAAGATTGGGAGGCATCTCCTCGCCTCCATCGTGTGGAGAGTCTCTGTGATACCATATCGCCATGCGGTATCATAGGCCTTCTCCTGCTAAAATCCAGTGGCATAGTGGTGTCTATGATGGAAGGCTCACTGATAGCATTTTCCTGTTGGGGGATGATCATTGGAGTGGAACTTGTGGAAGCCTGATAGCATTTTCCTGTTGGGGGATGATCATTGGAGTGGAACTTGTGGAAGCCTCAATGGGCAGAAGACAGATGGCCTCCACTGTCCAGAAAAAAGGCTAGTCTAACATTTACCAATTTCTCCATCAACTTGCACAAGCAGAAACCAGCCGGGGAAGAGTGATCTATCCCTAGTTTGCAAAAAGTGAGCACAGTAGCGATTCTCCAGAATCTGGGAAGATACCCACTACCAAGATCCTGTTGAACAAATCTATCAGAAAGGCCATGCCTCGCTCAACCAGGTCTCGCAGCATGCCGTACGGGACATCAATTGGACCAGGGGCATTTTCTGCATTCAAAGAGCGGATTGCAACTCACTCTGAGTACAAGGTTGTAGAAGGGTTCTCTACCTCTAGAGGTAAAGTCCAGTTGGCGGCCTTCCATGATATCACGATGCGCACAAACAGTCCAGAAGGATTCCGCCATGGGGCTGGGGTCGAGATTGCGGCCCCATTCTCCTGGAGAAAGGGAGTGAGGGCCTGCGAAAACTTACCCCAAATCCTTTCGGCTCACTTCCACACCTCTGTTAGAGGGGTATTCCAGCCAAGAGTGGCTGGAATATGTCAGATGTTCCAGGAATAGTAGCTAGGCCTACCAGTGCCAGTTTATCTTAGTAGCACAGGTAGCACATGCAACGGGCACCACACTTCAGGTTGCTCCACGGGGATGTAAAAAATGAGTAAAAATTAAGTTTTACCATTAGGCACAGAAGGGCTAGATAAAATAATTATTTATTTTCCTGATTTTTATATTAGTATTATATATGATATTACTATATATAAGAAAAATATAGAAAACATTACTAGAGCATACTGCATAGTATAATAAGTCAGGCATTATATTATCATAGTACACGGTGATGTTCTTTAAAAAGGAATAAAAAGTGTACAAAATAAAACTCTCCTTTTTCAGTCGAGTCCTCCCAGCCATACTAGCAGTTCTTTTAAATTCCTCGGATAATTTTTTATCTCTCTGCAGGGGAAAATGGAGGTGGGGGTGAGATACAATATTATATATATATATATATATATATATATATATATATATATATATATATATATATATATATATATATATATATATATATATATATATATATATATAAATGTGAGTGTGTTTGTAGGGCCATTCTCCTACCCCTTTTCCAATACCCTCTCCCTCACTCTGTAAGAATGTGTTAATAGGAGATGTTGAATGGTAAGAGAAAGGAGAGAATGAGGCTGACAGGTGAATGAGCAGTGTGGGAGGATGTGTTGGAACTGTTGGAAAACAGGCGATTTGATGAAGAGAGTGATTTGGATGAGGATAGATGGTACAGTGTGAATGTTGGGGGTAAGAAGCCCAGGAGCTTTCCTCCACTACAGCAGTTTGTCAGCTATAGGGATGCCCTGAAGGCTACCCCAGCTGGGGTGATGTCGAGCTTCTTGGGCTGCCAGAGTGGACGGATGAATGGGGGATGGAAAAGTGGTAAGGGACAGATGGCTGGCATACAACCAAATGGGGGTATGAGAGAGAAAAAAAAGATATGTTCCAGCGAATGAACAGTCAAATGGTATGAAAAAGATCATGCAATGCCATAGGTGTGGAAGGAAGAGTGATATGTTAACAGAATGTAGGTGGAAGTTGGTGCGTGTTTTGGGTATGGTAAGAAGGGGCATATGATAAAGGATTGTCAAAAAGTGTGAAAGAATGTTTTGAATGTGAAGAGAGGGGACACTTAAAAAGACTGTCTAAAGTTGAATGGAGAAGCGAATGCTGGAGGGAGTGGAAGATACGCATGTGGTAACTGTGGGAAGGCCGGTCATTATGCAAGGATCTGTCATAACCAGAGGAATGTATGTAGCTATTGTGTGATGGAAGGACATTCAAATTTGACTGAAAGGTGTTGGATTAGACTGAGAGCACAAGGTGTGAATGGACAGTCTGAAGCGGGGAAATGAATTGTAAAAGGGTACCTGCTGAAGTATCCTCTGGGTGCATGAGTGTGAGTAATGTGTTGGTAAGTCTGTTTAGTGTGAAAGTGCTGTCTGGTAGGAAGTATGAGTGTCTGAGTATGAAGGTGGAATTGAATGGAATTCAGTGTTTGGCTTTAATAGATTCTGGATGCAAGGCGAGCTAGGTGTATAAAGATGTGTATGACAAGGTTAGCGGGAAAGCCCTCCTGTCTGAGTGCAAGGGTAGTTTGGTAGGTATTGGTAATTACGGAGTGCCTGTGATTGGAATGATAAGGTCAGCGGTTCGAATGCATGGTATGTTGATGAATGAGTGTGAATTCTATGTGATTGATAAGGTGAGTAGTGAGTGTGGTATGATTTAATGAAAGTCAACTGTATGGTTGTGCATCCTGTGAGTGATCAGATAGAGATGAAGATTGATAAAAATGGGGAGTATAAGTTGTATGTAGGGAAAGATGGTAGTGTTTTGAGGACTGTTTGGCAGTATTGAGGTGACTGCTATGGAAAGTGTAAGGCTTGTGAAGGGTGAAAGAATGTCTGTTAGAGTGAGTTGGTGTGAAGTATACGTTTGGATATGGGTAAGAATAATGCTGTGTTATTGGATGGAAGGATGCGTGTTATAAGGTAAGGAGTGTTACTTGTGTGTTTGATGGCTTGATGAGAATAGATGATCCTTTTGTATGTGTGCAGGCGGACCCCAGAATGAAAGGGCAGGTGAGAGGGATCCAAGTTGATGATGTGCTGGGTCACTTCTCCACTCTAGGTGTTGATGATTGTACGGATGTCAGGGTAAATGTTGCAAATGAGAAGATGTGTGAATGGATGTATGATCAAGTGAAAAGGATGGTGAAATTGGATGAATGATTGACTGAGTATGCAAGAGAGCATGTGTATAGAATACTATTTGAGCGAAAGGGGGTCCTCAGTAAGGGTGTTCTGGATTTTGGGGTAACAAACCTCCCGGAATTTAAGAATGTCCTGAAGGAGGGCACCCGAATCTATCAGTGGCCGAGACATTTCCCACATCCGGTTGCTGATGAGATTGAGCAGCAGTGTGTGGAACTAGAAGATTGGATGTGATTGAAGAGAAAGTAAGAGTGCATGGAATAGTCCAATTGTGCCTGCACGTAAGCCAGATAGAAGATTGCATCTGTGTGTGGATTATCGAAAGGTGAACGAAAAGACTGTAAAAAAGGTTTCCAATGTGTGTGGTATCTGAGTGTGTAGACAGCTGGTGACTGCCTTTTCCTCTACGAAAAGGCATTATCAGTTCCGGAACCTCAGCTTTAGATGGCAAATGCTCCTGGTGCCTTCCAGCGGAAAATGAATGTTGTGTTGAGTAAGTTTGCAAGTAAAAATGTGATAGTGTTTATAGATGATATTTTGATTATAAGAGTTTTGAGGAGCATATGAGATTGGTAAATGATGTGTTGAGAACGTTGGAGGGTGTTGGTGTGAAGGTGAAAGTAGCGGAAGTGTGGATGGTTTGGGAAAGAAGTGGAATTCCTTGGGTATATGGTGAGCGAGAATGAGTTGCAAAAGTCGCTGAAGTATGTTGAAAGGTGCGAATGTTTCCAAAACCGGTGACTGTAAAGGAGCTGAAGTAGTTTCTGGGTTGGATTGAGTTTCAGCGACAGTTTATATGTGATTGTTCGGGTGTGAGTAAGCATCTGGCTGAGTGGATGGGCAAGAAAGGTAGTACGATTGTCAGGTGGAATGAGAAGATGAATGAAGCATATGAGAGACTGAAAGAGGCAGTGGCTGAAGATGTAGAATTGGCATACCTGGACTATAGTGTGAATGCTAAGATGCTTGAATTGTATAGAGATTCTTAAATTTTTTAAGGGGCTATCTGGCAACTGCCCACTTGAGGGTAAGTCCAGCAAACAAACAGCCTAACTCTAGGAAACTTTAAAATAAAAATTTGAAAACAAAACAACAATAAAAAGGGAAGATGACAATCAGGATGACAATCAGGAAGCAAGCTCCGGCGTCGGGAGGAGGTCCCCCTCCCCCCAGCGCAGGAGCATGCAACCTACAAAGAAAACAACAATAACAAAAAAACCTAGTTAAATAAAAGGGAGAAAGCTGGCCTCCCCCCAAAAGTCTATCAGTCCACCAGTCAATGAGCACGCACTCGTCCCAAGTACAAGGGACAGGCGGTAGCGCCCCCGCACATCTCGGTACCAGGACAGGTAACATGCGCGAAGATCATCCAGACTGGGGGCCAAGCAGTCTTCACAGTAGGGCGCTGACAAGCGCTCCATCAAATGTCGGTGCGTCCCGCTAGTGTGCCCAATTCGGAGACGACAGAAAGCAACCTGAAGCACTTGCGGCATTGGGGGGGTAGGTCCATGGGAACAGTCACGGCGCAATAGCACGCAACTTTAAGTTCCCTTCGACTGTCTCCCATCTTCTTTGCCAAGAGGTCCAAAGAGCTGCCCGTATTCCTGCCATGTAGTCGGTGTGAGGAAGAGCGAAATGCTGGTCCGGTCCACGAGTCCTCGCAGACTCTTTGGCAGCCTCATTGCACGCGATTCCTACATGTCCAGGAACCCAGCAGAAGATAATCTAGACATCCGCCCGACTCGCCAAACCCGAAGTCACGGATATCGCGAACCAGGGGATGGGGAGATTCCAATGCCCCAAGCACTCAGGGCACTTTGTGAGTCAATATAGATCACAATCCGGTCTCCGAACCGGGCACGTCGCGTAATCTCCTGTACCGAATGGTGTATTGCCACCATCTCAGCCGTGAAAACAGACGCAGTGCCTGGCAGAGCCCCGCTGACTTCAAACAGAGGGGATAGGGCGTGGACGCCGACGCCCTCTACGGACTTGGAGCCATCCGTATACACTGGCACGGTTCCAGCGTGACACGAGGTGTGCTCTAAAAAGGTCGAACGCAATACTCCCGGCGCTGTACAGGCTTTGGGAGCAGAGGCGGGGCGACAAATAGCCAAATGTAGTGCCCTCCAGGGTGGCGTCCTGGGCAGAACCTGGGGCGCCCCCGGCCCGAGAGCTATACGTAGCTCTCGAAGGAGTTTCCTTGGCGGCATATGAACAGTCGAAATCAGCTGCGGATGCAGTGATAGCTGTTGGTGACAGAGGAAGGCGCCGGGCTCGCGCGTACAGGTGAGTGATGCACTGTACGCGGCGTAGAGCGAGTGGCATCTCCCCAGCATTGACTAATAGGCTCTCAATGGGGGAAGTGCGGAAGGCACCGTTCGCAAGGCGAAGGCCGGTGTGGTGGATTGAGTCCACCTTCTGCAATAAACGCTCGGCTGCGGATGCATAAAACTGGCATCCACAGTCGAGTTTCAAACGAACAAAGGATTGATAAAAAAGTAAGGCAGTAGCCCTATCAGCGCCCCAAGCGCTGAACGTCACGGAGCGGAGAATATCCATGGCGTAGGTACAAGAGACACTAAGGCTGCGAATATGAGCCTACCAGGTGAGGCGTCGTTCAAATACAAGACCAAGGAAACGGTGCGATTCAACTACTTCCAGGCGCACCCCATTAAGAAACAAATCTGGGTCAGGGTGGAGCCGTGTTTGGCGGCAGAAGTGCACCACCTTAGTCTTGGCCAATGAAAACCGAAACCTGTGCGCTTTGGCATAGCGAGAGACGCGGTTCAATGCCGGTTGGAGTCAACGCTCCAGAGTTGGCATCTGGGTCACGCCAAAAGAGATCAAAAGGTCATCCACGTAGAGTGTAGTGAAAACATCTTTCGGCAGCACCGAGGTGATGCCGTTGATGCTCAGGGCAAGGAGTGTGACACTTTCCTGTAGGACACCCTCTTCCTGCTCGATTGGGCCGGAAAGGGCTCCCCCCACCCATGCACGGAATCAATGATCTCGCAAAAATTCAGATATAAACATTGGGAGGCATCCCCTCACCCCCACCCATTGTGTGGAGAGTCTCCATGATACCGTATCGCCATGAGGTATCATAGGCCTTCTCCAGATCGAAAAACACTGTGGCGTAGTGCTGTCTATGAAGGAAGGCCTCGCAGATGGCATTTTCCAGTAGGAGCAGAGCATCCGACATTGAGTGGAACTTGCGGAAGCCGCACTGTGCAGAGGACAGATGGCCTCCGCTGTCCAGGAAAAAGGCTAATCTAACATTTACTAATTTCTCCATCAACTTGCATACGCTAGAGGTTAAGGAGATTAGGCGGAAACCAGCCGGAGTAGAGTGATCTCTACCCGGTTTGCGAAAGGCGAGCACAGTCTCGATTCGCCAGGAATCTGGGAGGAGACCCTCCACCCAGATCCTGTTGAACAAATCTAACAGAAAGGCCATGCCTCGCTCACCCAGATGTCGAAGCATGGAGTATGGGACATCATCCGGACCATGTGCCGTGTATGCGCACGAAGCAAGAGCGGAATGCAACTCACTCAGAGTAAACCTGTCGTTGAAGGGTTATCCGCCTCTGGAGGTAAAGTCCAGCCAGCAGCCTTCTGCGACATCACAACATGCATTGAATGCTGGCAGAGCAGCATCCCGGTTAGAGAATGCGGAGAAAGCGGTCGCGAAGGATTCCGCATAGACGCAGGGTGCAAGATTGTGGTCCCATTCTCCTGGAGAATGGGAGGGGGTTCCCGTGAGAACTTGCTCTGATTCCTTTTGACTTGCCTCCACACCTCTGCCAGAGGGGTCTTCCATTTGAGTAGGAACATGCAACATTTCATAATTTCATGAATGATACAAGCCACAAGGGCCTATCAAAGGTCATCCGCATCCGTCAAAACCCACCCACATAGTACTATATCAGATCATGCATCTACTTTATAAACAATCAGTAGGACCGTGACAGATCATGCATCTACAATACACAATCTAAACAATCCATAGGATTGTGTTAGATCACGCGCCCACAATATACAATTTAAACCAGCCACACAAGCGGATCAAAAACAAAAAGCACCATTGCCAGGGAAAGACAAAATGAAAGTCCCCAACAATATAATATAACAGATGACAAAAGCCACAAGGGCCCATCATAGGTCATCCGAGTCAAATGGTCTCTTTTTTTTAAGTCACCCAAACTCCCAAGAAAACTACATCCAGAGGATTGCATCCAGAAACAAGGGTATCACCAATCGAGGCTTGTCAAAAACTAAATCATGCAGCTATAGATATATACAAACAATATTAATATATACAAAACTTAGGAACCATCACAACCTTCCCTCCCCATAAACTCATCCAACCTACTCTTAAATACATCTAAATTAGGACTACCTACTACCCTCCGTGGCAATTTGTTCCAGAAGTCTACCACTCTATTGGTGAAAAAATATTTTCTTAAATCCAACCTACACCCTTGCTTTTTAATTTTCAAGTAGTGACCTCTAGTCCAATTTCCATTATCTAACTCAAAAAACTTGCTAACATACAATTTATCTATCCCGGAAAAAATTTTAAAGAGCTCAATCATATCCCCTCTCACACACCTCCTTTCAATACCCTCGAGCTCAATCATATCCCCTCTCACACACCTCCTTTCAATACCCTCAGTCTATCTATATATTCAAGGTGCCTCAGGGAAGGAATAATCTTTGTTGCCCTCCGTTGCACTGACTCAAGAAGGCTAATATCGTGTCTAAAATTTGGGGACCATGCCTGTATACAGTACTCTAGATGTGGCCTAACATAAGAGTTATAGAGTTTAAGAATAACCTCCTTACTTTTGTAACTGACATTTCTCTTAATGAAACCCAGCACTCTATTTGCCCTATTTCTTGCTTCAATACACTGCTTAGAAAACCTTAATGACTTATCTATTACTACTCCTAGATCTTTCTTATCCTCTACTGAGCTCAGCCAATGCCCATCTATTTCATAGTTAAATTCTCTATTATCTTTTCCCATGTTAATAACTTTGCACTTATCAAAGTTGAAAGTCATTTGCCACTTTGTGGGGGAGCGGTGTGTGTGTGTGTCTGTAGGGCCATTCTCCCACCACCCTTTACATATATCTTTCCCTACCCCTGTGTGAGTGTGTGGGTATAATTTGCCTTCCGATTTTTTATTATGAATACAAATAATAACTGATTGTACTCTCATTTCAGAGATATAATTTTCTAAACATAAATATAAGAGTAAATATTTAGAGTGTTAAGTTAAATTTATTTGTCCAGCGCATTGGGATATTACCCTAGGTAAGATTGTTTTTGTTAATAAAATACTAATAGGCTCAACATTAATTTTAACAATGAGGGATAGCAAAGTCCATCACCAGATTTTTCTTTGGAAACACTATACCAAAAATTTCTCTGGCTCATTTTAGTATCACATCCTGTGTCTTCAAGAGTGAAGCTTCAGTGGACTGCGAGAGGAATCATCGAGGCGAGTGCTCTGCCCAGCCCAGCCCTGAAACGGAGGGCGTTACCTGCACTGCCTACCTTCATTGGCTGATGAGTCCGTCCCCCTTCTTATTGGACAAATACTACTACCACCATCACCCCAGCCTTCAAGTGATAGTCCGTGCCCCTTCTCGTTCGGGTGTTGTTTTGATTGAAGACACAGGATGCGATAGTAAAATGAGCCAGAGAAATTTTTGGTATAGCATTTCCAAAGAAAAATCTTGTGATGGACTTTGCTATCCCTCATTGTTAAAATTAATGTATTTTATTTTGTTTTCGGTTGGAGAAGTTTAATTTGTATAGAATATTTATTTTGAATGCGCAGCGGTGTTTATTTATTTTGTTAGTAAATGTAAACGGTAATTATAACTGTATTTTTTTTGTAAAAGTAAAGGACTGTATATCAAATCGTATCAATTCTTCCTCGGGGTTCTCAAGGTCCATAAATCCTAGGATAAGGTTGGAAAACAGGTTTAGTGTTGCTTTCGGCCCACTACATTTGGCGCCCGAATAGGGACCTTAAGATCTCAAAACTGGAGGAATTTGAGTTGATTGCAGTTCATCTGTATATTGGTAAAGTAGTTTGATTGATTTTTCCATCCTCCTATCCTTTGTTACTAACTTGGGAACAATGGCTTTGGCTGAAACTTTGAATGAAGAAGTTGTGCGATTGAGACTGGAGTTGAGGAAGAAAGAAGAGGAGTGCGAAATGTTGCGGAGAATGATTGAGGGAATGAAGAATGAGATGAAAGGGATGAATGAAAAGACTGCTGGATGAAGAAGGAAATGGGAGACCTACAGGATCAGACTGACCGACGGATGCAGGAACTATATAATATGATGACAGGGGCTGGAGCAGCCCTAGGACCTACGACCCTGACCCCTGCTCCTACTGAAGGGACTCCGCTAAATGGAATGTATGGCAGTGTGATTGAGTCTAAAGAAGATACTCTGAGTGGTAGGGAAGAGGGTGAATGGAAGAGAGTGGAAAGTAAGAGAGGAAGGAAGCATGGTCCTAGGGTTAAGGATAGGAAGGCGAGAGGGAAGAGTGTGGATTCGCTATACTCAGATGAGGGAGAGAGTGATGATATGATTGGAATGAGTGAGACCGAGAGTACTTGAGCGGTACTGCAAGCTCAAGTACCCGCAGAACAAGGGTCACTGGGTGAGTGTTCCAGGAGATTGTTTGGATGAGAAAGTGTTGGAGTTCTTTCGAGTGATAACGAGTGTGGGAGAGCCAAAGTATGATGTAGTGAAGAAGCGGATGATTAGACAGGTGAAGCGAATGAAAGAGTGTGAAATATAAGAGAGTGAATGAATTTGAGAAGGCGCATATGGGTAAGAACAAAGGGGTGAATATGTATGCACATACGCTTGAGAGTATGGCTAGAACGAGGTATGGTGATGATGATGTAAATGAATGTAAACCACTGATGAGGAAGTTTCTGGACATGATCCCGCGAAAGGTGAGTGAAGGGTCATATGTTGGCAGAATGTAGGTGGACATCTGGTGCATGTTTTGGGTGTGGTAAGAAAGAGCATATGATAAAGGATTGCCAGGAAAATGTGAAAGAATGCTTCAAGTGTAAAGAAAGAGGCCATTTGAAGAAAGATTGTCCGAGTTTGAATGGTGGAGCAACTGCTGGGGAAAGTATGAAGTATGCGTGTGGTAATTATGGAAAGGTTGGTCATTATGCAAGGATGTGTCGTGACCAGAGGAATGTATGTAGGTATTGTGCGATGGAAGGACATTCAAGTGAAAAGTGTTGGGTTAGACTGAGAGCGCAAAGTGTGAATGGAAAGTCTGAAGCGGGAAACTGAATTGTAAGAGGGTACCTGGTGAAGTTTCCTCTGGGTGCATGAGTGTGAGTAATGTGTTGGTAAGTCTGTCTAGTGTGAAAGTGCTGTCTGGTAGGAAGTATGAGTGTCTGAGTATGAAGGTGGAATTGAGCAACCCATAGGCCCAAGTTCGTGAGATAATAAAATTTCGTGAACATACCCACAAATTTTAAAAAAACTTTCTCCACAACAGACATGGCAAGGAAAGCCACCCAAAATGGTATACTGGTATTCAATATGAGAATACCTGAGAAAACATCCAACAGAAATTCAATAGCATACAAATGTGCTTTGTATGCTATAAACTCGAAGAGTACACATCAACGACATGCCCGGATAGGAACAAACTGTGGTGCAGTGAATGCGCCACAGAAGGACACCGGTTCGACAAATGCAAAAGCACCACAAAAAGATGCTTAAACTGCAAAGGGGAGTATAGGACCATGGCCTTGAACTGTCTCAAGTGCTGCAAAATTATCAGGAGAAAGGAAGAAGAGAGGAAGACAAAAGAAGTTACATATGCAAACGACGCCGAGAAGAATGCAGAGGTAAAGCCCACATCGGCACTCGCACAAATGAGATTCACCGGAGATTTAAGTGCGAAAATCTTAATCTACATAACCCACGCAAATGTGGCAAATGCAGTGAAACCTGGCTAATATAATCAAGTGCTTAACGCTCTCCTGAAAGCGAACAATCTCCCTTCAGTAATTATGCCTGAAGACCCCGAATGCTCCAAGGCGTTCAAGGACTCAGTCATAAAGAACAATAGCGTCAAGTCTGGATTAGGAGATTATTGAAGCTCCCTCATCGGAAGAAACCTAAGAAGATGAAGAAGAGGAAAAGGCTGGAAGCGAGGATGGATCCACCTCGTCTGACAATGAAGAAGCCCCCTGCACTCGTACACGAGCTTACGAAGAGCAGGTCAAAATCTCGAGCCCCCCTCCAAAAAAGGAAAACCCTGGGCCGAGTAAAACCGCCCAGCCAGCCTGAATGAAGAAGAAGACTAAGAAGAAACATAGGTAAAAATAACTCACCATGTTACGGAATGCATTGAAGATAATGGAAATCAACACCAACGGCTGGACGATGAAAATAATTCTTTACGGAAATGTATTCAGAGAAATTGATGCAGACATCATACTGATTTCAGAACACGGGATCGACACGCGTAGAACAGAAATGAAAATCTGGAACTACGATGTGTCGATCACAAATTATTTGCAGGAGTGGTACGATGGAGCCGCTATTGCAATAAAGGGATTAAATACAAGCAGATACAGAACCTAGAAGAATCCTACCTCACGATTGAGGTCGAACTCGACTTGGGAAAGTTAGTCATTGCTACCGGATATCAACCGCCAAGGAGACATGTGTTACCAATTCACACTTTCACTGGCCTATTTGGCAGTGAGCCCCCACTATATTAATGGGGGATCTGAATGCTAGATGCCAAGAATCCGGTTAGAGGACCTACAACGGTATAGGGAGAAGCCTGGACCTGTTGCTGGACGGAAATATTGCCCAGCAAATATGCCCTGACTTCCCTACCTATGTCAGAGCATGAGGTGCCACAAAACCAGACATCTGTCTGGCGAATCGTCAGCTGCCATTCAATTACTACATGGAACCAGTCCAGGTACCATGTAATTACTACAGCTGGAACTTGTATAGGGTTCCTGTTAGTGAGTAGGATCCCTATATGGTCACATATAGGGATCCTACTCACTAACAGGAACCCTATACAAGTTCCAGCTGTAGTCAGGAAGAACTACAAAAGAGCAGACTGGACACGGTACGCGCACCTTCTCGAGGCCTACAATCCACCCAACTTGGACAAGGCAATTCTCAAGGAGATTGATGAGGCCCTCAATAACAATCTCATTGATGCAGATAGGGCTTGTATCCCTAAATCCGAATATAGGACCATCTCTACCTACGAGTGGACTGAATATATCAAGGAATTATACCGTGAACTGAAGTTAATGTATGAACTCAACATCATGAATGCATCGGTTCACTTGATGCAGAGAAGTAAAGAAATCAAAGAAGAATTGAACCAGTTAATCCTCGAACAGCAGAATAGAAGATGGGAGGACGCGATCGATAGCCTCGATCATGAAACAACTCCCAAAGAATTTTGGAGTAAGATCCGAAAACTCAAAGGATTGACTGGGAAGAAGAAGCATAAGATCGAGATACAGAAAGATGACGGAAACATCGAAACAGAAGAGGAAAAAGTTGAAGAAATATTCTGAAGTTATTGGGAAAAGATCTTCAGTATAACTGAAGAGGAGAACGAATACTATGACCTAGAGTTCGAAAGCAACATCAACAAGCTTAATGAACAACTACACAAGACACACCCTCACCACCTGGTGGATAGACAGTGCGATGAAGACGCCGAGATTACAGAAGAAGAACTACTCAGCACACTCCGCTCATTCCAACAAAAAGCCCCAGGACAATCGGGGCTTACAAAACTTAACCTTGAAAAGGCACCAGCCAATGTCATCAAAGGAATGAGAAGAATATATAACGCCTGTCTGAACACGGGATACTTTCTGGATGCTTATAAAGCGGCTAAGATGATCTTCTTGCCTAAGCACAGAAAGAACCCAACGTTGAAGGAGAGCTATCGGCCAATTTCACTTCTGGAATTTGGTGGGAAGCTCTTCGAGAAGATCCTCAACAAAAGACTGGTGGCTCACCAGGAGGAAAACTCACTCTATAACCCACACCAATTCGGGTTTAGGAGGAAGCGAAGTACGGAGATGGCGATTAATGTCATCACGGAAAAGCTAGCCCAAGCAAAATGGGAAAAGAGCTATGTGGACATTGTTTGTCGGGATGTATCAAAGGTGTTTGATAAGGTGTGGCAACGGGGAATGCAGTGCAAGGTCTTATGACTGGGCCTAAGTGAAAACTTAGAAAGAACTCTCTGTGACTATGTCATGGAGAGAGCGGCATACATCAGTTTAGGGTACACGGATGGACCAAAGTTTCCGCTCACTGCGGGCCTCCCGCAGAGGGGGGTGCCTGTCCCCCACTCTCTACTTGATTTACACCGCAGATGTCCCAGCCCCTGTAAGCCCCACTTGCCTCAACATTCAATTCGCTGATGATTTCACCAAGATAATCACTTGTCCATGGAGGAATGCGCCTTGGCAAGCTCGAATGATAGCAGAAGAAATTGAAAATCTTAACACCGAGGCCCAGTGGAAAATCTGTACCAACCAGGAAAAGTTCAAAGTAGTCCTCATGGGCAGAAGACTACTTGATTACATCAGGGTGGGGGATAAACGATATCACTACACCATGGAGTGCAATGCACTCGGAATGAAGATTACCTCATCCGGGTACAAGAAACACATCCAAGAACGAATCACCAAGGCCACTGCTGCAGTCAAGGCTCTATATAGGTTCAGAAATCTTCGCCAAAGCAACAAGAAAAAGATCTACACTGCAATAGTAAGATCGACGTTGCTATACCCCACTTCCGCCCTCTCCTGTGTCTCAAAAACACAGAAGAGGAGACTACAGGTGGTGCAGAATAAATGTGTGTCCCTAATTACAGGTACATGCAGATTAGAAAGAAGACAAGAATAGCTGCACCGGGAGGCAGGGTTAAGTCCCATTAACGTTGTCATAGAAGAAAGGACAAGGAATATGCTGGAAAAGGTCAACCGTGAATTCGACGATGGAATCATCGAAATGATTGACCAGAATAGAAGAACAATATGTCGCACCAGATTTCCAAGCTCCACCAGGGCTTTATCTGGTGGAGCAGAAGTGCCATTCTATGCACAATGATAGACGTTTTACCCCAAACCAAGATAAAACTAACTTAACTGTAAAACCTCACTGATTCTGACAAAACTCCCCGATGAAGACAGAAACCTACCGAGGACTAAAAATCTATCGAAGAAGACTAAAAATCTACCAATGAAGACTGAAAGTCACCGAACAAGACATCGATGAGGAAACAAAATACACATTACAAAATATACGTAAAAAACAATGCAATTACCAACACAACAGTAAATGCGCACATCATAACCAAAGACTAACTAATTTGAAGACAGATGGCTTAAACGCCAGATTATATATATATATATATATATATATATATATATATATATATATATATATAAACAAAATGAAAAAATGAAAAACAACAATGGAACTACAAAACAAAAAATATTAAAAGCGATAGGCCTGATCACCAGGCTCTAGCATCACTTTGCACCCTTCCACAACACTTCTTTCTCTTTTCACCACTGGTCTACTTTCCGCTATCTATCCCCTCACCTACATATACTCTTACACCATGTCAAATAAGATGTGTAGGAGTAAAGAAAACATATTTCTCAGTAAGTTCATGAAGCTGATAAAATCTCAAATTTATTTCTTGGATCACTTTATCCAGTGAAGAAAATATTTTTCTTCTTAATTCAATGTCATATGGCAATCCAGCATCTTGTGATCCTTCAACCCCCCAAATTTCTTCTTTGTGTTCCTATGCTGACACTCTATGACTATATCCATATCATCACAAACTTCTTTGGCATAGTTAACTCCATCATTTACTAGCTTTTCTCTTTTTTTTTATCAGAAAATCCTCTAATGCCCTGAGTTTTATATCACATTGTTGTAAGTTAAGTCCTTTGGTTTGGAAGTAGGCCTGAGTGTCATTAATTTATAAGAGGACAGGTTCCCACAGGCCAAGAAAGCACAGAAATGGAAATGACTGCAAAGTGTCAAGTAGCATACCAGCCTCTGACCTAGTAACTGTGTAGCGGGGCAAAAAATTTAGACTAGCCCCAATCAATCCAACCCGCTTCCTACACTAATCCGGATGTGAGAAATTGAAGGAAAATGAAATGGATTGTATGTACAGTCCTTTACTAACAAAAAAAAATACAATAATATTTACGATATTTACAATCAAAAAGAAATAAGTCCTACTTAGAAATATTATTGATTGATCCTAAGAACAATGAAAAATAATCAAGTAACCCAAATAAAATTGGGACTCTACAGTCAATGAATAACAGAAAAAAAATTGGCCTCACATGGTACAACAGAAATCTTTGTATTGAAAACTAGCGCCTCCGAGCTTGGACTGAGATAACTGACCTGTTACAGTTGTGTGGCTATTTTAAGCCCTCCTTCCTCAAAGCTAAACTATTTTACATTCTCAAGTAAGACAGAGCACGGCCTGGAACCTTTGTCCTATATTAGTGGCCTTAGGCTTTTAAAATATTCTATTGTTATAGTTAGCTTCTACTACAAGGGTAAATTTACAAGTGCTGGTCCTTTTTATCTTTCCAAATTATGGCGCCTGGAAAGAAAAACCATCTTATAATACCATGCTAATGAATTTTTAAAAAAAACTAACAAACAAACCCATTCCCATTCACACACACATTCTTACAGAGGGAGGGAGAGGGTATTTGAGAAAAGGGGTGGGAGAATGGCCCTTATTACACACACTCACATTCGCTCCACCACAACTGTATTTTCTTCTGCGCAAGTTAACTTTTCTAAGAGACTTAAAAATTCTGAGAAATGTTCCTTTGCAATACATACAGCATTTCCCCTTGCATTCCACCTTATTTCAATTATGCGTTTCACACTTTGACCAGTGACAGAAGTTAGAACGTCCCAATGATAGGTTGATGATGAAATAAAATGTGAACACACGCTTGACAGTTCCAAAAAAAGGAAACAGAATTTACAGCAACTGAAGCTTCATGAACACAAGCAAATTCAGTGAGTGATTTGTACAGGCAACAAATTCTACTTTTGAATTAATTTTCTTAATACACTTCTGAATACCAGAATGTTGACCAGCCATTACTGCAGCATTATCATATGTCTGTCCTCTGCAATTTTTAATATCAATTATATCATTTTCTAATATTGCCAAAATCACATTTGCAATATCTTTGCCTGTTTTACCAAGCTTCCACAACCTTCATTTGATCTCCATTTATCATAACGGCGAAAAACTTGGCTCACTGATCCTTATGTGAAATATCAGGAGTGCTGTCAAATATCATTGAAAAGTACTTTGCTTCTTTTACTTGGTTGATAATTTTGCTTCTTACATTTTCTCCAAAAATCTCTATAAACTCATTTTGAATAGTAGGTGACAGATAAGAAGTGGTGAACTTGTTTCCCATCTGGATTCTTAGATGTTCACATAACACTGGGTCATATTTTGCCAAGAAATCAACTAATTCTAAAAAATGTCCTCTATTTTCTGTTACTTCTAGTTCAGTAACACTCTCTTTACTCTCATGATTCATTGCTTCTCGGTGCCATCTTAAAGGCAAATTTTGTTTAGCCACTAATGTTATGATATTAAGCAATCTTGAAAGGAAAACCTTACACCTTTTTACTTGATTTTCAACCACTTCTTGTTCCTTTTTAGCTATTGTTGCCCCAAGAGCAATCCTAATTTCCAGCTCCTTCCATTTTGTGAAATTCTGAACATGTGCTGCACTGGATTCATGCTGAGATATTTTAGGATTTAATTTCCACCATATTTTGAATATATCCACATAATTAAAACTTGAGTTACTTACTTCTGGAAAGAGTTTGCAACAAAAACAAAATAAGTAAAGAGCTTTCTTGGAAGGGGAGTACACCATCTATGATCTTAATATTTTTTCACCATTTGGCAAAGTTTTTAAAAAACACTTGGGTGTTAGATTTCTAGTTTGGTCCTTGACGGATTACTTCACAAAAATTAGAATCTAGATTTTGGATTGCAGGTGCACCTTGATATACCAGTAAGATCCATGTGTCATTGTTAATCTTGCTTGGCCATAGAACAACATCTTTTAAGTCCACTATGTCCACATCTGGAATATTTTCTTTCTCATGAGGCTCATGTTCTACAAACTTCTCCAGTTTCAGTAGTGGTTTGGTCAATGTTAGTAGTAGTTTCTGTAGGTTTGATTTATTTCAATAGTGCCCCTTCATGCTTTTTTATTACTCTTGACTTTCTCTTTTTTCTAAAAGCAGCAACACTTTCCTTCACACGCTTCATCTGGGGAAAGAGTGATAGAATAATAAAATATTAGTGAATGTTAAAAATAAAGTAATAGGCAAACTTCAATGATGTTTATTTATGATCCATGTAAACAGCCTCCTGATAATTAGTAAAAGATAAAATAAATGGAAAAATTAAGTTTCAAAACTTTACAATATCACCTGCATTATACTGCAGTCTAGACTCAATAATAAATTATATGTCTATTTTCTTAGAAAAAATTGCGAAGTGTATAAAACATAGTCTAATTACCCTACTATGAGTTTAATCCATACAATTGTATTTATAATAAAAAATTTGCATTATTAATACATTGTCACCTCTGCAACATATTTCCAAATCATTGAGTGAAAGTAATTATTGGGTCTATAGGCCTAGTAACTTCAAGCTGTATAATGTTGTCTTCAAAATTATTACAAGCTGCATAAATGACAATAATAGAATAACTTGCATGACATGCATAAACAATATTTAAAATGTACTGTAAGGTGTCTGCACGCATCTAGGCCTAACCTAACTGTGAGAGACTGATTAACATCAAAGTGACGCCTGGAGTGTGATGCCCCCCCCCCCCCTTAGCTGCACCACTGACCACCACCCACCCAAAATTAGGCTGTGCATCCGGAGAGCACAAAGATAGATTGAGGCAGGAAAATGATGTAGTTCTCAGGTAGTGCTGCATAAACTCACTCACATTTAGGACACCTATCTCCAGCTCATCAAGGATTTGCCCTCAGAGATTAATGAAGTAGTCTCTATCGTTCAGATCTCTGAGCAAAGTCCCCCACATCGAGGTTGGCAGACATTGGAATGTACGCAGAAATAACAGTATACCTCCTATCCAGTTGCAGCTGCACAGTTACTGCCTGAGAGGTATCTAAAGCAAAGTAAGAATGGAGACATCATGCCGGGTGTAAATCGTGCCTCCTCCTGCTCGGCCACCATCCTGTGGTGGTAAAACTCTTATAGCCCAGGAGGGTGGGCAGGGGGCATGCACCCAGCATGGTCTCCTACAAAAAGATAGCTAACAGGAATGGGAGGAGATGAGCCTCTGCAGCGATTCCCAGTTGGCTCGAGAGTGTGGCAATTACATTGAAGGAATATGCCCTCTAGGCTTAGCTCAGAGGAGATGTAGGCGCCCTCTTCAAAGAGAAAAACCTCACACTAATGGCTGTACACTTCTCGGAGGCAGAACTCTGGAGGCACTGTTGGGTGGACAATGCGCTGTCACCTTCGAGGACTTATCGGGGGAGGTTGAGCTCACCATGCAAGTCTTTTCCTCTGTCAGCCTCGAAACCCGCCTTTGCCCCCACCACTGGGTGTAGGCAAAGGAGCTGAAGCCCCTTTAGTGCTGTCCTCTTTTCAGGGGGGGAGGGGGGAGTTTTAAGAACCCTGGAAGATGGCATCATGACAAATTTCAGGGGTGTTGCCTCCTTTGAGTCTAGTGACTCGGTGGAGGCACCCAAAAGGGAGGGGAGCACTGGTTGTAAACCCTTTCTGCTGCCAGCTTTACCAGGGGAGCACTCAGGGTGGGTAGAACCCACAGAAAGATTCCAAATGGTTGCGGAAATGACCGTGCTCTTAAGCCTGGAGGGGCCAGGAGCAGGGTGTCTTTCTTAATATTGAGTCATAGAATGTACCTGGCAGCACTGGGCGCACCAAGATGAAAACCTTGGGAAATGAAAGATGATCCTGTGCCTGAATGGCCAGGATTTCGTTCTTGAGGAGATATGCACCACATTGCTTTGAAGAAGCGGGGTGTGGCTCTCCGCAATTGACACACTTGGCCACGCAAGATTTAGATTTACTGTGTGTGGCCTTTGAGCAACTTACACACACTTCTGGTAATCCTGACTTCATGCATCGACACAAGCGATTAACATGGCCGAAATGGTAACAATAGTAGCACCTGCACGGAAGTGGCATGTATGCCTTCCATGTGGTAGCGATACCAACCGGCACGCACCGACTCAGGGAGTTTGATAAAGAGTGTAGGGGTGGGTCTAAGGGTCCCTCCCTGTTTTCTCATCACACATTCAACCTTGACTATGCCATGATCGGCCAGCTCTAAGGTGATGTCGCTTATGGAGTACTCCATGAGTTCCCTCACATAAACTACTCCTTTCCCAAAGTTTATGGTAGAGTGCAGTGTCACACTCACAGGCATGCCATCAAGTGTCCAAAAGGGTACTAATCATGGCCACCTCGGAGGGATTCACTAAAAGGCTCCCATCTGAGAAACGTGTCACCTTTGGTTCTCTACCAATCATGCTAAAGCTCTCCTCTGATGGATCATGTTGCCCTTAGCCAACATGCTGCCATCGGTGTAGCGAATAACCAGGAAACACTTGAGCCAGCTGGTTAAAAAATGCCAGGTAGTCTTTGAATGAGGAGCCCCATCTTAATCAAGGCTCTGCTCTGCATACTTGCACTTTTGTTCTTTGTCAAAGACTCTGCACCCAGGTGAGCAACTGGCCGGACGTGCCAATCTTGGCTTGGGTGCTTACCGAAGTGGCAGTAAACCCATCCATCCCTGCAGCCTCCTCAGATTGAGAGGAATCCTGAGTCATTTTTCTTTTTAGGAGAGGAGAGTGTGGAATGAACCCTCTTCTCCTCTCTGCTGACAGGAGCCCCCAGGCCAGATGGACTAGCCTTAGCAAGATCCTTCTCCAAGATGGAGAAGGTCTTGGCTTTCACTGGGGCACCAGCCAAACGAGGAGATCTCTCCTCTCCTTGTAAAGTCTTCGAGACCCGAATTGTTTGCTGAGCACAGGTTCATTCAGCCCCATGGAAGATCCTACCATCTGGGGCTGGGTTGCTTCAGGGACCATCTCCATCTCAGGGGGGGGAGCTCCATATGGCCATCCCCCCCAGATGACATCACAGGTCCCATTCATCAGAATGTCTTTGGTTAGGGCAGAGAGGGGGGCACATATGGTGACCCCCTCTAAACTCAATATGAAAGCACGCAGGTCTTTAGAGTGAAGAGGCCGATGGGGCCTGACTTCCCTCCTACCCCAGAGGGGGGGGGTTGGCCTTATCATGTCAGTAGTCAATTATGGGCCACCTGCCTTTCTTGGCAGTGGCTTTGGAAGTAAAGGGGAAGACTGCTGCTGGAGAAAGGAAGTCACCCAAGGGTGGCTCCAGAGAAGGGGATGAGAGAGAGGAGAAAGCCTCCTCACCAGTTGAAGAGTTTTGGAGGGTTCCCTGCGAAAGCAAAGGGAGGGAAGCTCCATTATTTGGGTGGAGCTGCCCGAGGGTGGCTCCGATGATTTTACAGGGGCATGGTGGCCTTAATTATTCTACCCCATACCATAACCCCCTCTGTGAGGGCTGGCAGAACCAACTGCCGCCCTTTGAGGTAACTCCTCCCGCCTAGTGCCCTGGCGGCTCCACCTTGGGCACAGTGTAAAATTGATAGTGAAAGGAGAAAGAAAAGTATAGGTGGGGATGAAACAGATTGTTAAAAACCCACCACCCTAGATCGGAACTCAGACATGAGAGAATGTTGCACCCCCCTCCCCCCCAATCCAGGATAGTTGTGTGAGAGAAAGTTGTAAGGAGAGTGAGGTAAGGTAAAAACACAGACTGTCTGAGAGAAGAGGCTAAGCTGGGGCCAGATGGGGCACTGCGTCCCATCAGCATGGTAGCCAGGAAGCCAAATCGCTGTGCCCATTACAGGGCAGAGCTGCTATAATGGATACCTACCCCATTCCTAAGATGGAGGTCCTATTTAGTAAACTATCAGGTAGTTCTATTTTTACCAAGCTTAATATGTCACAGGTATATGCACAGCTAGTGTGAGATGAAGCATCTAAACCCTATAGTTATAAATACTCACAGAGGTTTGTTTGCCCACAACAGACTCTGTTTTGATATCTCATCAACACCAGGAATTTTTCAGAGGTGCATGGAGCAATTGTTGAAGGACATCACAGGAGTATCCTGCTATCTTGATGATGTCTTAATTTCAGGATCCAGTACTGAGGAACATAATGCTACCCTTAAAAAGGTACTCTCCAAGCTGCTGGTCTCAATTTGAGACTGGAGAAATGCTTAATTGGTGTCAACCAAGTTGAATATTTGGGTTTTCTGTTGGATAAAGAGGGTCTTCATCCTATGAATGAGAAGATCAAAGCTATCCAGGATGCACCTATACCAACGAATGTGTCTCAGATTCGGGCTCACTTAGGTTTAATAAATTTCTATCATCTCCTGCTTCAGCCTCCAGTTAAGCTGGAGTTTGCATGTCAACGCAGGTGTCTAAACTTGTTGTTCAACTTAATCTATAGTTAGTCTAATAGGGGGGAATTTACGGTTGGGGGTAAATTTCAAGTAAGGTAGGAGGGATGTAATATAGTGGGAACTAATATATCAAAATTGTGGGATAACTTTCTAGAGAACTTCTGACAGTAACGTATAATTCAGGTAGTGGGCAATACAGCATCATATGAAGCCTAGACACGAGGCTAGAAGGTTGTATGTAACTTGCGCTCTTACGTGTTGTGGTGGAGCGAATGTGACTGTGTATGAAGGGCCATTCTCCCCCCCTTTTCCCAATACCTTTTCCCTCCCTCTGTAAGAATGTGTGTGTGAGTGGGAATGTATTTTTTTTTATTATATTTTCTTTTGTACATTTGTACAAAAGGTTTTTTTTTTCTCAGCTACTAAATGTTAAATATTTTTCTGGGACGGCACTCAAGTGAAGAAATAAATAAACATTGCCTGCATTTTGTAAGAGCGACTAGAATAAAAAAACATTTTGAAGAAATTTAAATAAAACTTGATAAGTCTTCTAATAGTAGTTGATTGCGGAGGGCTTTAATAGCCTAAAGAAGTGACTGGATCTTGAAGAAAACTGAGCTTGGAGGAACCAGGCCCCATAAGATGCGCACACCCAATTTTTGTCACAAGAGTGACTGCCGGCAAAATTTTTCCCCGGGGGGCTGTCAAATCGTAAACCGTGTACCACGTAAGATAACTCCTCATTTTGTTGTCCCTTCTTTTTGTATTTGCCATCTCTTCTTTAGTATTTGTATATATATTTTTGATTGATAGGATTGTTTTATTTATATATAAATAGGCTCATTGTGTGCATATTTACCCCATATTTTTGTAAATATTATTGTACGTTTTTTTGTAAGTAAAGGGACTGTATATACAATCTGTTTCATTCTCCTTTGATTTCTCACACCCGGATTAGTGTAGGAAGCGGGTTGGATCAATTGGGGTTAGTCTAGATTTTCGGCCCGCTACAGTGTTACCATACTGGTGTATAAACAAAGTCTAAAAACAACCTAATTAGCATAATAAATGGTATAGTGAGTACTTAAACTTGCCTTAAGTATCTACAACTATCCTTTCTCCTAAACTGTCTTTTCTTATTCCCTTTATATTTATCCTTTCACATACCTACCAGTATTTATATATTTGCCCGTAGTGCTCCTCTAACGAAGGTTAGCATATTTTGTATTCTATTTCTATTATTTGTGTGTGTTTGTTAGGGTATTTATATTCATTAAAAAGAATTTATTCCCTTTAAAGAAATTCTTCATGATGTAATAATGTTATAACATTGAGAACTTTTAAGAAAGAGAAAAAATAAAAGGATTGAGAAAAGGAAGAGTGTAAAAGATTAAAGATAACAGATAGTACAAACCATATTATATATTGGGCTGTGAGTAAATATTAACCAGCTCCAAGAACAAATTCATACAATGAGCATAGCACAAAGTTACCTTGTTGTAGGCGTTTACGACCATATACACAAATTTTGAGTGACTTGCCTTTTCATTATCCAGTTTTTCAGCTTGAAATAAATTCCCATCAATTGTAATCTTTACATCCATGATTTGTTCCAAATTCTTGTAGAGAATTTCCTAAATTCAATGAAGATTTTATTTTGAGATCAGGGAGTCAAAATACTTCTCTGAAAAGAAATAAAATATGAATTAGATTAAACTGTTATAATGATCTAAATACACTGATACCTAACTTACAAATAACAAGATACAAATTTTCTGAGATAAAAATAAAATTTTCAGTCAAAGTATACTTTGAGATAATGTACGAGGGGCGGTCAATAAGTTTTACGAATTGGTAAGGCAAAACAGAGGAAGGGGGATGGCTGTTTGTGGGGGTGTTAGGACAAGTTATGACAAGTCAGGAACTGCAGCCGCACGCTTCTGCCTCGTCTATTTAAGAAGCAGTAGCAGATCGTCAGTCACAAATTTTCAACAATGAAGAAGGTTGATCACTGCGCAGTGATCAAACTTTTGACCAAGGAAGGCAAGAATGCAAAAAGAGATCCATGAACGCATAGATGCAGTATACAGTGACACCACCCCTTCCTATGCAACCATTGCTCGCTGGAATAGGGAGTTCCACATGATCGTGAGTCCCTTGAAGATGATTCCCATCCAGGACGCCCATCAGACATGACCAATGAAAACAATGTGGCCCGTGTGGAGAGGATGATCCTCGAAAATTGGCGGGTGAAGGTTGAAGAAATTGAGCAAGAACTTGGAATATCACATGGAAGTGTTATCAACATCATCCACGACAATTTGGCCATGACCAAGGACTCTGCCCATTGGGTCCCTAGAAACCTCACACCCCATGATCGACTACAACGTCACCAAAGTTGGGAGGAGCTGCTGCTCCTGTACAACCAAGACCCAGCGGGATTCGAGTCATGCATAGTGACAAGTGATGAAACGTGGGTCCATCACTGGGATCCCGAGACCAAGCTCGAAAGCATGGCCTGGAAGCCCAACCCTCAGCCATGAAGATCATAGCCACCATCTTCTGGGATTCTGAGGGAGTGATGATGGTGGACTATGCGCCTCGTGGAAGGACCATCACAGGCCAATATTACGCAGAGGAACTGGCTGGGTTGAAGAAGTACATCCGTCAGAAGCGGTGCGGTAAGTTGACATGCGGTGTCCTGCTCCTCCACGACAATGCGCCTGTCCACAAGGCCAGAGTTGCACAAGCTGCCCAGCATGAGTGTGGATTTGAGCTCAACCATCATCCCCTACAGTCCAGATCTGGCCCCTAGCAACTACTTTTTATTCCGCCAGCTCAAGGCTGCACTGCATGGACACCGGTTTGGGGACGATGAATATGTCCAGCTCGCCGTCCAGGAGTGGATTAAACAGCAGTCGGGAGATTTCTGGTTGACGGGAATTCGAAGCCTCAGGGACAAGTGGCGCAAGTGCATTGAAGTCGAGGGTAGTTATATTGAAAAATAATAAAACACTTTTCCTCATATCTCATTTCCTTATATCTGAATTGCAAAACTTATTGACCGATCCTCCAATGTTGCTTTGATTTATGAACTTTACTGGATCAATGTGGGAGAATGTGCCATTCTCCCACATACCTCACCTCATTCCATGTATTTACTCAGCAAGTGAAACACCTTGCTGAAACTATGGTCATCAATGTGAAGAAGTCAGTGAAGGTAGATGCTTAGAAGAGATTATTACAGATGAGATGGAAATTATTGAGAAACATGAACAAAGTGTCTGTGTGGTTGACCTCGCTAAGATGTACAATAGATCACCATCAACCATTTGAATGTAAGTGTGAAAATATAGTTTTCCGGCTAGTACGAGTAGACGAGCTCTTACCTCAATAAGATATCGCGTTTTGAAAACAAAAGATCTCAATAGGCCTTTTTGGAAAGGTTTCTCGATGAGATTTCTTTGTATCGTTTCTCTGTTGATTGTTTTTCCTAATACTTTTGGAGTGACATCACCGAAGACATCCGGATGTATTTTTAGTGCGTCATGGGTAACTCTGAGGAAGAGGAAGATGAACCAGCTGCTGCCATGCAGGTAATCCATGCGCCAGCAGCTAAGTGACCCCTAGAGGCGGAGGTTGATGCTGACCATCAACCACCCACCTCAAAATCTGCCAGGAACGCAAACCAGCTCCCATTACAGCCAGTAAGGGTAAATTATCATGACGGTGACCAGCCAAGAGAGGGTGAACCAGGTGAGGAGCTGGCAACTGTAAAAATTTACATCAAATCAACCAAAGGTAAAATGCTGACTGCCCACCCAACAGCCCTTTTAATGAATCCCCCCTGGGGAAGTACATATTGAAAGGCTGCATCGGGGAGCTAGGCACCGGCCAGGCTATACAGATGGAAGTGACCTGAAATAGCCTGAACAAGCTGGCATGCAGACCAGAAGCTATCACCACTCTTGGGCTATGGAGGGTGCAGTGGTGGGAGTCCAGAGGTCTCAACCCCGACTTGCTGTACGGTAAGGTGGGACCGTTCAGCCCCCAGTACACTGCCAAGAACCTAGCTGAAGAATTTGACTTCTTTGACCATGTTGGTGTCACTCTCAATGAAGTCCTGCCCCTACCCCCACAGGCAGATGGGTCCAGGTTTTTCAGGCTGACCTTCCAGGGCACTCAGCTCCCCAGGCAAATAGCACTGGGCCACCAAGTGAAGTATGTGACGGAATTCAAGTTACCAGCCTTCCGGTACCGCAGGTGCTCTATCAGTTTGGCCACGGAGCAGTAGTTTGCAAGTACAAGGTGAGGTGCAATAACTGGAGTGGCTACCACCCCTTCAAGACACCAGAGGGGAATCAGTGCATGAACACCTCATACTGTTACTAGTGCTGGGAATATCACTGTTTATTAGGCAAGAAGTGTCCAGCACTGCTAAAGGCAGAAGAGATCAATGAACACTGCAGACAACAAGAAGTAAACACAGGACACAAACACAAAAGTCCAACATTTTTTTTTCAATTTTAGGAACCTATCTGGTGACTACTCACTTGGGCATAAGTCACCACAATCATGACAGCCTAGAACTAGGCTACTTTAAAATAAGAATATGAAAAAACAATAAAAAGGGAAAGTGGCAACAATTAGGAAGCAAGCTCCGGTGTTGGGGAGGGGTCTGCCTCTCCCCAGCACAGGAGCGTGCGACCTACAGAGAAAACAAAAACAAAACCTAGTTAAATAAAGGGGAGAAGGCCAGCCTCCCCCAAAAGGTCTATAAGTCCACCAGTCAATATGCACAAACTTGTCCCGAGTACAAGGGAAAGGCAGTGGCGATCCATATACACTGACATGGTTCCAGCTGACACAAGGTGTGCTCCAAAAAGGTCGAACGCAATACTCCCGATGCTATAGAAGCTTTGGGAGCAGAGGCGTGGCGACAAGTAGCCAAATGTGATACCCTCCAGGGTGGCGTCAAACAAACCAGACCAAAGCCCATTCCCCCAAACACACACTCTAACACCAGCAGGTGTACCCTCTCCTCCTGCTGTACCCAACAGTGCTTTCCACTTTGATTCTAAATAACTCTTTCACCATCCTTAATGACATGATGGCTGAGGACCAGTACACGAGCAAGGCAGACGCCACAACCTCCCAGCGCACTGACACCCACGCCACTGCTTCACAGGCAACACACTGGACCGCCAGCACACCATCCGTTTGCTGACATTGAGGTCCACCCAACACCTAGCAGCAGGAAAAGTGAACCCACCTATCAAACGTATGCTGAAAAAGTTACAGGAACTAAGCCTAGGACCAGTCCTGCACCCCAAATGCCAGAGAAGACAGGCGACTCAACAGACATCGACTAGTGGTCACTGTTCCCTTCACTTATCAACATTTTCCGAAAAGGCTATTCACTCTACCAACAAGGCTGCTCCATATTATCAATCCTCCGTGATCTCATCCCTGCCCTTCTTGCTATCTTCACCCAATAATCATGGCACATCAGCAAAACACCATCATATTTTGGAATGCTCGCTCACTCCCCCGCAAGCTGGCAGATGTTAAACTGCAGGCAACAAGGTGTTGACTGCTACTAATAGGAATTTGTGAGACATGGCTCCAACAACACCTCAGTTTATCATTCCAGGGCTACAACATCCATAGGAGGGACGGCCAACCAAAACAGGCAGGGTGGAGGGCTTGTCTTACTTACCCACAAGAAGATGGACTGTGCAAAATTCCCACTGCAGCAATTCCAAGGAGGGACACTTGAAACCATGGCAGTGCAAATATCTTTGAATAGGGGATGGGCCACCATATTTATGTTATAAGCCATGCAATGATGTAACAAAAGTAGAACTCACCCACTACTTCAACCGGCTAACCCCACCAACACTAGTCATGGCAGACTTCAACGCAAGGCAAGACACCCACATTGGCAATCAGGTATTCCCCGAAGCACCATAAACCCTACGTGTCATTTTCTCTTTAACTCACTGCTCACCTCACCACTAACCCTCCTCATCCCTCCATGTCTACTCACAAGGATTGATCCGTTCTAGGGCCCCCACTCTACTCTAGAACTCTGCCTGGGAAGTGGGCTATTCAGTGACGCAGAAGTTGAAGTAGGCTCATAAATGGGTAGTGACCACTTCCACTTCCCAGTGTTCATCCATCTAGGAGGCAATGCCCCCCCCCCCCCACTAATCTCCCTCAGACCACACTGGCTTTTAAATATAGGAAAATGGGAAATGGGAAGCTTTAATGCAGATGCTGCCACAATACAAACTCCCACATCCCCAAACACTGAGAGCATGGCAGCTGACCTAACAACACAACTACTGAAATAGGCCACAAACACTTTAAAAAGTCCAATGGAACATATGTTCCCCATCCTAGAGTCTCGTGGTAGAATGAACTGTGTGAGATGGCAGTACATGATCAGTGAAGAGTCTGGAGTGCCTGAAGGAAGTGTCCCTGCCCACACCACCAAATCACATATCGCAGATTCAAAGCAGTCAAGGGAAAAACAATAGCCCATTCAGAAAAAGCCTCATGGCTTACCACTACAACACCATCTATGGCCTCCCAGACCCTGTTGCATTCCTGGCTCCACCCCAAACACCAGAAATTCTGCACACCTCAACAAGCATGTCATTTCCACTCCCCCTCCACAAACTGGACTGTGCAATAAAGGATCTGAAAAAAGGGAAGGCAAAGAGGATCAGACCAAGTGCCTAATGAGTTCATCACCAACCTCCCTAACACAGCACGTGCCCAGCTCCTCACACTTTTCAACCAACAACCAAAGCTGGACTTTCAGGAACATTCCCAACACCATGGAAGTATGCAACACTGATCCCTATATCAAAAGGCCGTCCTCCGGTGGGCCCACTAGCTATGCCATATGGAGTGGTCTCAGATGATGCGGAAATGAGCGAGGTGTTTGCAGATTACTTCAGCAGTGTCTTCGTTGGAATTGATCCGCTGTCTCCAGCTGATCATCAGGTGTTTGATGGAGTTATGGATCCCCTAACTATTTCATATGATTCTGTCAGGAGGTTGCTTTTGGAATTGGATGGGTCAAATGCATCTGGACCTGATGGTGTTCATTCACAAGTCCTAAAAGTCATGTGCTTCAGCATTGGCTTACCCTTTGTGCATCATCTTCCGTCAATCTCTCAATTCCGCATCTCTTCCTAGGGATTGGAAACGATCTGCAATGGTTCCAATTTTTAGTTCTGGAATAAGGCGAATCACTAAAAGTTACCGTCCTGTAAGTCTTACTTCTGTCTGTTGCAAGACAATGGAGAGGATGGCTGGTTCCCATAGTGTGGAATACCTCAAAAGTAACGGGCTGCTATCTGTGAATCAGTTTGGATTCAGGTCTGGACGTAGTACAGAGGATCAGCTACCGATTTTCTATGGGAATATAGCGAAGTGGATAGACAGGGGATTTGTAGTAGATGTGGTGTTTATGGACTTCTCAAAGGCATTTGACCTCGTTTCACACACTTTGCTTATCAATAAACTTCGTCTCTTGGGTTTTGACAGTGCTCTAGTTAATTGGATTGAAAGTTTTCTGGTTGGTCGCACTATGTCTGTGTCAGTGTCGGGCAAGTTGAGCTCTGAGAGAGATGTTACTAGTGGGGTTCCACAGGGTTCAGTCCTTGGTCCGATTTTGTTTCTCATTTATGCCAATTATATTACAAAGGATGTCAACTCAGATTGGAAGGCATTTGCGGATGACTTTAAGCTATGTGTTTGCTACCCAGTTGGATCATCTGTTAATGGTAATAATGCAACACAAGCTCTTCAAAGAGACCTAGATTCTATATGTGAAGTCAGCAAATCATGGAATCTCAGATTGAATCCACTGAAGTGCTATGCAATGAGGTTTGGCGGTGGTGTAATCGTGGACTCTTCCCTCAAATTCCATCAATATATACGACTAGTAACTGCTAAAGCTGGAGGACTGATGGGTGAATTGTTGAGATCCACAGTCTGTAGATCAAAGGAATTCATGCTATCTCTTTTTATCTCACACATCCGACCATTAGTTGATTATTGCTCTTGTCTTTGGAATGTGGGATACCTTGGAGATATTAGAAAGCTAGAATCGTTACAACGAAGGTGGACTAGAGAGATAGATGTTGGAATAACAGATATGTTTGAAATGGCGCGAAATGTTGGAACCCGTGGTCACTCGCTCAAGATGTCTATCCCAATCTGCAGAAGTGAAGTATTGAGAAGGTCATTTGCAGTGCGGCGAGTTACATTGTGGAATTCACTTCCGCCTGATGTTGTTGGGACCACTTCCATCAGTACATTCAAGAGACTTCTGGAAGGGTTTCTGGGTGATGGATGTTTGAGATTTCATGATGAAGTTGTGTGGTGGAAATTAGTAATTAAGGGTATGTCCTAATTAATTAGTCAATTTTTTAATTTTTTAGTTGTTTCTTTTTGGCCTAGTTTTTTGCTTTTCATTGTTTTTTGTGGTTTTTCTGTGTTTTTTGTTTTTACTTTGGATATGTTTTTATGTTCTGTTGTGTGTCTTTTGCTTGTTTCTTCTTCCTAATTAATTAGTCAATTTTTATTTTTTAGTTGTTTCTTTTTGCCTTTGTTTTTGCTTTATATTGGTTTTTGTGTTTTTTTTCTATATACTTTGTATTTGCTTTTACTTTGGATAGGTTTTTATGTTCTGTTGTGTCGTTTGCTTGTTTCTTCTTCCTATTGTTAGCAGTATGTTTTATTTAGAAGCAGTGTTCTTGTTTTTTGTATTTTGATTCTTTTTATTTTTAATGATAGTCTTAGTATTAAGAAGATGTCCTTATTTGATTGTATAGGTGTTTTCTAGATGGGCTAAGTAGTTGTGTTGTTGAGATATTTTCAGTTTGTTTATCTTGTTTAGATTGTATTATTATGATGTGTAATCTAGCTATTCCCTGCATATCATTCCATTGTGTCATGTTTCATTTTATTGTTGTTCTACCATGGCCAGTGGTCGAGTGGCACGGTGGCGTGCGGGAGTGTAGTGCCTCCGAGTCCAGGATGCAAAATTCCTATGCCTAAAGGGGTGCAGCTCAGGAGGCTTCACAGGTGAAAAGGATCAAAGCTTCCCAGCTCCTACAGGCCCATCAGTCTTCTCTCATAGCGGGGGAAGGTTTATGGAGAGGCTGATCAACACTTGTCTCACCTGGTGGCTGTGTGGTGGAGATAATGTGAGTGTGTGTAAAAAGGGCCATTCTTGCACTCCCTTTCTCAAATACCCTCTCCCTCCCTCTGTAAGAATGTGTGTGTGAATGGGAAAGGGTTTGTTTGTTTGTTTGTTTTTTAAATTCATTAGCATAGTATTATAAGATGGTTTTTCTTTCCAGGCGCCATAATTTGGAAAGATAAAAAGGACAAGCACTTGTAAATTTACCCTTGTAGTAGAAGCTAGCTATAACAATAGAATATTATAAAAGCCTAAGGCCACTAGTATAGACATTTTTTTTTTTTTTATTTAAGGGGCTATTTGGCGACTGCCGACTTAGGCATAAGTCGCCGTAAACAAACAGCCTAGTTCTAGGCTACTTTAAAAAATTGAACAGGAAACAACAATAAAGATAAATAACAATAACAATAACAACAATTAAACCTGGTTAAATGAAAGGGAGAAGGCCGGCCTCCCCCAAAAAGTCAACAAGTCAATGTGCACGAATCTGTCCCGAATACAAGGGACAGGCGGTAGCGACCCCGCCCATCGCGGTACCGGGACAGGTATCGTGCGCAAAGATCACTCAGACTGGGACATTCAACAAGAATGTGCCGAACAGTCTGGGGGATGACGCAGTCGTTGCAATAGGGCGCAGGCGAGCGCTCCATCAAATAGCGATGCGTCACACGAGTGTGTCCGATTCAGAGATGACAGAAAGCAACCTGAAGCCGGCGCGGCATTGGGGGATAGGTCCATGGGAACAGTCGCGGCGCAATTACACGCAACTTTAAGTTCCCTTCGACCGTCTCCCATCTTCTTTGCCAAGCAGTCCGAAAAGCTGCCCGTATTCCTGCCATGTAGTCGGTGTGAGGAAGAGCGAAACGCTGGTCCGGTCACAGAAGATAATCTCGACATCCGCCCGGCTCGCCAAAATCGTGAACCAGGGGATGCGGAGATTCCAATGCCCCGAGAGAACTCAGGGCGCTTTGTGAGTCGCTATAGATCACAATCCGGTCTCCGAACCGGGCACGTCGCGTAATCTCCAGTACTGAGTGGTGTATTGCCACCAGCTCGGCCGTGAAGACAGACGCAGTGCCTGGTAGAGCCCCGCTGACTTCAAACTGAGGGGATACGGCGTGGAAGCCGACCCCCTCTTGGGACTTGGAGCCATCCGTATACACTGGCACGGTTCCAGCGTGACACGATGTGTGCTCCAAAAAGGTTGAACGCAATACTCCCGGCGCAGTATAGGCTTTGGCAGCAGAGGGGTGGTGACAAATAGCCAAATGTGGTACCCTCCAGGGTGGCGTCCTGGGTAGAACCAGAGGCGCCACCGGCCCGAGAGCTATATCTACCTCTCGAAGGAGTTTCCTGGCCCTAAACCCAAAGATGTATGACTGGCGTCTCTCGGCGGCATAGGCACCATCGAGATCAGCTGCGGATGCAGTGAGAGCTGTTGGCGACTGAGGGAGGCGCCGGGCTCGCGCATACAGGTGTGATGCACTGCACGCAGCGCAGAGCGAGTGGCATCTCCCCAGCATCGACCAACAGGCTCTCAATGGGGAAAGTGCGGAAGACCGGTGTGGTGGATCGAATCCACCTTCCGCAATAAACGCTCGGCTGCGGATGCATAAAACTTGCATCCGTAGTCGAGCTTCGAGCGAACAAAGGATCGATAAAAAAGTAAGGCAGTAGCCCTATCGGAGCCCTGAACGTCACGGAGCGGAGAATGTCAATGGCGCGGGTACAAGAGACCCTAAGGCTGGGAATATGAGCCTCCCAGGTGAGGCGTCGTTCGAATACAAGAGCAAGGAAACGGTGCGACTCAACCACATCCAGGCGCACCCCATTAAGAAACAAATCTGGGTCGGGGTGAAGCCGTGGATGGGGGCAGAAGTGCACCACCTGTCTTGGCAGAGTTGGCATCTGGGCCGTGCCAAAAGAGATCGATAGCTCGTCCACGTAGAGTGTAGCGAGAACATCTTCCGGCAGCACCGAGGTGATGCCGTTGATGCTCAGGGCAAAGAGTGTGACACTGAGGACACTTCCCTGCGGGACACCCTCTTCCTGCTCCTTTGGGCCGGAGAGGTCTCCCCCCACCCGTACGCGGAATCGACGATCTCGCAAAAATTCAGATATAAACATTGGAAGGCATCCGCTCGCCCCCATCGTGTGGAGAGTCTCCATGATACCATATCGCCATGCGGTATCATAGGCCTTCTCCAGATCGAAAAACACCGTGGCATAGTGCTGTCTACGAAGGAAAGCCTCGCAGACGGCATTTTCCAGTCGGAGCAGAGCATCGGACGTGGAGTGGAACTTGCGGAAGCCGTACTGTGCGGAAGACAGATGGCCTCCGCTGTCCAGGAAAAAGGCTAATCTAACATTTACCAATTTCTCCATCAACTTGCACACGCAAGAGGTTAGAGAGATTGGGCGGAAACCGGTCGGAGTAGAGTGATCTCTCCCCAGTTTGCAAAAGGCGAGCACAGTAGCGATTCGCCAGGAATCCGGGAGGAGACCCTCTACCCAGATCCTGTTGAACAAATCTAACAGAAAAGCCATGCCTCGCTCACCCAGGTGTCGAAGCATGGCGTACGGGACATTGTCCGGACTATGGGCGGTGTCCGAGCACGAAGCGAGAGCGGAGCGAAACTCACTCACAGTAAACTTGTAGTTGAAGGGTTCTCCGCCTCTGGAGGTAAAGTCCAGCCGGCTGCTTTCTGCGACATCACGACGTGTATTGAATGCTGGCGGAGCAGCATCCCGGCTAGAGAATGCGGAAAAAGCGGTCGCTAAGGATTCCGCCACGGGCGCGGGGTCCGAGATTGCGGTCCCATTCTCCTGGAGAATGGGAGGGGGGTCCTGCGCAACCTTGCCCCGAATCCTTTTGACTCGCTTCCACACCTCAGCTAAAGGGGTCTTCCCGTTTAGTGAAGAAATGTAGGCCCGCCAAGAAGAGGGGCGGGCGTGCTTCGAAATATACCGGAACCTAGCCCTAGCCCGACGAAATTCAGCAACAGTGAAATCGTTTGCGCGGCGCTTATAGCGCATGTAGGCATAACGCTTCTGTTTGAGGGCTGTCTCACACTCAGCCGACCACCATGGGAGTGGTCGGCGTGCAAAATGGCCAGACGTTCTGGGAATACTAGTCAGGCCCGCGGCGATGAGGTTGCCGGAGAAGAACTCAACGGCCTCATCTACCGACCTAAACTCCTCAACTGAGATAGAGAATTCAGTCATTTCCTGAAATGCGGGCCACCGCGCCAGCGCCAAGCGATCACTACCATGGAGGTCATCGACCCCCCTTCCCCAATCAAAATCAGGCTGTGCATCCGAAGAGCACAAAGATAGGTCAAGACAAGAAAATGAAGCGGTTCTCGGACAGTGATGCGTAAACTCATCCACGTTTAGGACACCCATCTCAAGCTCTTTGATCAGATCGGCAAGGACTTGTCCCTTGGGATTTATGCCGTTCAGATCTCCAAGCAAGAGATAGGGCCTCGGCAACTGTGCCACGACGTGGCGGAAGTCCCCCGCATCGAAGTCAGCTGACGGTGGAATGTACGCAGAAATGATAGTATACCTCCTATCTAGGTGCAGCTGCACAGCCACTGCCTGAAAGGAGGTATCTAAAGAGAAAGGAAGAACGGAGACAATCATGCCGGGTGTAAACCGCACATCCCCCAGCCCGGCCATCCTGCGGTGGTGGGGTCACAAGACCCTTATACCCCGGGAGGGCGGGCAGGGGCACGTGCGTAGCATGGTCTCCTGCAAAAAGATAGCTAACAGGGAACGGGACGAGATGAGCCTCCGCAGCTCCACCCAGTTGGCCTGGAGTCCACGGCAATTCCATTGAACGAATATGCCCTCCAGGCCTAGCTCGGAGGAGACGTGTGGGCCCTCCTCGAATTGAAGACCCTCACGGGAATGGCTGTACGCTTCCCGGCGGCAGAACCCCGGGCGCTGTTGGCCGGACAAAGCGCTGTCGCCTTCGAGGACTTATTGGGGGAGGAACCACCGTCTCCGAGCCACTCGCCACACCTCGGGGCGTGGGAGAAGGAGCGTATTGCTGTCCTCCTTCCGGGGGACAGCTTTAGGAACCCTGGAAGATGGCCTAGCGACCATCTTCAGGGGTGTTGCCTCCTGTGAATCTAACGACTCGGTGGAGGCGCGTGGCCGTTTCGCCTTACGGGAAACGGTCATGCTGGGGGAAGAGGGGGGAGCCCTGGTTTTAACCGGGGCTGGGTATGAACCCTTTTTGCCGCCAGCTTTACCAGGGAAGCGCCCGGGTTGGGTAGGGCCCGCAGAAGCTCTCCGAATGGGCGCGGAAACAACCGTGCTCGTTGGCCTGGATGGGCCAGGAGCAGAGGGTGCCTTTCTAACTATGGGGGCATATGACATCCCAGGCAGAGCCGGGCACGCCAGGACCAAGTCCTTAGCCTCGCAGAATGAGAGTTGATCCTGGGCCTGAACGGCCAGGATTTCTTTCTCAAGGAGATATGCACCACATTGCTTTGAAGCAGCAGGGTGCGGCTCTCCGCAATTGACACACTTGGCCACACACGATTTGGACTTATCATGTGCGACCTTGGAGCAATTTACACAGACTTCGGGTGACCCCGACTTTGCATGTCTACATGAGCGATTAGTATGGCCGAAGCGGTGACAGTAATAGCGGTACCAACCGGCACGCACCGACTCGGGGAGCTTGTCACAGTCGAACGTGACGAAGAGTGTAGGGGTGGGTCTACAGGCCCCTCCCTGTTTTCTCATCACACATTCGACCTTGAACGCCCCATGGTCGGCCAGCTCTAGGGTGATGTCCTCAATGGAGTAGTCAACAAGTTCCCTCGCATAAACTACTCCTTTCACAAAGTTCATGGTAGAGTGCGGCGTCACACTCACCGGGGTGCCATGAAGTGTCCGAAGAGCACTTATCTTGGTCGCCTCGGCGGGATTCGCCGCATTCGCCAGAAGGTTCCCGTCCGAGAAACGGGTCACCTTCGGCTCTCTACCAATTGCACTAGCTAATCCTCTCCTCTGATGGATCATGTTGCCCTTGGACAACATGCTGCCATCAGTGGAGTGATGAACGAGGAAGCGTTTGAAGCCAGCAAGCTCGAAAATGCCAGGTAACCTCTGAATGATGGGCCCCGATGTCATCGAGGCTCCGCCCTGTGCACTTTTGGTCTTTGTCATGGTCCGGAGCTCCGTACCCGGGGGAGGCAGAGGGGCCGGATGTGCCGATCTTGGCTTGGTCGCTTACCAGAGTGGCAGCAGACCCATCCGTCCCCGCAGATGGAGAGGAGCCCCGAGTCTTTTTAGTCTTTCTTGTCTTCTTTTTCTTTTTAGGAGAGGAGGGCGGGGAATGAACCCGCTTCTCACCTCCGCCGGTAGAAGACCCCAGGCCAGATGTACCAGCCTCAGCCAGGTCCTTCTCCGAAATGGAGAAGGTCCTGGTGGTTGTAGGGGCATCATCCGGAGGAGATCCCTCCCCTCCTTGTACTGCCTGAGAATCCCCAGCCGTTTGAGGAGGACCTTGCATAGGGGCGGATTCGGGTTCGGTGCTTGGCGCCGTGCCCGGATTCCTCCCCATGGAAGGCCCTACCGTCTGAGGCTGGTTTTCCTCAAGGACCATGTCTATCACAGGAGGGGCCTCCAGTTGGCCATCCCCTCCCAGGACATCGCAGGTCCCCTTGGCAGCATCATGAGTCTTTTGTGGGGAGGCACAGGCCTTGACCCCAGCAAGGTTTAATATTCCTGCCAGCAGGTCTTTTGAGGGAAGCGACTGAAGGGGCCTGGCTTCCCTCTCCCCCCGAAGGGGGTTTGCCCTACCGAGCCAATTCGATGTGGAGCAGCTGGCTAAGGGCTGCCTTCTGGCTTTCTTGGCAGTCCCCTTGGAAAGAACAGAGGGGACTGCCACTGATAAGAGGTAGGTGCCCGAAAGCACCTCCAGAGAAGGGGGTGAGGGGGACTCCCCTTCACCTGTAGGCGTAGGAGAGGAGTAAGCCTCCTCTCCGGTTGAAGAGATATGGAGGGTCCCCTGCGCAAGCACAGGGGGGAGGACCGCCATTTTTTTGCTGGAGCTGCCCGAGGGCAGCTCCGTCGCTGTTTCAGGGGAAGTTGGGGGTTGGGGTTTTTTGGTAGTTTTTTCATACATGGGCATGGTGACCCTCTCTTTTATACGGGACGCAATAGCTCATCACCTCTTGCAGTTGCCCACACTGCAAGAGGTGCTTACAGGCCTGGCGCCACCATTTCGGACCACCCCTCCCGCCTGGTGGCCTGGCAGTCCATCGGCATGGCGGCTCCACCTTAGACACGGTGTAAAAATGGATAGAATGTGAAGAGGAGAGGAAAAGGGATGTGAGGAAGGTATGGGTGGGGATGAAGCAGGTTGTTAAAAAAAACCCATCCAGAACCGGAGCTCAGGGGTTAGGGAACATTGTTTCCTCCCCCCTCAGCCCCGATCCGGGACGGTTGACTGAGAAGAAGGTCAGCATCTACCCTGTGAAATTAGAGGCTGACCATTGAAAGTTGTGGGAGAGGTTGTATGAATAGCGAGGAAACAAGTCTTTTGAAGGAAGGAGAAGAGGCTAAGCTGGGGTCGGACGGGGTGCTGAGTCCCATCAGCACGGCGGCCAGGATGGTAGATGGCGCTGTTTATAGGCTACAATTTTGGGCTACAATATATGTGTTATGACGTCAGATGTGAACAATTACGGCATTGGTCACATCTGGGGGGTTACGCCCCCCAGACCCCCCCAATTGATTGAAACTCAGGATCATCGCCTTGAATTTTTCGCGGTCATGCAAAATAAACCCGAATTTGAATAACGAAGAAGCACAACTAGAGCAGGAAAAAGCCATAACCAAAGAGAAACAAATGCTAAGCGGGTTCTATTTATAGCTACGACGTTGCCAGTAAGAAACTGTTATCGTTCACTGAGAAACAAAAAATACAAAAACAAAAAAAACAATAAAAGGCATCAAGAAACCTTACCTAACTTAGAAAAAACTATAAACAAGCAGAGGCGCAGATATTTAGTAAATAATACAGACTAAAAGTTACAAATCCCCAAAACAACAAAAAAATATAAGGCCGTGATTGGTAACATCTGAAGCTACCGTCTGACATCATAAGAGATATGTTGTAGGCCAAAATTGTAGCCTACTAACAGCGCCACCTACTGTATGCC
This sequence comes from Ceratothoa steindachneri, assembly GCA_963969495.1. Lineage (NCBI taxonomy): Eukaryota > Metazoa > Arthropoda > Malacostraca > Isopoda > Cymothoidae > Ceratothoa > Ceratothoa steindachneri. The sequence continues at coordinate 67,424,483 of OZ018334.1, forward strand.
CTAAATCTGAAGTATTACCCAAAAAACAATAAACCTGTTACACTGTAGCGGGCCAAAAAATTTAGACTAACCCCCAATCAATCCAACCCGCTTCCTACACTAATCTGGAAGTGAGAAATCAAAGGAGAATGAAACAGATTGTATATACAGTCCCTTTACTTACAAAAAAAAATGTATAATGATAATTACAATAATTTATATTTACAAGGGAAGTGTGCACACTTCAAAATGAGGCCAAATTCCCCAATCCCAACAAGATACCAAAAGAATTTTATAACGGGCGAATAGAACAAATTTACTTAAATATATCTACACAACAAAATGAAAAACAACAACAACCAAACGTAAAGGGGCACGCGCTATCACTTGTGTGCTGGATGTGGGTGGTAGTAGGCTAACATAAAAGGAGGCAGGCTTGTCAGCCAATGCGGGTGTGGTAGTTCAGGTGTCTAGCGAGGTATGAAAGCCCTCCGTCTCAGGGCTGGGCGGAGCACTCGTCTAGAGAACCCTTCTTGAAGTCCGTCCAAGCTTCCACTCTCTGTAGAAGAGATATATCCTCCGTTTATGATCCATTTACTTATACATGGAAGGGAAACTAATAAGTGGGCATTACCCAAGTAAATTTATCGACTATCTTACCTCTAAATGTATATCCAAACAATCCTCAGCATCAATAATTCTCCAAATATTTAACTCTAAAAACTACTCTTTCAAAATATAATCTTTTGATAAAAGATTATTTTAAACAAAGTACAATCTGAGAAAGAAAAACAATTTTAATACATGAAATCAAATACATATATATACAAAGAGAAAATATTAAAAAAAAACTCATTCCCACTCACACACAGAGGGAGGGAGAGGGTACAGAGAAAAGGGGTGGGAGAATGGCCCTTTTTACACACACTCACATTCGCTCCACTACAACACCAGTGAACAACACAATGGGACCTGAAGATAAATCCACAGAAAAGCCACCTCATGTGTTTCACAAAGAAGATTCCCCAGCTACCAACAATCACCAGAGAAAGGGCAGCCATCCCATATGTCACATTACATGGATGTCATGAAGCGGATCTCAGAGATCAGCTGGGGAGCAGACAGGGATACACTCATCATGCTGTATAGAACCTTCATCCTCAGTAAATTACAATATGGGGCAGCCATATATGAATCCGCTTCACCTACCAACCTAAAAAAGCTGGATGCTGTGCAGAACATCGCACTGAGGATAGCTCTTGGGGCATTTATATCCACACCCATCCCCTGCCTCCACGTGGAAACCAGACTCCTGCTACTAGACCACACCCAACACGTGAAAATGTGCAGCATAGTCTACGAGGCATCCACAGCACCACAATACTTAATGATGCCCTGACGTCTCCAGGAGTTGGCCCTGTCAAGAACCTCCCCCTGATAGAAAAAACACACTCCCTCTACCCCACATATCAGGCCCAAATTCAGCTGTCTCACCAATTCCACCACAGTACAATCTTGCATCCCAAATCTCCCTCCACCTAGACCTCAAGTTCTGTAAGGGAATGGACCCACCCCAACTCATCCAGCAACTCTTCAACAGACACAATGAGCTGTATTCCTCACACACTCCAGTTTTTACAGATGGATCCCACTCACCAGAAAAGGGGCTTACCCACACCTACACCACCCTGGTGCACAAGATACAGACACGACTGCACCACCTCAAAACAGGAGGAGGGCAGATCACACTGCAGTGGGTTCCGTCACATGTTGGAATTCAGGGAAATGAAATTGTTGATCAAGCCACAAGGGAGGCAGTGCCAGAGACAGAGGAACCTCTCCAACTTGAATACCACAACACCGTGGCGCTGCCACAAGCACTGTCGCCTAGATGTGGCCTTATTCTTCCTGAGGACTGGACACTGTAGCCTAAACAGGCACAGGTACAAAGTTTACCTGACGGACTCCCCATACTGCAGGTGGTGCCAGTGGAACACTTCCTGCTACACTGCCATCTCTTCCACAGCCTCTGTACCACACTGAGGGCCCTTCTATCAAGCCTGGGGATCCATCAGCTAACCCTGGCAATTCTGCTGGATGGAGCAGGTTTTGACCCCCCCCCCCACCCATCATCAAGAAATTCTCAATGAGACAGCAAAATTCGTCACCAACAGCGGAGAGCTCTCAAGAATATGAACAATAAGCTTAAGTCACAACTATTACTCATAAGGACCATCTAAAATAACTTGACCAAGAAATCTACATGCAATAAACTACTTGCAGCAGGGCTCATGTGACTACCATCCAAGCAACCCAAATCAACAAGGATAAAGATATTGATGATAATTTTAAAGTGCAGGGGGATTTAAATAAATTGTTATCCTGGGCACATAAGTGGCAAATGACTTTCAACCTTGATAAGTGCAAAGTTATTAACATGGGAAAAGATAATAGAGAATTTAACTATGAAATGGATGGGCATTGGCTGAGCTCAGTAGAGGATGAGAAAAATCTAGGAATAGTAATAGATAAGTCATTAAGGTTTTCTAAGCAGTGTATTGAAGCAAGAAATAGAGCAAATAGAGTGCTGGGTTTCATTAAGAGAAATGTCTGTCAGTTACAAAAGTAAGGAGGTTATTCTTAAACTCTATAACTCTTATGTTAGGCCACATCTAGAGTACTGTATACAGGCATGGTCCCCACATTTTAGACACGATATTAACCTTCTCAAGTCAGTGCAATGGAGGGCAATAAAGATTATTCCTTCCCTGAGGCACCTTGAATATATAGATAGACTGAGGGTATTAAATATGTTCTCATTCGAAAGGAGGTGTGAGAGGGGATATGATTGAGCTCTTTAAAAAAATTTCTGGGATAGATAAATTAGATGTTAGCAAGTTTTTTGAGTTAGATGATAGAAATTGGACTAGAGGTCACCACTTGAAAATTAAAAAGCAAGGGTGTAGGTTGGATTTAAGAAAATATTTTTTCACGAATAGAGTGGTAGATTTCTGGAACAAATTGCCGCTGAGGGTAGTAGGTAGTCCAAGTCTAAATGTATTTAAGAGTAGGTTGGATGAGTTTATGGGAAGGGAAGGTTGTGATGGTTCCTAAGTTTTGTATATATTAATATTGTTTGTATATATCTATAGCTGCATGATTTATTTCTTGACAAGCCTTGATTGGCGATACCCTTGTTTCTGGATGCAATCCTCTGGATGTAGTTTTCCTGGGAGTTTGGGTGCCTTAAAAAAGAAGCTGTTTGACTCAGATGACCTATGATGAGCCCTTGTGGCTTTTGTCATCTGTTATATTATATTGTGGGGGACTTTGATTTTGTCTTCCCCTGGTGATGGTGCTTTTTGTGGGCGGGTTTTGACGGAGGCGGATGACCTTTGATAGGCCCTGGTGGCTTTTGTCATCCGTGAAATTATGTTATGTTATGTTATGTTTAACAACAACAACAACCATTTGAACTGTCTTGAAGAAGACTAAGTGGTGCAAAAAGGAGCGAATATACTAATGATATCCTTTCACCATAAAAGTGTTTTGGAAGGATAGCTACCACACCACCGGCTGCCTAAAGATCATTGATAAAGCCTGGAAGGGAGCCACTGTGAGAACCATCAATTCTGATGGAGGAAACTGTGGTCTGATTGCATTCTCAAATGAGAATTTGAGGGGTTTGTTCATGCGCAGGAGCCAGTTATTGAAGAGATTGTGTCATTGGGCAAGACTTTGGGCTTGGAGGTAGATGACAGTGACATTCAGGAGCTGGTGGAAGAACATAGTAAGGAACTGATGAAACTGCATCATGAACATCAGGAAGAGGGTGCAGAGAAATTATCTGGGGAGGAGGAAAGTATTTGTGCCTTTAATGAGATTAAAGAGGATTGTAAAATGTGCGGAAAATTTCAAGGTTTTGCCAGGAAATATCAATGAACATTTATAATGACAATATATATGATGGTATAATTTCCGTGAAATCCTAACATGTAAGCAAAAGCAAGTAGTTTGGATAAATTCTTTGTAAAAGTAGAGAAAAAATTATATTGATTCACAAGGTTTTAGTGGTTGAAATTCAGCCTCCCTTAAAGGGAGGGGGGGAAGCATGTGCACCCTCACTCCTCAATAGCAACTTTAAGGGTATCAGTGTCCAGCTGAGTTCCCAGGGAAAGGACCAGGATAGCTGACAACCAACAGCCACTATCAGGGTGTTCCGCAGCTAGAAGATGGGCACTTGTCACCTGATCTGCCCCCTCTCTGAGGCCATTTAGTTTAGAGATGGGGCAGAACCCAACATTTCTGCTTCAAGTGGTTCTCAGTTTCTGGTTCAGAATCTAATCAGTCCAGCCACCCTGTCAAATAGAGCCAAACTGGGGTAGCTGGTGAAAGAACAGCTTGCATCAGAGGATCAACCAAAATCAAGGATATATACCCAGGGAGAGTAATGTCTTTGTTCGCCATATTCCTAACTCACCCATTCAGATTGGAAGAGTTATCTGAGTCAATGAATCTGCTGGAAACTCAATGTCATAAAAAAAAAATACAATGATGCTATCTCCCTGTAAGCAGGAGAGGATCTCAAGGTATACCTCAGCTTAAGTAAAGAAAAATGAATTTCTTAAAAGGATAAAAAAAAGAACAACCTCTGACCCCCCCCCCCCTATACCCACAATTTATCAGAGACCACGTGCTATTGGTATCCGGCAATGGAGAATATCATTTCCTGTTCGAACATTCTTGAATTTTCGATTACTGAGCCATGTTGGGAAAATATTTCCCAATCCTGCAACCTGTCCCAAGCCCCCCATCCCCGCTCTGTGATGAGATGCGAAAGAGCTGCTATGTCTCACCCCTTGCTGCTAAATGATGAATCAACTCCACCTCAAATTTAAGATGTCTGGATCTTGTGAGTCCTTTCTCCAAACTCCCCCTTTCCCTCCAGAATCGGACATACAAATACTCAAGTTTTTCTGTAGTTCAACACGTCCAGCCTGCACCTCAAGGCCATCCTTATTGTCTCGTCACGTGAATGTTTATGGTTCTACCCAAGTCAATTGGTGGTAAACATGAAGATAGGCGGCGTGAAGGATGGGACGCAAAATATTTCTTCCTGTTCCAATATGTTTCACCATTTTGGAGTAAATTCAAGGGGACTGCTCATGGGGGGGGGGTATCACTGCAGGGGACCCCTACGATGATGCTGAGTTTCAATCAATTGGGGAGTCTGGGAGCACAGCTTCCCCCCCCCCCCACAGTATATAATGTAATTCTTTATAGAATAATGTTCTAACATTTTTATTTAACCAACCGCACATGGGTATGCATGCGCGGTTGAACAAAACATACATGCAAAAAAATTATACTTTTTTGGGCAAGTCACCAATGTTCATGTTTACCTAATTGGTAGCTTCTCCAATCAACATGCCTTTGAATTTGCAGAACAGTCTTCCTTTGCTTAGTCGAACTGAAGAAAATTTCCAGCGATTACCTTTGAGGAAAAGATTACTCTTTCTGTGGAATTACAAGAATTCCCACATTCCCTGTTGGGTAAATATGTAGATTAGCGGCCCAGCCGATAAAAAAAATTGTGTGTAAATATTATTGTTCACTCGTGTCGGAATATTCATGCGCATTTGAGTCCTTTTCGAATTATTATTCTATAAACAATTAGGATTATATACTGGGGGGCTGTGCCCCCCAGACCCCCCCCCAATTTAATGAAACTCAGGATCATCGTAGTGTAGTCTCCCCATTGTGTTTACCCCCACACGAGCCATCAACTTAAATGTACTCCAAAAACGTGAAACATTTTGGAACACGGACAAAATAGTACGTGCCATCGTTCGCGCCGATAATCTACATATTTACCCCCCATTGAACGTAATCATTGAAGATTGGCTATCTTCATTGGAAGGTTGGTTCAGATCATACCCCACCTGTCTCATTCGGAATGTGCCCACTCCCCTCATCGCCAGACGGACAATCCTCAAAGTCAGCAACCCGTAAGACTGAAACCCCCTCCATTATTAGTATTGTCAAATTCCCCCTTTTTATAACATAACATAATTTTATGGATGACAAAAGCCACAAGGGCCTATCAAAGGTCATCCACATCTGTCAAAACCCACCCACAAAACGCATCCATATGATTGTGTCAGATCATGCATCTACAATATACAATTTAAACAATCCATAGGATTGTGTCAGATCATGCATCTACAATATACAATCTAAACCGTCCATAAGAGAGGGTCATAAACAAAAAGCATCATCATCAGGGCAAGACAAAATCAAAATCCCCAAAAATATACAATAAAAGAAACTGCATCCACAGGAATGAGTCGAGAGACCCACCCGCAAACCAAAAAGTAAGAAGTTAACCCTCCCTCCCAAAATAATCATCTAATCTGCACTTGAAAATATTCAAGTTTGGACTGTCTACTGTCTCAGGTGGCAAACTATTGCCATAATCTATCACTCTATTGGTGAAAAAAAAATTCTAACATCCAGTCTGCACCTCTGTTTTTTAATCTTTAAGTGGTGGCCTCTAGTTCTATTACTAACTTCTAACTCAAATAACTTGCTGAAATCCAATTTATCCATCCCAGAAGAGATTTTAAAAAGCTCAATCATATTTCTCTTCACGCACCTTCTTTCAAATGAGAACATATTTAGTATCTTCAGTCTATTTTCATATTCAAGGTGCTTCAGGAAAGGTATTATTTTTGTTGCCCTCATTTGTACTGACTCTAACAGGTTGATATCATGTCTAAAGCCTAGTTACATTAATCGGTAAAAATGTAGACGAGCGGCCCAGCCGGAAAAAATTATTTTGTGTAAATATTATCATTCACCCGTTTCTGAATATTCATGCGCGTTTGAGTCGTCTGACATCATACCTCACCCCCAAAATAATTCGCAAAACGATTAAAGGCGCTGACATGTTGTAGTTAAAGCATTTACCTCTGTAAACGTCAGAACATTATAAAAATTAGGATTATATACTGGGGGGCTGTGCCCCCCAGAACCCCCCCCCCAATTTAATGAAACTCAGGATCATCGTAGTGCGGTCCACACATCGTGTTTATCCCTCCACGAGCCGTCCCCTATAAATGTACTCCAAAAACGTGAAACATTTTGGAACACGGACGAAATAGTACATCTTATCGGCCGGCCACTTGTCTACATATTTACCCATTAATCAATTAATTCCATTCGAGTATCCCAGTTACATTAATCAATTAATTCAATTTGAGAATCCCTCTTCATAATAATTATCAAGAGACTATCTCAATATAAATAATTCCCTTTTGTTTATTATAATTCTTATTTTAATCTTTGTAAATAAAATTATATTTCTGTTGTTTCATCTTTAACCTCGAACGATACTATCGGCCTATTCAAGTAAATCTCGCCAACCATTATTGTACTCCATTATTGTACTCTGTTTGATTATTAAGGATTTGAAACTCAACGTCTCAAATGTGACCTATTAGTGGGTCGATAACATATATTATAAAAACTGGTGTCAAGTGTGTGAGGTCTATTACATAGTAAATCAGTTTAGTTGATTTAGATCCCCTTTGAGTTTTAGTAGTCCATCTCATTATTGAAGTTTCTTTATTTTTCTATTTTTGGCCTTAGTATGTTATAGTCAGTGGAACTTTAGTCTATTAACTATTTAAAATTTAGATTATTAGTTGGGACCCGTTCTGTGTGTTTGTTTATTCCATTTACCGATATATCGATGGTTATCGATAACGATAACCATATCGGCAATAACCAATAATCGATAACTGGCGATAAATTTATCGCCCGATAAGGTGATAACCGATAAATCGATAAAAACAAAATCATAATACAATATTGATTATTGACTATATATAACGTTATTTTATAATACAATAGTAAGAATATTTGAATACTGTTTCTTTGTTTCTTACCTGGTGAGGCTTTCCTTCATCTCCTCATAGGTTTTGAGGATCCTCCCCAGCGTCCTCCTGGAAGGTACCTCTTTCTTAGGGTTGAGGGTGTGGACCTTGTTCCTGAAGCTCTGACTGTCCACAATCTGCAGCGGCAGCATATTGTCTACCACAAACCTGACAATTGTCTTGTCGACGGTAGTCTGTAGGACGGCGCTGCCCTGGGCTATGATTCATAGGGCATCCGTTAATAAACGTATATTAAAGAATAGTGCATGCATTCATATACACGTGCACAAAAAAAAAAATGGAAGAAACACGGGAACATATGGAAAAACTCATCAAAGAACGCGTAAAGCCAGTAGCGCGCAGGAGCAACACCCCGTGACCCCTCGTCCAACAGCTGGTGAGAGACTGAACCTGAGCGAACGTTTTGAAAAGACGTAAAGACCGGCCCCCCGCACTCCGTTCAATATACGTTCGATTCCTAGCTCAGACCTACCTAGTTCTGCCTCCAAGGCACGCACGGCTCGCCCCTGTGCTAAACTGGAACCAAAAAGTTAAATTATCGATTATCGGTAGTTTAGAACCAAAAGTATCGGCGATACCGATGAATCGACAACGGGAACAAAAATATCAGATAACCGATAACCCGATATCGGTTATCCGATATTTTTTATCGCGATAATTTATTGCACATATGCACACCTATGCCCTATTGTCAGCCTCTTCGATTGTCCCAACGATTCAATTCCATTCCCAAAGCTCTTGATCGGCATTCTTATCATCCGTTTCCTGAGTAATCGTTATTCTGTTATTTATTGCTCTTTGATCGATGTTGTCGCGTTGTGATCTTAGTGTTATTTAGTTAATTTCATTGTGTGAACTATAATTACCGCATTGTGTTTAATTCTTTTTAACTAGTTAGTGCTGTGCTCCGCTACCCCTACCACATTCACACGCCTCGCCTGGGCGATCCCTCATCAACTTTCTACGAGTCAAGTTAGGATTAAGTTTTCCCGCCTTCTGCGCTTTCATAATTCTCGCCTTTGCTCCCTTCTTTCTCCACCACTATGTATGATAGGGACTCAATTCTCTCACTCAACTCCTTAAATTATCGTCTTTCTCCAGCAACATACGCGAAGATAAAGGGGGGCTGGTATCCCGCGAAATAGCCGAACTAGGAGGGGGCGGAGACTTTCGGCGTCCCTTAGGAACCTCTTTCTCCCTACTATTCTTCCTTTACCCAACACCTCCAAATCTCCTCCTTCCTCCTGTGCTCATCAGCAGGCGCTGTCGGCGTCTTTTCTGAATATTAAGAGCGTGACCAATAAGTCGGCGTATGCACATGATCTCGTTGTTCGCACTGGAGTTTCTTTTCTTTGCCTTACAGAAACCTGGCTCGAACTGATTCTGCTTCATGCACTGCCCTTGCAACCCACCCGCGTCATTATTTCCTGCATGTACCTCAGAACCACCGTGGAGGGGGAGTTGCACTGATTTCAAAATCATCATTCTCCCTGAATCTTCTCCCCCTCACCTCTAGCCTGATTTGAAGCTCTCATTGGTGTCTCACGTGATGTGCCCGCTCTGACTATATTGGTCCTTTACCGCTAGCCATCTCGTCTCCGGCCTTATTTCTCGAGGAGTTCAGTAACCTACTCTCCGACCTATCCTCTACCGGTTCTCTTCTTATTCTTGGTGACTTCAATCTTCCTAGCCACAATGAGATTTTCGCGCATTAATTGACATCATCAACCTTTTCTCTCTTCCACAACATGTGTCATCCCAAACACATATACATGGTAATACCCTTGACTTAGTCATCTCGAGCCTCCATATATCCAATCAAACCGTAAGTGACCTTTCTAATACGATTTCCGACAGCTTCTTGGTTAATTTTAAATTCTATATTCCCGACCACCTATCTACTCGCTCGTCCCGAGATGCTACACTTTTCCGGCGACTATTGTCAATTGATACTACTTCGCTCTTTAACGATGTTGTTTCTGCCCTACCTCCTATTGATACTACTTCTTAACCTGACCAAACTTTAAACTCACTGCACCAATCATTACTCGCCTACCTTGACGTGCACGCCGCACTTATCATTCCTTCTTCAAACTGCCATCACCGCATCCCTTGGTTCACCATGGAACTCCTTCGTTCAAGGAGGTCCTTACGTGCCCATGAACGTGCCCTTCGTAAAGCACGCTCCTGTGGGCAGGACACGACCTCCCTGTCACTTGCATATGGCCTTGCTACTTCGACTTATCTTCCAAATTCAAATCAGCGCACCAATCATTACTCGTCCCGAGATGCTACACTTTTCCGGCGACTATTGTCAATTGATACTACTTCGCTCTTTAACGATGTTGTTTCTGCCCTACCTCCTATTGATACTACTTCTTAACCTGACCAAACTTTAAACTCACTGCACCAATCATTACTCGCCTACCTTGACGTGCACGCCGCACTTATCATTCCTTCTTCAAACTGCCATCACCGCATCCCTTGGTTCACCATGGAACTCCTTCGTTCAAGGAGGTCCTTACGTGCCCATGAACGTGCCCTTCGTAAAGCACGCTCCTGTGGGCAGGACACGACCTCCCTGTCACTTGCATATGGCCTTGCTACTTCGACTTATCTTCCAAATTCAAATCAGCGCGTGAGGTTAATTCACGCAAACCTTTGTCTGAGAGCAAGCATGACCCTCGGACTATCTTTCGTCTTCTCTGTCGTCTTTCCTCGCCTAGCCCAATTTCCCCCTTCTATCCCCCCCATTAACACCTCTACTCTTTCTAAATTTTTGTCTAATAAAATTATTAACCTTCGCGCCATACTACCTCAGTCGTCTGAACAAGCCCATGATGTTCTCCCCGACCATAATCCATTGCCGCTTAGCGTCCCCACTTGGACGTCATCATAGTAAGTAACTGCCCTAATCTCACGCTCTAACAAATCTAGATCCCTAAGACGTCTTTCCACCTAAACTCCTCCACCAAATTCTCCCTGCTGTGATCCCACTGATTATTCATCTCTTTAACACTTCTCTTGCCACAGGGGTGGTTCACTCTTCCTTCAAACATGCTTCAATTCGTCCTATCCTTAAAAAAAACACACCTTAAACTCTCTGAATCATCTTGTTATCTCCCTATGTCACAGCTTCCATTCCTCTCTAAGATCCTCGAGAGATTGGTTTTCTCTCGCCTTAATGACCATATTTTTAACTGCAATATCGATGGACGTACCAATCGGGGTTCAAAGCGAAACACTCTGCTGAACTGAAATTGCTCTTCTTCATATTTCAGACGGTTTACGTAGAGCTGCCGATAGGGGTTGTACGTCCATTCTAGTGCTCCTAGATCTCTCATATGCTTTCAACACCATCGACCACACTGTCCTCTTTGATCGCCTTCAAACTTTCCTTGGTCTCTCGGGCACTGCACTTACTTGGTTCCGCTCATACCTCTCCTCCCGCACTTAGACGGTCGCGCTCGATAACCTTTCCTCCGAGCCCGCGCCCATTCATTTTGGGGTGCCTCGGTGCTTAGTCTTTGTTCTCCTCCTCTTTGGCATCGACTTACTTCTTCTTGGCTCCCTTCTCGCGATTTGGGCCTGTCCTTCCACGTCTATACGGATTACACTCAGATATACCTTTCCTCATCCCCTGTGTCCTTCGCACAATCAATTACTAAGCTCTTTTCAGCCTACGCCTCCATAAACGATTGACTGTCTGCCAACTTTCTCAAACTTAACCACGATAAGACTGAAGTTCTCCTTGTTGGTACCGCTTCGATGGTCGAGAAATCTAAAGCTCCCCCCCCCCCTCTTAACCTTGGGAAATCAATGTCACTTTCTCGGTTAGCGTCAGTAATCTTGGTGTTATTTTCGACGAGCACCTCTCGTTTAAACTGCACATCCATCGTATCTGTAAGTCTTCCCTCAGTTTCCTCCGCAACTCTTCACGTGTTCGATCCCATTTTGATCGACGAAGCCCTGAGACTGCTATTCATGCCTTCGTCACCTCACGCTTAGACTACTGCAATTCTCTTCTAGTGAATCTCCCTTCTTCGTCACTTCGCCCCCTATAACTAGTTCAAAACTATGCTGCCCGGCTCCTCCTTCGCCGCACCCGGTTCTCTCCTTCGATGCCTCTGTTACAGGAGCTACACTGGTTACCTATTCGCTTTCGTACCCATTATACAATTCTTCTCATCACCTACAAGGCCCTAAAGCTCGAAGCTCCACCTTATCTCTCGTCTGCCCTCTTCCGTCGTCACCCCCCTGGGGCACTCCGGTCTAACCTCGCTCCCATCCTGGACACTCCTCGTTCTGTCCTCTGCTCGATGGGTGACCGTTCCTTCTCAGTTTGTGCTCCTAAACTCTGGAATACTCTTCTGGCCGAAGTCAGATCCTCTCCCTCTCTTGCTTCTTTTAAACGTCTCCTGAATACTCATCTCTTCAGAATTGCCTTCTCTTCCCTGTAAACTTTCTCTACACTCGCTACACAACCTGCGCTCTGTGAGGGCTTACAGCCCTGAAGGGCGCATTATAAATACTAATTATTATTATTTTGTTTGCGAAATGCTAACTCTTGCATACATAAAAAAAACATGTAATCTGAATTAAGCGTTTCAATATTTCGCAGTTTTTACTGACTTCCTCGTTATGTCTACAAATGACAGCTGATTTTTGTTTCTCAAGCAATATATCAATTATTTTTGAGTTTCCAAATATCTTCAAATCCACGAATGCGTTAATGTAAGAATGGCACTTTTCATGACATAAAATAGCAGTGTGTAAATTATTTAAATCGTCATATCCACGATCAATAGAGCTCCACACAGATTTTTCATTTGAGAATAACAAACGCGACCAACAGAACATTTTTTTTTTTCGGAATAATTGCCACATTAGCATCGAACTTCATGTTACATCTTATTGTCAAATTTTAGGGGAAATCCTTATTTTCATTACCTAACTTCAAATTTGGGATCGGTCCCCCATAATTTACAATGCGCTTTTTCTCATCAATCTACTGAGCTAAACTTTAACACTTTTAATTCATCGAATATGTCATCTGTCATAATGGACACACAAAAAAGTGTAAATTAACTCGGTTGACAATTGGGACGTACAGAGCCGTAGCAATGTCTGGTGCCCCGCCCCCCAGATCAAGATTGTAAGGCCCCCATAACAATATTCCTGTAATACAAATATTCTGGTCTATCATTAATAATCAGATAATTACAGAAAATGTGTATTCGAAAATTTTATATTTTCATTAATAAAATAAATTTTTGGCCACAGTGGGTCCCCTTCCAAAGCTCCCTCCCGGCGGGGCAGTTGCTACGGCTCTATGTACTTAGTAGGTTTGTGTGAGTATAAAATGTCCCTCAGTGCGCTCACTCCCCCCAAAATTTAAGATGCCTCAGCCACTCAGCCTACGGCATGTGAAGTTGCCAGATAACAACAAAATTATACACATTTATAAAATAGTTTTAGCTGAGACGTATATACTAATTTTAACTTTTTAGCATATTTTGTGAAGGGATAGCAATGCCCTCTGGTATTCCTATAAAATATTACATGTATCATTATTCCATTGCATCAATTTAAATAGTACCATTACCTAATATCATTTAAACGTAATGTACCTTGCGCTTGGAATAAAATTCGCACCAATATGGATAAATTTCAAATCCTCCCTATCGGACGTGTCAAAACGGCCGACATTATAGCAAATGGCGAGTACTACCCATATACGCGAGAAGCCCGAGTTCTGGGGTTGAAGATTACGTCAAATCAGTATAACAATCATATTAAGGAGAAGGTCTCGCAAGCCAAGGTCAGACTTGGACAACTTTCTAGGTTCAAAAGACTCTCCTTCCGCAATAAGAGAAAATGTATTTGGCCTTAGTTATGCCTATCTTGCTATACCCCGCCGTTCCATTACATTTGGCAAGCAAGACACAAATTTGCACGGCACAAGTAGTTCAAAATCGAGCACTACGCTTAATCCTCGATCTCAGTTTACTAGACATGATCCCATCGATTAGATTACACGAACTCGCAGGAATCGACCACTTGAATGTGACGTTACACAGAAGCGCGACAAGAATATGGAGGAGCATGCAGATCACTTACCCGTGAGGGTCATGCAAGATATAGAAATACCTGAATTTAACGACCCAAATAGACATTACAAACAAGGATTTGCCAGCAGCCAACAGCGGTTGCAAGATTACCTGGAACCGATTTATAACTAATTATTTCTCACCGAAAAAACTATAAATATAAATACCCGAATAATTGGATGCTAAACTGAATTTTACAAAATAAAAAGATCCGTAGTGAAAAAAAGGAAAAAAATATCCGTAGTGGACAAGATGATAAATGGATAAGGCAAAACAAAAATATCCGTAGTGGATAAAACTACGTCAAAATAACTAGACCAAGAAACAGAGATAGCTCTCGCAACAAAATTGTAAAAATATAAAAACAAAGGCTCGAATGCTTAAATAACATGCACGGAAGCATCAAATAAGTGCCTGTGAAAGCCATAGCCAGACGTACTGGCACATCATTCTCTTACTAAAATACCACTTTTTCTATATTTTACCTCACTTACTATCACACCCCTTTTTCTGTCTTTTATGACCCTTGAACCCTTGAACCTTGTGCATAAATATTAGCATACTTTCCTTTTTAAATTCAATGCAAAAATATCCATTTATTTTCTCATTTAATTTCTACAATTTCTATTAAATCTTATGTAAAATCTCAAATATTTTGTATATGTATTTTCAATATATCTTTTGTAATATGTAATTGCCATCTAAAAATCGTGGCTAAGATACATTCTTTTTGGTAACACTTACTTTAGTCAAACACACAAACTACACGCTTCCAGTTCTTCCACATTGAACACACATATTCATCACTCGTCTCTCGTCATTCTCAGCATAAAGATCCTAATTTACAGTCCATCATAGTTACCTTACCTCACTTCACCTTACATTTCACTCCATACTTTTCATACATTTCATTACGTTACGTTATATTTCACTGTCTTCCCCACAAATTAACCATACTATCCTACACTTCCCATCCTTTTTACAAGTCAATTATACTTGTAATACCATTCTATAATCTCATCCTGTAATCCATATTTCAATTATATTTACGTTGTATTCCTCAACAATTCTCAATTTAATTACCTCATTCATTTGAATAATTGTAATTACCGCTCACTTATTCCTTCCTAATTCAATTTTTTCAGTGTACATTCGTTGATTTTATAAATATATATTTTGGAATCGTCCGTTGTCTTAGACCTTAGCCATCGAAGTTTTTCCAAATTCAATTCACGTCAGTCGTTAGGCCTAAATATTAGCAGAGGACTATTTCATTCAATTCAACAAATTTATGGTAATGGTTTTCAAATAACTATCTAGGCTGATTTATGAACTAACTAAAGTCAAACCCAGAGAGAGAGAGAGAGAGAGAGAGAGAGAGAGAAGGACAAAGACACATTTTGCCGGGTCGAAGTATCAAACATGGAATGGTAGGAGCAATAAAATAAGGTCGTTTGGAGACAGTTTGTGAATCAGCTGAATCTGATTATAACGTCTGGTTTGAAACCCGACCACAATGTTAGGCTATCTCACCCGAGGGTGAGAGCAGATAGGCAAATAGAGTAATTAGAGCTGTCTGGAATTGGAACAGAATTGGCGACAAAAGATGTTTCGCCTTAATGTAAAATTTGATAAGGTCATCTTAGCATTAAGCAAACGGAGTTTCTGTGATACCCTCGCAGGGGAAAGACCCCCCAAAGTAAGATACGAGGTGGAGAATTTCAGCCCATCACAGGCTCGACTCCAACCAATCACAGGCTCCGCTGGGCTGACAGGCAGCTAAGCACCACCTCGGCGAACAAAGGAAGGAGGAGCTACGCGTCGCCTCCAAAATGAGAACATTTTCATTCAAAGAGCATTATCATAATTATTATTATTATAGATTATTCAGTGATTAATTATTAGACTTTTAATTCACCGCTCTGCGAATCTCCATTAGTCTTGCTCTATCCATTATAACCAGATTTAAAATATTCCGTTGCGCAAATTAAATCTTTACCGTGAGTGTAAACATTTCAAAGTAATATAAAAATACAAGTGTTTAATTACTTGCACAAAGGAGCCTTTTACTCTTAAACCTTGATCGGTTAATACTCCTCGGGCCATACGTCAAAAAACCTGTAAGCAAGCCACTTTACCAAATCCTTATAGGATCTCCTTACAATCAAAAAAAGGCCTACTTACGCGATCTATAACTGGTGACCCCATATTTGGCAACTTATATGCTTACAAGTTACAATACGTGATTCTTTGAGATCAAAGCATGCAGCGCAAATGAAATTTAAAATTGCCTTTATAAACAAAATGAATATAAAATCTTTCTTTAAACAAAGGATTCGGTTACAAAGAGTCTTAGGAGTTCAATAATATACTTATTTAAATGTTCTAGGTGTTCCCATGGCAAATATATTGGAAGCT
Source organism: Ceratothoa steindachneri (assembly GCA_963969495.1). Classification (NCBI taxonomy): domain Eukaryota; kingdom Metazoa; phylum Arthropoda; class Malacostraca; order Isopoda; family Cymothoidae; genus Ceratothoa; species Ceratothoa steindachneri. The sequence continues at coordinate 67,440,948 of OZ018334.1, forward strand.
CCGTGAGAACCCTGAAGGCAAGATACTCGTCTCATATGGGCATAAGTAATCGAACAGGCAAAATACTTCAAACTAAAGAAAATTCGGCGATCAGAGATTACACAGTAAAATGTAAAAGTGGTATCTCTATAGAAGATTTTGAAATTTTAAATTCACATAAATGCCCAATTACACTTTGAATATTAGAAGCATTATATTTATATAAAACAGCTTAACCCAGACTTAAATAGTGATTTGTCGTCGGTTCCCCTCCTTCTTAACTAAATTAAAATGTTGCCTTTGAAAGTTAATACTGCTTAGTATATCGTTTAATATTTGTTGCAGTTACTAACTAATTTAATTTGTTTAAAAAAACGGTTTTTTTACTATAAATCTAAACTCTAATTTTATAAATCATTTAAACTCTAATTTTTCCAATTCAACACTAAAACTATCAATGTTAGATTTGTACGTTTAGAATTGTGCTTTGGTATATATTTTATAGGCCTAAGAAACGTCGCCACTAATTCAATAAAGAAATGTCAGCAGCAATTTTCCTTGCCTTGCGGTTTCCATCCAAAGGTTGCAAAGATAGATGTCCCTAAGGACTTGCGATATTTTCTCCTACCTGATCTCGGTCCTCTGAATCAGGAAGCTTCAAGACGGTACCGGAAAGTTCTTCAGAGTTTTTTTTTCGCAAATACATTTCCGAATAACCTTCATTAACAATTTAAAAATAGTTAATTTCTTCCGCACCAAGGATTTAACCCCGGCTTATTTGCGCAATAGTATTGTATACAAATTTTCTTGCACTGGATGTTCCCAGGAAACGTACATTGGTAGTATTATTCGCTCGTTGCACTCGAGGGTTTGCGCACACCTCGACATTAGTTGCCGAATAGGAAAATCTCTCTCTAGTAAGGAAGTCTCGCCAATCAGATATCACATCATTAAGTGTAAGGTTGATGCAAACATCAATAATTTTGAGATTCTGGGCTCTAATCCTAACATAACCCAGCTCAGAACTCTAGAATCTCTCTTCATAAAAACACATTCGCCCACGTTCAATTCAGACTTGACCTGCCACCCATTATCGGTAATAGCCACAACGAACCAGCTTCAAACCTTTTAATACCGACAAAAAACTACCAATAATCGTGTCCGATTTTGGGTAAATTCGTTAGTCATTACCCTGAGTCGCTGAGAGCAGGTATGAATTTGTTCCTCTCCTTATCTCTATATGTACTTGCAATTATTAATACTTTTAATTTTATAGGTTCACTATCTAAATTATTTTGCTTTTGATTTGTATCTAGTTCATGTTAACATTTGTTCGCATCACAAATTGTGTTTATTTCTTTAACCTGATGATGGATTGGGTAATCCAAAACGTTGCCTGGAATAAATAAGAATGTCACTGATGGTCGTATCCTTGCTACTGCATATATATATATATATATATATATATATATATATATATATATATATATATATATATATATATATATATATATATATATATATATTTATATATATATAAGACCTATTAAAGACATAGGCCTTCCGAAACAGAAGGTGACCATTGAAAAAGGGTTTACAAAAAGAGGAGGGGTACTCAAACTGTCAAAACTAAATTATAAGATTACAATGTCCTAATTCTTCTATTTGAGAACCAATAACAATTGATAAGAGGTGAAAGACAAGGTTTACATTAAAAAATTTCAACAATGATTTTATGGTTTAAAAACACTAAATAAGGCAAACTGAGGTTGTTCTTAGTGGTTTCTTTCTCGCTGGTATTTTCATTATAAAACTTTTTTGCGGCATTTATTATAGCAAATATCAAGTATACTCGTATGTGAAAGATAACATAAATCTGTACCAATTTTTTTTATGTATTCATTTTCTTGATCCAAATACTGGGGATTGACAATGAGTAATGCACGTGAAAAACGTTATATATATATATATATATATATATATATATATATATATATATATATATATATATATATATATATATATATATATATATATATATATATATATTGTCAATCCCTAGTATTTGGATCAAGAAAATGAATACATAAAAAAAATTGGTTCAGATTTGTTATCTCTCACATACGAGTATACTTGATATTTGCTATAATAAATCCCGCAAAAAAGTTCTATAATGAAAATACCAGCGAGAAAGAAACCACTAAGAACATCCTCAGTTTGCCTTATTTAGTGGTTTTTAAACTATAAAATCATTGTTGAAATTTCTAAATGTAAACCTTGTCTTTGCTTATAATAATACACTAAAAGGAATGTTAATAAAAATTAGCCCTAAGGAAAGTAACAACATAATTAGAAAATTCCATATTTGGATTGTCCCTCTTTTTATATCGGCCAATCTTGCAAAGATTTGGAAGTACGTATTAAAGAGCATAAGTATTCTGTAAATACAGGGCAAACATCAAATGCAATATTTATTCATTTGTGTGAAAACCCTCAGCGGATAAATTGGACCGAGAGTTCTGTGATCGTCAGATCGAAAGAATACTTCTTAACACGAAATCTTTTAGAATCTGCGATTATACAGCTTACTTCTAATTTTAATTTTAACCTTAACTCTGGCATGTATTTTTTGGACCCTTGTATTGCAAAAATGTTCAAGAATGACCTTAGAGATAAAATCACTGACATAATTAATAATTAGCTTTTCTACTTATTCCTATGGATAATATATTTTTTGTTTCATTCATGATAATGTTCAACTCTTAGAAATTGTTATTGCTTATTTATTTATTTATTTTTATGGTCACCTTTTGTTCGGCAGGCTTATTGCTCCCTATAATCTTCATTTGTCATATATGCGCGTTTATATACTTTTCTAGTTATTCCTATGTTAATATTTTTCGGTTTTATTCGTGATAATTTTCACCTCTTATCAATTGTTATTTCTTCTCAAGTAGAAGAATTATGACATTGTAATCTTATAATTTAGTTTTGACGGTTTGAGTACCCCTCCTATTTTTGTAAACCCCTTTTCAATGGTCACCTTCTGTTTCGGAAGGCCTACTCCTTTAATAGAGTTGGATTCCAAGTACCGGTTATTGAACTTATAATATCAATAGTCCTCATCTGTTATATATGTTCGTGCGTCTTCTTTGTAAAAAATCTTCTAATGCTTCCTTCTGTTTCGGTCTGCTTTGTAAAGGACGATTAGTCGAAAGGCCTCGTAGATCTCCTGTGTTTCATTTTCCTTCGTTGACAAAAGAAATTGATCATGACCATATATATATATATATATATATATATATATATATATATATATATATATATATATATATATATATATATATATATATATATATATATATATATATATATATATATATATATATATATATATATATATATATATATATATATATATATATATATATATATATATATATATATATATATATATATATATATATATATATATATATATTATATATATATATATATATATATATATATATATATATATATATATATATATATATATATATATATATATATATATATATATATATATATATATATATATATATATATATATATATATATATATATATATATATATATATATATATATATATATATATATATATATATATATATATATATATATATATATATATATATATATATTCCCAAATAAATTAAAATTGGCATGACAACACTAAAGAAGGTAACCATTGGAAGCGTAAGAAAGAAAATTTAAGATATAGAGACGGAGAAAATCATGAAAACTAATTTTAATCCTTATATGAAAAATAAATAAAGGAGTAGGATTCGAACCAGTGTCCTCAAGCGTCATTGCTATTGTGACCACGGCGCTCATCGACTGAACCACTATCCTCAACCCCCCAAAAGGTTGATTCAAGAAGTCTTTTGAATAACGAAGTGTAGGTTTTTTAATAAGAGTTGAGCACTGACCTAACTTGTAAATAACTGAAACCACATGATACGTGATATAATAGATGCATTTATATTCTTTGTGAATTGAAAATTGGCATGACTACACTAAGGAAGGTAACCATTGAAAGCGCAAGAAAGAAAAATTGAGATATAGAGACGGAGAGAAATGTGAAAACTAATTTTAACCGTTATATGAAAAATGAATAAGGATTAGGTTTCGAACCTGTGTCCTCAAGCGCTCATTGCAAACATGCGGATAAAAATGAAAGTAATCAAGGAGAAGTCAACAACATCACAGTGTATTACAGAAACTAGATGTCCACGGCCTATAAAATAGATGAAAAAACATCAAGGATATTATTAACCGTAACATCAAGTTAAAAATCAAACTGATCAAATCTAACTCATCATTTATTATAAAACAACAAAAGCCAGCAATCTCCTGATGAAAAACAACACATGCCTAAACTCCTCGAATCTCAAGTCAACCAACATAGTTTACGAGTTCATCTGCCCCGATAAAGACTGTAAGCTTTATAATAACTCAAAATATATTCGCATTTGCAACGACTACACTTTCGAGGCGTTTAACTATGCATCTGCAAAGCGGAGGGCCTAAAAATCATATGGACAGTATCCATAATATTAACCTAACAAGAAATATGCTAGTTAATAACTTTGTTATTAAAAGAAAAGAGGTCAACAAAGCGAGGATGAACATTTTAGAATCAATATTAATAAATGGAGATAAGCCGGCCATCAACATTCAAGCGACAAGCTGGAATCGCACAGTAAAATTATTCTAAAATTCCACTCACCTGAGTGGCCCATTTACTATAACGTTACGTTCAACCTAGGCGGAATAATAACCCTTTAAAATCATTTTCTTTCACTCTGACAGATCCTCACTCCACTCATTACATCGGTAAAGTAAGCCACAACATATCAAATCGCTCCGAAGATGATCGAAAGCTTACTAATTTAGTTTGGTTTTTACCAAACACATTCATTTAAAAAAGAGATGGACTAGTGATCCACCACGTACATGATGGAATAAAAAAAAAGATAGTCAGAAGAAGAGAAAGTTGCCAAAGGAAATTAATTAAGGCGAAATCCTCAATGGTCTCCAACAAAATTTGCATATATATATATATATATATATATATATATATATATATATATATATATATATATATATATATATATATATACGGTTAAGTAATAATGAGAATTAGAGAATTCCCCTGGAGTTACTCAACCCTCTTTAGGACCGTTACACATACGTCTAGGCAACCATCCATTTCTCTTAAATGGGAAATTTCAAAAAGCCTTTTGTATAAGTTAACGTTTAACTTGAACAGAAAAAAAGTTTTGCAGAACGAAGTGGATTAACTTTGTTCAGTTTTCTTTTTCTGTTTTTTTTTCTCTCTCTTCTTACGTTTTTCTTTTCCCTATCTAGAGGAGCTGCCGATACGAAGGCCAATCCTCGGACGACCAACTGAGGGTAGCTGTAAGAGCAAAAACAAGAGGCTTCGAATTTTAACAAAATAAATGATGAAGATTTAGTGTAGTGAAGAGGTACTTCAGATTTTTGGAAGATATCGCGTTTTGAAAAACAAAGGACCGCATTTATAATGGGCATTTTCGGAAATGTTTCTCGATGAGATTTCTTCGTACCGGTTTTCGTTTGTTTTCCCTAATACCTTTTGGAGTAACAACACGGAAGACATCCGGATCTATATTTAGTGTGTCATGGGTAAATCTGAGGAAGACGAAGACGAACCAGCTGCTGCCATGCAGGTAAATCACGCGCCGGCATCTAAGCGACCCCTCAAAATCTGCCAGGAATGCAAACCAGCCCCCACCACAGCCGGTAAGCGTAAATTACCATGGCGGTGACCAGCCAAGAGAGGGTGGACCAGGCGAGGAACAGGCAAATGTAAAAATTTCCCCGCAACCTGGGAGATGTCAAACTGCAGGCAAAATGGTGCCGACCACTACTAATAGGAATTTGTGAGACATGGCTCCAATAACACCTCAGTATATCATTCCAGGGTTACAACATTTATAGGAAGGACCGTCAAAACAGCCATGTGCAGAATTCCCACTGCAACAATTCCTGGGAGGGACACTTGAAACCATGGCAGTGCAAATATCTTTGAACAGGAGATGGACCACCATATTTATATGTTATAAATAACCCATGCACTGATGTAACAGAAGCAGAACTCACTCACTACTTCAACAGCTAACCCCACCAACACTAGTCATGGCGGACTTCAATGCAAGACACCCACACTGGCAACTAGGTATTCCTCGAAGCACCATAAACCCCACGGGTCATTTCCTCTTTAATTTACTGCTCACCTCACCACTAACCCTTCTCACTCCTCAAGGGCACCCACTCTACCTTAGACCTCTGCCTGGGAAGTGGGCTATTCAGTAATGCAGAAGTTGAAGTGACCACCTCCCAGTGTTCATCCATCTAGGAGGCAATGCTCCCCCCACCAATCTCCCTGAGACCATGCTGGCTCTTAAATACAGGAAAATGGGAAGATTTTAATGCAGATGCCGCTGCATTACAAACTCCCACATCCCTAAACATCAAGAGCATAGTAGCTGACCTAACAACACAGCTGACTGAAATAGGTCACAAACACTTCAAAAAGTCAAACCGTACATACGATCCCCATCCTCGAGTCCAGCTCAAACATTTAAATTTATCCGTGCCGTGTCTGGTCGACCCACCCCTTCTCTCTCCCCCTAAGAGGTCCAGACACAAGAGTCCTATGTCCATCTGAACAAGCGGAACTACTGGCTGCACACTACACCACCATCTATGGCCTCCCAGACCCTGTTGTCTTCTTGACTCCACCCCAAACACCAGAAATTCTGCACGCCTCAACAAGCATGTCCATCTCCACTCACCCTACGCGAACTGGACTGTGCAATAAAGAACCTGAAAAAAGGGAAGGCAGTGGGGTCAGACCAAGTGCCTAATGAGTTCATCACCAACCTTCCCAACACAACATGTACCCAGCTCCTCACACTTTACAACCAAAGCTGGACTTCAGGAACATTCCCAACACTGGAAGCATTCAATGCTGATCCCCATACCAAAGGCAGGCAAGGATCCAAAGCTCCCAAACTCCTACAGGCCCATCAGTCTTCTCATGTCTGGGCAAGTTGATGGAGAGGCTGATCAACACTCATCTTACCTGGTGGCTAGAACCCAACAACCTTCTTTCAGTATACCAGTTCGGTTTCCGCCCTCAGAGAGGCTCATAGAACCTCCTGCTCATCATGGAACATAACATCAGGAGAGCCTACCAGACCCGAACCGTCCTCCTTACAGTTTTCATTGACCTTCAAGGAGCGTTTGACACAGCATCGCATGGGGGAATACTTCAGGAACTGTCAATAATGGGATTGAATAGTGCCCCCCTAAGATGGTTCCAGGACTTCCTTATCCTCAGGACATTTTCAGTTGCTGTGGGAAACAGTTTCTCTTCACCACACCCACTCCAGCGTGGCATACCACAAGGATCAGTCCTGAGCCCCACACTATTTAACATCCTGATGAGAGACATCCCAACATCACAGTCCACCCTGTTAGTCTATGCAGATGACCACCATACTGCACAGAGCTGACACACTCTTACAGGCACAAGAGGGGTTGCAAGAAACAATAAACCTGCTATACCAGTGGACAATACAATGGGAGCTGAAGATAAATCCACAGAAAAGCCACCTGATGTGTTTCACAAAGAAGAGGATTCCCCAGCTACCAACAATCACCATAGAAAGGGCAGCCATCCCATATATTGATGACTTTTCTCTGGTAAGAAATCTTTTGTGTGTTGACTGGAACAGGAGCTGCCAAGTGTAGGCCATGAATGGTCTTTTGCAGTCTCCTTCTTTTCTTATGTTCTTCTTATGTTCTTATGTCACATCGCATACTCTCTTAGGCCTAGTTTTTGATGGCCCATCCTCACCGTCAAGCAGCACATCACATACCCCCGCACTGCCTGCCTCAAGCGTATGGACGTCATGAAGCGGGTCTTGGGGATCAGCTTGGGAGCTGACAGGGATACACTCCTCATGCTGTGTAGAACATTTATCCTCAGCAAATTACAATGTGGGGCGGCCATTTATGGATCCGCTTCACCTAACAACCTAAAAAAGCTGGATACTGTGCAGAACACCGCACTGAGGATAGCTCTTGGGGCATTTATATCCACACCCATCGCCTGCCTCCACACAGAAACAGGACTCCTGCCACTGGACCACACCCCCCATGTGAAAATATGCAACACAGTCTAGAAGGCATCCACAGCTCCACCCAGTAACCACAATACTCAATGACGGCCTGAAGTCTCCAGGAGTTGGCCCTGTCAAGAACCTCCCCCCGATAGAAAAAACACACTCAATCCTTGAAGATGCCTCATTCCCTCTGCCCCACATACCAGGTCCAAACTCAGCTGTCTCACCAATTCCACCACAGTACGATCTTGCATCCCAAATCTCCCTCCACCTAGACCTCAAGTTCCATAAGGGAATGGACCCACCCCAACTTGCCCAGCAACTTTTCCTCAACAGGCATAATGAGCTGTAATCCTCACACACCCCAGTTTTTACAGACGGATCCCACTCACCAGAAAAAGGCATTTCATCATCTGCAGTCTACTTTCCCATCTCCAAACTTTGCAGAACCTGGAGGCTACCACCCAGCCACTCGAATATAACCGCAGAACTCCATGCCATCCTGTGTACCCTAGACAACATCAACCTTATAACATCTGACAAGGTGGTGATCTACACCGACTCCCAAACTAGTCTGGCCTTAATTACCAATAGGCTCACCCGCACTTACACTACCCTGGTGCCAAGATACAGGCACCACTACACCACCTCAAAAAAGGAGGACGGCAGATCACACTGCAGTGGGTTCCGTCACATGCTGGAATTCAGGGAAACTAAATTGTTGATCAAGCCACAAGGGAGGCGGTGCCAGACACAGAGGAACCTCTCTAACTTAGATACCATGATGCCCGAACCCTTACCAGGAAAGAGATCAAGAAGAAGTGGGACACTGAACTTAGACAGACTTGTGCTACAAGAAACCAGCCTTGGACAAATCTGCAGCGATACCTCCCCTGCACCGTGGAGCCGCCACAAGCACCGTCGCCTGGATGTGGCTCTATTTCACCTGAAGACTGGACGCTGTGGCCTGAACAGGCACAGGTACAAACTTTGCCTGATGGACTCCCCATGCTGCAGGTGGGGCCAGAGTCAGGAGGAGACAGTGGAACACTTCCTGCTACACCGCCATCGCTTCTACAGCCTCCGTATCACACTGAGGGCCCTCCTATCAAGCCTGGGAATCCATCAGCTAACCTTGGCAATCCTGCTAGATGGAGCAGTTTTTGACCCCCCCACCCATCAACAAATCCTCAATGAGACAGCAAAATTCATCACCAACAGAGGACAGCTCTCAAGAATATGAGCAATAAACTTAAGTCACAACTATTACTAATTAATTACCATCTAAAATAACTACTTGCAGCAGGGCTCATGTGACTACCATCCAAGCAGCCCAAATCAACAACAACAATTAACAAAATAAATAAAATATAAACATTAGATATGAATACCGGAAGAGGTGCAAGGAAAAAGAGATGTAAGAGATGTGATTATGAGGGGAGGCTGAATGCAGGTGAGCTGTGTGGAAGCTGTGAGTACGCGAGTAGGATGCCACCCCCAAGGCAGAAAGTGAGAAGAGAAGACAGTGACAGAGGAACAAGGGGAGCAGAAACAGTGAAGGGGGAGTGGGGTGGAGATCAATTAATAGAGCAGCAGCAAAAACACAATAGTGATGTGTGTAAAGGGTGCAGGGAAAAAGTGAAGAATGGGGAAGCAAGCATTTTATGTAAGGACTGCCAGTGTTGGTACCATGCAGGGTGTGAAAAGGTTTCAAACGAGGAGATGAAGGTACTTTGCAAAGTAAATACCTCACTAAGCTGGTTCTGCAGAAGTTGTAGGGGTAATATGAAAATTATGAGGAAAGAAAATTGGGAAATGAAGCAACAGATAAAAAGATTAGAAGAGGCGAGGGAAGCCTGGAAAGAGAGACTGAAGTCTTTAGAGGATAAAATGGAAAATTCAAAGAACAAATTACAGAGAGAGGAGAGGTACAAGTCAATGGAGCCGGTAATATAAATATAAGAGAATTAAAAGGAGAACTGGTAAAATATGTGATAGAAGAATTGAGGGAAGAGGAGGATAAGAAAGCCAGAAAAAGTAATCTGGTGTTATATGGGATGAAGGAATCTGAGAAGGAGCGAGGAAAGGATAGAGAGAAAGAGGATAAGGAGGCCATAAATACATTATTCAAAGAGGGGGTGGGTATAGGGAAGAATGTGGAAATAAAGCAGGCAATAAGGTTAGGAAAGAGAAGAGGGGGAGAAAATGAACAGGATAGGCCTAGACTGCTTCTAGTTAATCTAGAAGAGAGGGAGGAGAAATTTTGGAAATTGAAAAATGAAAGAAAATTTAGCAGGTCAGGTAAGTTGGAAGTAAGGAATATAAAGTTAGCACCAGATCTGACAAAGAAGGAGAGAGAACAGGATAGAGAGTTAAGAGAGCAACTGAGGTTAAAAAAAGAAGAGAGAGAAAGAGGATGGTTTATAAAGGGAGGAAGACTAATTACGGGGAGAAAATTTTTATAATCTCCAAGGGTAAGAGGAAGTATAGGGATAAAAAGTAAAGAGTCAAGATATGGTTGCTGAATGTACAAACATTAACAAAGCAGAAGTTGGCAGAATTAAATAGTGGATTAGAAGAGAATATAATAATGTGCCTAACAAAGACAAACCAAAGAGGAGAAAACCTACAATATGATGATGGAATAGTAAAAGTTACAAGTTATAAAGAGGAGGAGGGCTGGCTATTATAAGTAAAAAGAGCAATAATATTGCATACTGCAAACAAGCAACAACAGATAGGAATATATTGGATGTAGTAATGAAGGTAAGAGAGGAAGAGGTGATAGTGATCTTAGTATACATGCTCACAAGAAATAGTAAGCAAAATAAAAGGATACAAAAGGAATTATTAAGAATTATAGGCAAGGAGACAAGACCATTGATAATGCTAGGGGATTTTAATGCACACTTGGGATTCTTGGGGAAGCAAGAGATTAACAAGAATGGAGAAATAGTAATGACATTAATGGAGAAGGGAGAACTGATCCTAGTTAATGCCACAGACGCATCCGAAGGGATCTACACATGAGCAAGAAGAAATAGAAGAAGTGTGATTGCCTTTGTAATGCCAAACAAAGAAGGTTTTAATGTGATAGAGAAAATGAAAATAGATGAGGAAGGAGAAATTATAGATTTCTCAGACCATAATTTGATTATATGTGAGACCAATATAAAGACCAAGGGAGAGAGAAAAGGAAAGATAGATACAAAGGAAAGGATGTATTATACCAAAGAGGCAAACAAAGTACAAAGATATGTGGAAGGAAGTATGAGTATATAGAGAGTACAATTATAGAGACTTTTGACTTAATTGTAGAGGATTGTGCTAAAAAAGAACTACAAAAGAAGATAAAGATAAAAACAGTAGAGGGAGGAGGCAAGGCCAAAGAACCAAAGGCCAAAGGAGAAGGCAACTGAACAAGATGCATAGGAGGACAGAGGAAGGGGAAAATAAGGAAAGAACATTCCAAGAGTATACAAAGCAGAAGAATAAGGTTAAAAAGCTGGTTAAAGAAAGGATAACCAACCATGAGAAAAATTTGACAAAGTAAATTAAAGAGGAAAAAAATAGCACGAAGACTTGAGAATACATAAACCAACTAAGGGGACAGGAGAGAAAAGTAAAGAATATAGAGATATACAGAAAAAGAGAAATAGAAAAGAAAGAAGAGAAAGCAAAACCTGAGAAGCTAAGCAGGGAGGCAGGAATAGAAAGGATAAAAGACTTTTGGGAAGAATATACAAGAATCAAGAGAACAAAATAGGAACAGTATGGACATAACATAACATAACATAATTACACGGATGACAAAAGCCACAAGGGCCTATCAAAGGTCATCCGACTCTGCAAAACCCACCCACAAAAAGCACCATCACCAGGGGAAGACAAAATCAAAGTCTCCCACAATATAATATAACGGATGACAAAAGCCACAAGGGCTCATCATAGGTCATCCGAGTCAAGCGGCCTCTTTTTCAAGGCACCCAAACTCCCAGGAAAACTACATCCAGAGGATTGCATCCAGAAACAAGTGTATCACCAATCAAGGCTTGTCAACAACTAAATCATGCAGCTATAGATATATACAAACAATATAAATATATACAAAACTTAGGAACCATCACAACCTTCCCTTCCCATAAACTCATCCAACCTACTCTTAAATACATTTAGATTTGGACTACCTACTACCCTCCACGGCAATTTGTTCCAGAAGTCTACCACTCTATTGGTGAAAAAATATTTTCTTAAATCCAACCTACACCCTTGCTTTTTAATTTTCAAGTGGTGACCTCTAGTCCGATTTCCATCATCTAACTCAAAAAAACTTGCTAACATCCAATTTATCTATCCCGGAAAAATTTTTAAACAGCTCAATCATATCCCCTCTCACACACCTCCTTTCGAACGAGAACATATTTAATACCCTCAGTCTATCTTCATATTCAAGGTGCCTCAGGGAAGGAATAATCTTTGTTGCCCTCCGTTGCACTGACTCAAGAAGGTTAATATCGTGTCTAAAATGTGGGGACCATGCCTGTATACAGTACTCTAGATGTGGCCTAACATAAGAGTTATAGAGTTTAAGAATAACCTCCTTACTTTTGTAACTGACATTTCTCTTAATAAAACCCAGCACTCTATTTGCCCTATTTCTTGCTTCAATACACTGCTTAGAAAACCTTAATGACTTATCTATTACTACTCCTAGATCTTTCTCATCCTCTACTGAGCTCAGCCAATGCCCATCCATTTCATAGTTAAATTCTCTATTATCTTTTCCCATGTTAATAACTTTGCACTTATCAAGGTTGAAAGTCATTTGCCACTTATGTGCCCAGGATAACAATTTATTTAAGTCCCCCTGCACTTTAAAATTATCATCAATATCTTTAACTACAGCTGCTAATTTGGTATCATCCGCAAAAATTGACACTTTATTATTAACTGCCTCCCCAAGATCGTTTATATAGATGACAAATAATAATGGACCGAGAACTGATCCCTGAGGAACCCCACTGATAACATCCCTCCACTCTGACTTTACACCATTTAGCACTACCCTTTGCTTCCTGTCTTTCAGCCACTCAGCTATCCAATTTGAAACACCCCCACATATCCCAATCATTTTTAATTTATGAACTAGTCTCCTGTGTGGTACCTTATCAAATGCTTTACTAAAATCTAAGTAAATTATATCTACATTCTCTCCCTTATCTACTTGATCTGTTACAAACTCCAGAAAGTCTAGTAAGTTAGTCAAACATGATCTACCTGATCTAAACCCATGCTGAGCATCGCTGATTAACCCCTCCCTCTCTAGATGTTGGCAAATCCCTTTTTTAACTATTTTCTCAAGAATTTTACAGACTACAGGAGTTAGGCTAACCGGTCTAAAGTTATTTGGATCCTCTTTACTACCCTTCTTGAAAATGGGGACTACATTTGCTCTCTTCCAATCATCGGGTATTTCTCCATATTCCAATGACCTAGAATATAACTTGTCCAGAGCTATTGAGATACTTTCTACCCCTTCTTTAAGTATCCTAGAATGAATATTATCAGGGCCGGAGGCCTTGGTAGTATCTAAATCACCTATTAGTCCTTTTATCATCCTCCGATCCACACAAATGTTAGTAAACACCTCTTTTCCTGACCTATGAGTACTATACATAGGACTATTTAGTTTCTCTTTTGTAAATACTGATGCAAAATGACCATTTAGTACCTCAACTATTTCCTCATCAGTTTCTCTCACAAACCCTTCATATTTGATAGGTCCTATTTTAACTCTGCCACACTTGTTATTAATTTTATAGTAACTAAAGAACTTTCTAGGATCTTTGTTGCTATCCTGAGCTAATTTAATTTCTGACACCCTTTTGTTCTTCTTTATAATCTTATTTAACTCATTCCTAGCCATTCTATAATCACTTAAATTTTGAATATTATTTTCTACCTGTAATTTTTTATATGCCCTTTTCTTCTCTGAAATTTTTCTAGCTATCTCCTGATTCCACCATAATGGTTTCCTACTTTTGTTCCTAATGGTCTTCATTGGGATACATTGTTCTTGGACTACATTTATTATATGCTTGAAAGTATCCCACATCCCATAAGCATTTTTAGCTCTGAATTCTATATCCCAGTCTACCAAATTTAGCAAGCTTCGAAATTTTACATAATCTCCCTTATGAAAATTTGGAACTTTTTCAGCATTCTCAGTTATTTTACCCTTCTCAATTCCCAAGTTAAAACGAACTATCTGATGGTCACTATTTCCCAATGCTTCCCCAACAGTCAATTCTTGAACTAAATGATCACTGTTAGAAAGTACTAAATCTAATATATTGTCCCCCCTCGTTGGCTCATTAACAAATTGATTCAAAAAATTATCCTCAAAGCATTCTATGAACCTGCCACTTGTTCTATCCCTACCTATCATATTTTCCCAGTCCACAGAGTTTAAGTTGAAGTCCCCAATAATAACTGCATCTGTTTCACATCCCTTACTTATTTCCCTTATCATTAGTTCATCTATATCATCAGTCTGCCCAGGTGGCCTGTAAAAAGCTCCCAAATGCACCATTCTATTTTTACTGAACCTAATATCTATCCAAAGTGACTCAACTCCATCCTGCTTTATTGAAGTATTTAAACTTGAAACAATGTTGTTTTTTATATAGATAATTATTCCTCCACCAATCCTACCTGTCCTTTGACTAATGTACATATTATAGCCCTGTAAATCAAATTCACTTATAGTGTCACTAAATTCTATTTCATTAACCCATGATTCAGTAACGCATAATATATCTATATCCTCATTGCTAATATAACTAAATAGCTCATCCTTCTTGTTTCTAAGACTACGAGCATTTGTATAGAAACAATTTAACCCCCCAATCCCTGAAGCACCTCTTGAAACTTGAATGACCTCACCTCTATCGCCTTGGAACCTATTTCTGTTATCTGCCAAGTCCATTCTACTTTCAGTACTATAATGTCCTCTCATAATTCCCTGACCACTATTAGTATCTAGTTTCCCGCCCGCAAAGACCTAATAACACGATCATACTCCTCCCACAACACATCTACCCCCCTCCTACTCAAATGCAGTCCATCCATTGCATACATTTCTTTCATTCCAACAAACCTATCCCACACATCCACAAACATGACACCTTCCATCTCACACATCCTCCTCACATAATCATTCAGCCCAATTGCACGAGACATCCATTCTACCCCAACATCCATTCTTGGAAGCACACCTGTCACAACACCTTTCATTCTACTTTCTTTCACCTTTTCAATCAACCTCTTGTACCTCTCACGTAACTCACATGCACCCACTTTCTTCACATCATTCACTCCTACATGTGTAATCACAACCGCATCCCTTGCACAGCCAGACACCAGCTCCTCATACCTATCAGACAGATCTCTCACTCCAGCACCAGGCAAACACACCCTCAAACCATTCAATCTACTTGCATTCAACTTCCTATCTAAATATCTAACTCGCGAATCACCCATCACAAGCACTTCAGTCAGACTCCTATTCCTAACCCCCACAGACCTAACTCCATCCCCACTCCTATTCTCATTCAAACTACCAGTCACTCGAACTCCACCCCCACCCCCATCAGTCATTTCACTTCCAGTTACTTCCTCTCTTAGGGCACTGAATCTATTAGTCAAGCTAATAGGTTCTGTGTCCCTCTGACTCACACACCTATTCTCCCCCTGGCTAACCACCTCAACAGAGGCAACCCTATTCTCACAAAGAACAGGAGAAGCCTCCCTAGCTTCATGTTTCCTAACCACTCTCCACTGTCCCCCATCCTCACTAGGCCTATTTCTAACTAATCTAAGGGGGCTAACTTCACTATCACTAGAACTATCATATCCTACCTCCTCCACCAGCCCTCTACCTTCACCTGAAACATCTAACTGGCCTACCTCACCACCTAACCTATTCCCAAATCTAGGCCTAACACTAAGTTCCCTCCTGAGCTCAGCAACTAACCCCTCCAGCCTACATATCCTGTCTAAATCCTGCCTTCTCATCCCCTCTAAATCTACAATGCATTCACGCAGCCCACATACAACACATGTATACCCCTCACCTAATACACCACAACCAATGCATACATTCCGACACTCATGCTCACTTTCATCCCCAAACTCCATCACTTATTCAAACAAAGAAAGAACTTAAGTAGCAATAAGAAAAAAAAAGAAGAGCAACTTAGCTTTCGCTGATTGTGGTGAGAAAAAAACAAAAAACAAACAAACTATAGAAAAATCTGAAAAATAGATCAACAGACTGAGAGCTCTATAAAACACGTGCTACCTGTTCGAAGGTCAGTCGAAGACTGACAGAAGTAAGAAAGAGAGAGTATGAACAGGAAATGGAAAACCAAACTGTTAAGAAAGATATGAGAGGAGAGTTTAGATTCCCATGATGCTTAAGAGAGCACATGGATACAGGGATAATGGTAAATGAGGAAATAATCTACAATTATAGAATAGAGGAACACATGGAAATGGTAATAAATATAAAGAGGTATATAAGAGTGATGAAAGAGTATAGAATAACAGTAGTAGTAGATAGGTCACTGGAATTTTCAAAGCAGTGTATTGAGGCAAAAAATAGAGCAAATAGGGTGCTAGGTTACATTAAAAGAAATGTTAGCTACAAGAGTAAGGAGGTCATCCTTAAACTATACAACTTATGTCAGGCCACATTTAGAGTACTGTATACAGGCATGGTCACCACATTTTAGACATGATATAAACTTATTAAGAGTCAGTACAAAGGAGGGCAACAAAAATAATACCATCCCTGAAGCACCTTGAATATGAAAATAGACTGAGGGTATTAAATATGTTTTCATTTGAAAGAAGGTGTGTGAGGGGAGATATGATTGAGCTTTTTAAAATCTTTTCTGGGATGGATAAATTAGATTTCAGCAAGTTATTTGAGTTAGAAGGTAGTAATAGAACTAGAGGCCACCACTTAAAGATTAAAAAACAGAGGTGCAGACTGGATGTTAGAAAATATTTTTTCACTAACAGAGTGGTAGATTATTGGAATAGTTTGCCACCTGAGACTGTAGACAGCCCAAACTTGAATGTTTTCAAGCGCAGATTGGATGATTATATGGGGATGGAGGGTTAATTTCTTACTTTTTGGTATGTGGATATGTTTCTTGACTCATTCCTGTGGATGCAGTTTCTTTTTATTGTATATTTTGGGGGATTTTGATTTTGTTTTTGACAGACTCCTATGGAGGCTTTAAATTATATATTGTAGATGCATGGTTGGACATTCCTATGGATTGTTAAATTGTATATTGTAGATGCATGATCTGACAAAATCCTATGGATGCATTATGTGGGTGGGATTTGACGGATGCGGATGACCTTTGATAGGCCCTTGTGGCTTTTGTCATCCGTGAAATTATGTTATGTTATGTTAAGTACAAAAGGCATTGAATAGGATGAGAAGAAACAAAGCGGGGAGACCAGATGGACTAAGATCCAACCTGTATAAAAACTTGGAGGTTTTAAGAGGAGAGATAAGGGTAACATCAATGGTAGCAAGAGTGATGAAGGGAAAGCTTACATATTACAGAAGCATAGTAACATAGAAATAACAAGTTAGAAACGAACTGCTGAGAAGAATACTTGAGGACATGAGAGAAAAAGGATATTTTGGTTTTATGAATGAAGTGGAAAAATATAAAAAGGAATTAAAACTGAGGGAAGCACAGATAGTAAAAATGAGGGAAGTGAATAAATGGGATACAGAAGAGTGGAGAAGAGCATTGCAAAAGAAAAACAGTGTAAGGATATATCATATGAATAAGAAGGATATTGAAGAAGAGAGATGGTACGATAATACATACGGAGCAATCCTCATGTATAAGGCAAGGACTAACAAACTGAAATTAAATGATGGAAGAAGATTTAGTGGTGGGGAAGTGTGGTGTGAAGTGTTTGGATGGGACATGGAAAATCTGCAGCACTTCATTGTAAATTGTGAAGGTTATGAGCTGGAGAGGCAGCGGGTAAGAGTACTGCCAGAGACCACATGAAGAGGATGAAGAGCGAATGTTGGGGAAATTCTTATTTGAAAGAGATGAAGTGAAAATGGAGAGAAACAAAAATTTTTTGGAAAAAATGATAATGAAAAGGAAAATACTTACAGCTAGAAGATAAGAAAAGCTGAAAAGGGGAGCTGTTACAAAAGTAATCCCTGAACAGCATTCAGGTAGGGATAGAACAAGTGGCAGGTTCATGGAATGCTTTGAGGATAATTTTTTGAATCAATTTGTTAATGAGCCAACGAGGGTGGACAATATATTAGATTTAGTACTTTCTAACAGTGATCATTTAACATAACATAATTTCATGGATGACAAAAGCCACAAGGGCCTATCAAAGGTCATCCGCATCTGTCAAAACCCACCCACAAAAAGCACCATCACCAGGGGAAGACAAAATCAAAGTCCCCCAGAATATAATATAACAGATGACAAAAGCCACAAGGGCTCATCATAGGTCATCCGAGTCAAACGGCCTCTTTTTTAAGCCACCCAACTCCCAGGAAAACTACATCCAGAGGATTATAGTGACCGTCAGATAGTTCATTTTAACTTGGGAATTAAGAAGGGTAAAATGCTGTAAAAGTTCCAAATTTTCATAAGGGAGATTATGTAAAACTTCGAAGCTTGCTAAATTTGGTAGACTGGGATGTAGACTTCAGAGGTAAAAATGCTTATGGGATGTGGGATACTTTCAAGCATATAATAAATGTAGTCCAAGAGCAGAGCAGTGTATCCCAATGAAGGCTATTAGGAACAAAAGTAGGAAACCATTATGGTGGAATCAGGAGATAGCTAGAAAAATTTCAGAGAAGAAAAGGGCATATAAAAAATTACAGGTAGAAAATAATATTCAAAATTTAAATCATTATAGAATTGCTAGGAATGAGTTAAATAAGATTATAAAGAAGAACAAAAGGGTGTCAGAAATTAAATTAGTTCAGGATAACAACAAAGATCCTAGAAAGTTCTTTAGTTACTATAAATTAATAACAAGTCTTGCACAGTTAAAATCTGACCTATCAAATATGAAGGGGTTGTGAGAGAAACTGATGAGGAAATAGTTGATGTATTAAATGGTCATTTTGCATCAGTATTTACAAAGGAGAAACTAAATAGTCTTATGTATAGTACTCATGGGTCAGGGAAAGAGGTGTTTACTACCATTAGTGTGGATTGGAGGAAGATAAAAGGACTAATAGGTGAGTTAGATGCTACCAAGGCCTCCGGCCCTGATAATATTCATTCTAGGATACTTAAAGAAGGGGTAGAAAGTATCTCAATAGCTCTGGAGAAGTTGTATACTAGGTCACTGGGATATGGAGAAATACCCGATGATTGGAAGAGAGCGAATGTAGTCCCCATTTTCAAGAAGGGTAGTAAAGAGGATCCAAATAACTTTAGACTGGTTAGCCTAACTCCTGTAGTCTGTAAAATTTTTGAGAAAATAGTTAAAAAAGGGATTTGCCAACATCTAGAGAGGGAGGGGTTAATTAGCGATGCTCAGCATGGGTTTAGATCAGGTAGATCATGTTTGACTAATTTACTAGAATTTCTGGAGTTCGTAACAAATCAAGTATATAAGGGAGAGAAGGTAGATGTAATTTACTTGGATTTTAGTAAAGCATTTGATAAGGTACTGTGGTGGAGCGAATGTGAGTGTGTATGAATGGCCATTCTCCCACCCCCTTTTCCCAATACCCTCTTCCTAATACTGTAAGAATATGTGTGTGTGAATAACTGGAATTTAAATTTTGTTTTGTTTTTAATTTTATTGATGTTTGTATTCTCTTTTCAGAGATTATATTTTGAAAGAATAGTTTTAAAGATAAATATTTAAAGAATTATTAATGCTGAAAATTGTTTGGATATACATTTAGAGGTAAGATAGTCGATAAATTTACTCAGGTAATGCCCACTTATTAGTTTCCCTTCCATGTATAGTAAATGGATCATAAACGGAGGATATATCTCTTCTACAGAGAGTGGAAGCACTGGTATCTTTTGGTATCTTGTTTGGATTGGGGAATTTGACCTCATTTTGAAGTGTGCACACTTCCCTTGCAAATATAAATTTTTGTAATTATCATTGTACATTTTTTTTTGTAAGTAAAGGGACTGTATATACAATCCGTTTCATTCTTTGATTTCTCACGTCTGGATTAGTGTAGGAAGCGGGTTGGATCGATTGGGGGTTAGTCTAGATTTTCGGCCCGCTACATTTGTGCCCGAATAGGGAAATGAGACTTCAAAACCGGGAGCGTGATGGGATTGGATTGCAGTCCATACCCAATTAGCGTGATAAGTAGTTTGATTGATTTTTCCCTCCTCCTATCTTTTTACTAACTTGGGAACAATGGCTGTGGCAGAAACTTTGAATGAAGAAGTAGTGCGATTGAGACTGGAGTTGAGAAAGAAAGAAGAGGAGTGTGAAGTGTTGCGGGGAATGATTGATGGAATGAAGAATGAAATGAAAGGGATGAATGAAAAGACTGATAGGATGAAGAAGAAAATGGGAGACCGACAGGATCAGACTGACCGACGGATGCAGGACCTATATAACATGATGACAGGGCTGGACCAGCCCCAGGACCTACAACCCTGACCCCTGCTCCTACTGAAGGGACTCTGCTAAATGGAATGGATGGCAGTGTGTTGAGTCTAAAGAAGATACTGTGAGTGGTAGGAAAGGGGGTGAATGGAAGAGAGTGGAAAGTAAGAGAGGAAGGAAGCATGGTTTTAAGGTTAAGGATAGGAAGGCGAGAGGGAAGAGTGTGGATTCGCTATACTCAGATGAGGGAGAGAGTGATGATATGATTGGAATGAGTGAGAATGAGAGTAGCTCTTCGGAGAGTGAAGTGAATGTGGGGAAAGGAATTTTGATTAGGGAAGTGCCAAGGATTGATAAGTTTAGATTGCATGGGGAAAAGAGTATGGATGAGTTCTTCAGGGATTTTGAGCAGTACTTCAAGCTCAAGTACCCGCAGAACAAGGGTCACTGGGTGAGTGTTCTGGGAGATTGTTTGGATGGGAAAGTGTTGGACTTCTAGCGAGTGATAACGAGGTTGGTAGAGCCAAAGTACGATGTAGTTAAGAAGTGATTGATTGGGCAGGTGAATCGAATGAAAGAGAGTGTGAAGTATAAAAGGGTGAATGAATTTGAGAAGGCTTGAATGGGGAAGAGTGAAAGTGTGAACATGTATGCACATAGGCTTGAGAGTATGGCGAGAAAGAAGTATGGTGATGATGATGTAAATGAATGTGAACCACTGAACAGGAAGTTTTTGGACACGATCCCGCGAAAGGTGAGTGAATGGCTGAGTGGAAAGAGAAAGGAGAGAATGAGACTGACAGGTGAACGGTGGATGTGGAAGGATTTGTTGGAACTGGTGGAAGATGGACGATTTGATCATGAAAGCGATCTAGAATAGGATGGATGGTACAGTGTGAATGTTGGGGGTAAGAAGCCCAGGAGCTTTCATCCACCCCAGCAGTTTGTCAGCTACAGGGATGCCCTGAAGGCTGCCCCTGCTGGAGTGATGTCGAACTTCCTGGGCTGGCAGAATGGATGGGTAAATGGAGGGTGGTCGAATGGAAGGGGGCAGATGAATTTCAAGCTTGGGAACGGATATATGAGAGAGAAACCGAGGTATGTCCCAGCAAATGAGAGACCGAATGGTGGGAGAAAGATTGTGGAATGTCGTCGTTGTGGAAGGAAAGGTCATATGTTGGCAGAATGTAGGTGGGCGTCTGGTGCGTGTTTTGGGTGTAGTAAGAAAGAGCATATGATAAAGGATTGCCAGGAAAGTGTGAAAGAGTGCTTCGAGTGTAAAGAAATAGGCCATTTGAAGATAGATTGTCCGAGGTAGAATGGTGGAGCAACTGCTGGGGAAAGTATGAAATATGCATGTGGTAATTGTGGAAAGGCTGGTCATTATGCAAGGATGTGTCGTGATCAGAGGAATGTATGTAGCTATTGTGCGATGGAAGGTCATTCGAGTGAAAAGTGTTGGATTAGACTGAGAGTACAAGGTATGAATGGAAAGTCTGAAGCAGGAAACTGAATTGTAAGAGGGTACCTGCTGAAGTATCCTCTGGGTGCATGAGTGTGAGTAATGTGTTGGTAAGTCTGTCTAGTGTGAAAGTGCTGTCTGGTAGGAAGTATGAGTGTCTGAGTGTGAAGGTGGAATTGAATGGAATTGAGTGTTTGGCTTTAATAGATTCTGGATGCAAGGCGAGTTTGGTGTATAAAGATGTGTATGGCAAGTTGAGTGAGAAAGCCCTCCTGTCTGAGTGTAAGGGTAGTTTGGTAGGTATTGGTAATAGGAGAGTGCCTGTGATTGGAATGATAAGGTCACTTGTTCGAATGCATGGTATGTTGATGAATGAATGTGAATTCTCTGTGATTGATAAGGTGAGTAGTGAGTATGGTGTGATTTTGGGGTAAGATTTTATGAAAATGAATCGTATGGTTGTGCATCCTGCGAGTGATCAGATTGAGAGAAAGATTGGTAAAAATGGGGTGTATAAGTTGTATGTAGGGAAAGATGGTAGCGTTTTGAGGAGTGTGTTTACAGCTATTGAGGTGACTGCTATGGAGAATGTAAGGCTTGTGAAGGGTGAAAGGGTGTCTGTTAGAGTGAGTTGGTGTAAGGATGTTAGTTTGAATGTGGGTGAGAACACTGTGATATTGGATGGAAAGGATGTGTGTTATAAGGTAAGGTGTTTTGCTTGTGTGTTTGATGGCTTGATGGGAATGAATGATCCGTTTGTATGTGTGCAGGCGGACCACAGGGTGAAAGGACAGGCGAGGGGTATCCAAGTCGGAGATGTACTGGGTCACCTCTCCACTGTATGGATGATAGTACAGATGTCAGGGTGAATGTTGCAGGTGAAGAGACGTGTGAATGGATGTATAATGAAGTGAAGAGCATGGTGGAATTGGATGGATGTTTAACTGAGTATGAAAGGGAGGATGTGTATCGAATGATATATGAATGAAAGGGAGCCCTCAGTAAGGGTGATCTGGATTTTGGGGTTGCAAAACTTCTGGAATTCAAGATTGTCCTGAGGGAGGACTCCCCAATCTATCAGCGGCTGAGGCATTTCCCACATCCGGTTGCTGATGAGATTGAGGAGCAGTGTGTAGAATTAGAGCAATTGGGGGTGATTGAAGAGAGCGAGAGTGCATGGAATAGTCCAATTGTGCCTGTACGTAAGCTGGATAGAAGATTGCATCTGTGTGTAGATTATCGAAAGGTGAATGAAAGGACTGTGAAAGAAAGGTTTCCGATGTGTGTGTATAGTATGCATGGGATGGAGTGGTTTACGAAGCTGGATCTGGTACGGGGGTATTACCAGATGCCTATTGCTGAGGAGAGCCGGCCGGTAACTGCCTTCTCTACCACAAAGAGGCATTACCAGTTCTGGAACCTCAGCTTTGGGTTGGCTAATGCTCCCGGAGCCTTCCAGTGGGCAATGAATGTTGTGTTGAGTAAGTTTGCGATTAAGAATGTGATTGCATTTATAGATGATATTTTGATTATGACCGAGACTTTTGAGGAGCATATGAGATTGGTGAATGATGTGTTGAGAACGTTGGAGAGTGTTGGTGTGAAGGTGAAAGTGGCGAAGTGTGAATGGTTTGCGAAAGAAGTGGAATTCCTTGGGCATATGGTGAGTGAGAATGGGTTGCGAAAATCACCGAAGTATGTTGAGAAGGTGCGAATGTTTCCTAAACCCCTGACTGTGAAGCAACTGAAGTCGTTTTTGGGTTTGATTGAGTTCCAGCGAAAGTTTATACGTGATTGTTCTGGTGTGAGTAAGCCTCTGACTGAGTGGATGGGCAAGAAAGGTAGTACGGTTGTCAAGTGGAATGATAAGATGAATGAGGCGTATGAGAGACTGAAAGAGGCAGCGGCTGAAGATGTTGAATTGGCGTACTCAGATTATAGTGTAAATGCTAAAATGCTTGAATTGTATACAGATGCGAGTGGGTATTGTATGGGAGGTTTTCTGATGCAAGAGCAGCGTTTGAATGGAGAGAATGTCAGGCAAATAATTGGGTATGTATCCAAGGCTATGAATGTTGCCGAACGAAAGTATTCGACTGTGGAACGAGAATTGGCTGCGATAAGATATTGTTTGAAAGTGTTGCGTCCGTTTTTGTATTGTGTGATGTTTGTGATTTTAACAGATCATCAACCTCTTGTGTATCTGCAGCGTATGAAGTGGGTTGATAGTAGGATTGCAAGGACTTTGGAAGATTTGAGTGACTTTGACTATGTGATTGAATATGTGCCTGGTGAATGGAATGGAGTGGCTGATTTGATTTCCTGAAGCGGGTTGGATCGATTGGGGGTTAGTCTAGATTTTTGTCCCGCTACAGTACCACATAGGAGACTAGTTCATAAATTAAAAATGATTTGGATATGTGGGGGTGTTTCAAATTGGATAGCTGAGTGGCTGAAAGACAAGAAGCAAAGGGTAGTGCTAAATGGTGTAAAGTCAGAGTGGAGGGATGTTATCAGTGGGGTTCCTCAGGGATCAGTTCTCGGTCCATTATTATTTGTCATCTATATAAACGATCTTGGGGAGGCAGTTAATAATAAAGTGTCAATTTTTGTGGATGATACCAAATTAGCAGCTGTAGTTAAAGATATTGATGATAATTTTAAAGTGCAGGGGGATTTAAATAAATTGTTATCCTGGGCACATAAGTGGCAAATGACTTTCAACCTTGATAAGTGCAAAGTTATTAACATGGGAAAAGATAATAGAGAATTTAACTATGAAATGGATGGGCATTGGCTGAGCTCAGTAGAGGATGAGAAAGATCTAGGAGTAGTAATAGATAAGTCATTAAGGTTTTCTAAGCAGTGTATTGAAGCAAGAAATAGGGCAAATAGAGTGCTGGGTTTCATTAAGAGAAATGTCAGTTACAAAAGTAAGGAGGTTATTCTTAAACTCTATAACTCTTATGTTAGGCCACATCTAGAGTACTGTATACAGGCATGGTCCCCACATTTTTGACACGATATTAACCTTCTCAAGTCAGTGCAATGGAGGGCAATAAAGATTATTCCTTCCCTGAGGCACCTTGAATATATAGATAGACTGAGGGTATTAAATATGTTCTCGTTCGAAAGGAGGTGTGTTAGAGAGGCTATGATTGAGCTCTTTAAATTTTTTTCTGGGATAGATAAATTGGATGTTAGCAAGTTTTTTGAGTTAGATGATGGAAATCGGACTAGAGGTCACCACTTGAAAATTAAAAAGCAAGGGTGTAGGTTGGATTTAAGAAAATATTTTTTCACCAATAGAGTGGTAGACTTCTTGAACAAATTGACGCCAAGGGTAGTAGGTAGTCCAAATTTAAATGTATTTAAGAGTAGGTTGGATGAGTTTATGGGGAGGGAAGGTTGTGATGGTTCCTAAGTTTTGTATATATTAATATTGTTTGTATATATCTATAGCTGCATGATTTAGTTCTTGACAAGCCTTGATTGGTGATACCCTTGTTTCTGGATGCAATCCTCTGTAGTTTTCTTGGGAGTTTGGGTGCCTTAAGAAAGAGGCCATTTGACTCGGATGACCTATGATGGGCCCTTGTGGCTTTTGTCATCTGTTATATTATATTGTGGGGGACTTTGATTTTGTCTTCCCCTGGTGATGGTGCTTTTTGAGGGTGGGTTTTGATGGATGTGGATGGCCTTTGATAGGCCCTTGTGGCTTTTGTCATCCGTGAAATTATGTTTATGTTATGTTAAGTCAAATTAACTTTGTTCACTTTTCTTTTTCTTTTTTTCTCTTATTTTTTCTTTTTCCCATCTACAGGATCTGCTGATACGAAAGCTTTGAGTTGAGGGTACCTGTAAGAGCAAGAGCATATGATTGTAAGGGAATGCAAAAGAGCAGGGATAGAGATAATGGCAGCAGATATGATATGAGGGTTATTGAAGAACAAATGGAAATTGGTGGCTATCATCTGAGGGGGAAAGGTAGGACCCAGGAAGAGGATGGATACAATGGAGTAACTATATTAGTTAAAGAGGGCTATATGGTGTCAGAGGATTGGGGAACCTGAATAAAAGAGCAATACAGAGAGGATTGGAAGGAAGGCTATAGACATATAGGGTCACAAGGGGCAGAACCAATCTAGTGGTGATGGTAAATATGTAGATTAGCGACTCAACCCAAAAAGTATTTTTTGGGGGAAATATTTTCGTTCATCCGTGTCGGAATACTCATGCATGTTTGAGTCCTATTCGAAATATAGCTGGTGCCATTTTTGTTATACAAAACTAAAGAACAAAAAATGCTGTTTACTTTACTTTTTTGGGGGGGGTATACTTCAGAAATAGCAATGAGGAAAGCGTGGAATCTTTCTTTAATTTCCATTTTGGTCAACAGGCTTGCAGAAGATGGCCACTTGAATCACATTTTGTTTTAGAGAATCTAAATTCAAAATGAGGGGTCACATCTAATGCCCGGCCACAAATCTCGCAATCGCTTTTAATTTTAACTAAATTATGAACATCCAAAAAGGTTACAAATTTTTCTCTATCAGAAACTAGAGTTAATAATTCGGAAATAGAAGATGGACACACTTTGCAAACTGATACCATTTTGAAACTGCATAAAAAACGTCTGTATTATACCCAAGTGGCTAAAAAAAAGTAGTTCCTTTAAACGATCTAGCTAATTAGATTTAAATGTATAAAAAAAGGTAATAAAAATAGTGAAATGGAGAAAAATATATTGACAAATAAAAATGACTCTATTTGCTCTATTTTTTGCCTCAATACACTGCTTTGAAAACTTCAGTGACCTATCTACTACTAGTCCTAAGTCCTCATCTTCACTGAATTAAGCCAATACCTATTCATCTCATAGCTAAATTCCCTATTATCTCTCCCCATGTTAATAACTTTGCATTTATTAAGGTTAAAAGTCATCTGCCACTTAGCTAACAACTTATTTAAGTCACCCTGCACTTTAAAGCTACCCTCAACCTCTTTAGTGTCATCAGCAAAAATTGACACTTTGCTATTTACACCTTGCTCAAGATCATTTACATAGATTATAAATAATAAAAGGCCAGAAAACTGATCCCTGAGGTAAGCCACTAATAACATTCCTCCACTCTGACCTCACTCCATTCAGTACAACTCTGTTTCCTATCTTTCAGCCATTCAGTTATCCAATTTAAAACTTTCCCACATATCCCATGCAGTTTTAATTTATGAACTAGTCTTCTATGTGGAACCTTATCAAAAGCTTTGCTGAAACCAAGTAGATCACATCAACTTTCTCTTCCCTATCTAATTCTTTAGTTACATAATCCATAAAATCCAGTAAATTAGTTAAACACGATCTACCTTTTCTAAACCCATGCTGAGCATCATTAATTAACCTGCTACTCTCTAGATGATCAGAAATTTCCTTCTTAACTATCTTCTCAAGAATTTTACAGACTATATAAGTTAAGCTTACTGGTCTAAAGTTATTTGGGTCCTCTTTGCTTTCCTTTCCTTTTTAAAAATTGGCACTACATTTGCCAATTTCTAATCATTAGGTATTTCTCCAAATTAGTGATCTAATAAATATTTTCTCAAGGGCTACCGCAATACTTTCTACACCTTCTTTAAGTATCCTAGAATAAGAACCTTTACTATTTCCTCATCAGATTCTTTCAAAACCCCTTCACATTTAATAGGCCCTATTTTATCACTGTTAGATTGATTATTGATTCTATAATAGCTAAAGAATTTTTTTATCTTTATTTCTGCTGTTCTTTTGGTCTTCTTAATAATCTATAATACTTCTCACATTCCAGTGCTACATGTTCCACAGTCTCATCCTCATCTAATTCACACATCTGACAACCTTGCTTTGAGTCGCAGATCATCTATAGTTTCTTGCATTCACATCCATACATTGGGCCCTCGTTCGGAAGAGTAGGTTACCATCCAGGCTTCCATCATACCACCTCACATACTCTGGGGATTCTTTCTCCCTGTACTATTCTAGGGTTTGCTTTTGTTCCATTTCATTTTTCCACTTTAACATAACATAACATAATTTCATGGATGGCAAAAGCCAAAAGGGCCTATCAAAGGTCATCTGCATTTGTCAAAACCCACCCATAAAATCATCCATAGGATTGTTTCAAATCATGCATCTACAATATACAATTTGTCCGATCATGCAACTATAATATACAATTTGAACCATCCACAGGAATGTATAAAAAACAAAAAGCATCCTCATCAAGATTCGTCAAAATTCAAATCAATTGTAATATACAATAATAAAAAACTGCATCCACAGGAATGAGTCCAGAATACCCCCCAAAGTTATAGACACTCACAAAGCACCCTGAGTGCTCTCAGGGCATTAGAAATCTTCACAATATCCATGATGCCATGGTTTTGGCAAGCCAGGTGGCTGTCAAGATTATCTTTGGCTGGGTTCCTGGACATGTAGGAATTGCAGAGAATTTGCATGCTAAAGAGTCTGTGAGGACTCTGCAACTGGACCAGCATTTTGCTCTTCCTCACACCGACTACATGGCAGGAATACAGGCAGCTCTCCGAGTCTACCCCCAATGCTGCGATGGCTTCAGGTTGCTTTCTGTCATCTAGAATTGGACACACTGCCATTTGATGGAGTGTTCGGCAGCACCCTACTGTGAAGACCGTTGTCCCCCAGACTGTTCAGCACATTCTTGTTGAATGTCCCAGTACTGGGATGGGCTACCGCCTGTTCCTTGTACTCGGGACGAGCTCTTATTTTAAAGACCTCCTCCCTCTCTGGGATGTTTTCAATAGGGGTTGTTCCCAGAGAGGCTCTGGCTTTCTTATGGCGGGGGGGGGGGGGGTCAGCCC
This sequence comes from Ceratothoa steindachneri, assembly GCA_963969495.1. Classification (NCBI taxonomy): domain Eukaryota; kingdom Metazoa; phylum Arthropoda; class Malacostraca; order Isopoda; family Cymothoidae; genus Ceratothoa; species Ceratothoa steindachneri. The sequence goes on from OZ018334.1 coordinate 67,470,151, forward strand.
TAGGCCCCTTAGCCCATGGTGCTTCCAACAAGACTTTTAACATGCCCCTCTTTCTTTCCTCTCCTATTATGTTCTCCCACTGCCCTTTATTTCCCCCCTCTTCCTTCACCTATCTAGTGGTCCTTATGGATACCTGACCTCTGCTCATTTTATTGATTGATTTCAAATTGTTCTTTCATGAAGGTGGAAGAGGCTGGGCATCTCTACCGCCTTGGTTTACCAAATAACCAAGGAGAAACCCATCATTGGCCCCTTTTCTCTGTGCGTAGGAGAATTGATTGTATAGTTGCAGTAGTGCCGGGCCCTTGTAGGCCTCCATGGTGGGGAGCCCCAAGGGAGAATGCCAAGTTTTTTTCTTTTTGCAATGGCTAGCCATAAACCAAAAACCTCCCTTTCTCGTAAGGGTTCTCGTGCCAAACGTTCCTTAGCTCCCCTTTCAGCCTTCCCTGACTCATTGGACCCCTATTCCAACAAAGTAGACCCAGATCTAGATTATTCTCACTTTCTTGTCATGAATTCATCATCCGATACCCCACTTGCAAAAGTCGATGTGTTTGATGTCAATGAATCTTTTGAGTCCCGCTGTGATGAACCCCACCAGATGTGGTCAAGAGGTAGTGGTGATGTCGTAGTCGAGGTGTCATCCCATTCTTAACACAACCTTGTGCAAAATCTATCTTCGATAGCTGAAATTCCAGTAACTGTTTCACCCTATCTGCATCTGAATTTTGTCAAAAGTGTCGTCCATTCAAATGAACTAAGGGACTACGACCCCACCCGCCTTCAGAGTAAGCTTAGTACTTAACGTGTCACACACATACACAGGCTAACTAAAACATTAGGCACCACTAAAGTCCTAACCGCCACACTGATTTTAATATTCGAATGACAAGAACTGCCGCAGTATATTAAAGCTGGGTACCTTCGTGTCCCGGTAAATCCCCACATCTAACTACCCAGACGCTGCTTCAATTGCAATCAATTTGGATATGTTGGCCATGCCTGTTGGCATGGCCACCCCCGCTCCTGCATTAATTGTAGCTCCCGAATGCACCAAAATACCTCGCTGTGCCAACTGCAGAGGTACTCACAGTGCTGCATCAAAACTGCTCTCTATTTTTATATGAAAAGGAGGTGCTCGCTTTGCACAACTTCCTACATCTAGATATAAGAGAGGCCCACCAGCGTGCTTGAGCACAAACCTCATCACTCAGCCGGCTCTTCTCTGATGTTTTACGTGATGCTGGACAAAACCGACCATCATGCTCAAGTTCCGACCAGCTTGAAGCACTCCATCCTACATCTATTTGCAGCGTTGGAAACATTCTGGATATGCAGTTGAAGCATCACTCTCACACCAAGATAACCAATGCAGCCTCGACATCAACCAGTGAAGGTTCATCCACCCGGCCCTGAGACCCAAAGCCCAGTGGTAAGAGGAAGGGCCAAAAATCTAGACTATCCCCAATCGATCCAACCTGCTTTCTACACTAATTCAGACATGAAAATCAATTTATATTACTGTACAAAACAAAAAAAACAAAACAAAACAAACCCATTCACAGTTATCAAAAAATACAAGTTAGCCCATGCCCGATTCCGAAAGAACCCAACTTTGTGCAACAAGGTTGACTGAAACCAAGCCCATGGACTTTGCCAAAGAACCCTTTGTCAGACTTGCCAAAATTCATGGCTCTGATACATTTCATCAATTTCCTCTATGACACCTACCGCTAAGATCTGGAAGAGGATTAATAAGATCAGGGGCCGTTATGCTGATCATCATACCCCCACACTCAACTTACACGGTTCCTTGGAGAATGACAGCCTGGCTTTCAGTAATGCTTTTGCTGACCATTTCTGCGCCGTCAGCTGTTATGATAAGGCTTTTCTATCCTACAAATCAAAGGAAGAGTCATTCTCTCAACTTCACAACCCATCATTTTAAAATTTTTTGTCACAAAGTGGTCTCCACCTTTTGCCTGGTTTTATCCTAGCTGCTAGATGAGCTCTTAAAATAAAAAAAACAAAAAAACCTTTTCTGGTGGCACCCATGTATGCTTCCCTCTTTCCAGTAGCATTACCTCCTTATACACATGACTGCAAAGAAAGCATGCAGGTGGCTAAATAGCAGGACTGGCTCAATAGGGCCAATCCTCTTAGGGGTGGCAAGGGATGGCCAGGCCTGTCGGTCCATGCTCCATAACATCCTCACTTGTGTACCTGCTCCCATCTCTTCGCCGGTCCAAAACTAGATGAGTAAAGTTATCAAAAATGGGATCTGTGGAGAGGGATGGCCTCTTGGAGCCCCCCTCCCCTGAGATGGACATGGTCCCTGAGGTGACCCAGCCCCAGACATTAGGATCTTCCATGGGGTCAAACCTGGGCTCAGTGTCAAGCACAGAACCTGAGTCTGCCCCTGTGCAAGGTCCTCCTCCGATGCCTCAGGTCTCTGTGGCCTCACAAGGAGAGGAGTGATCTCCTTCCCCGACTGGTGCCCCTGTGACAGCCTAGACCTCCATTTCAGAGAAATATCTTCATGAGGCCAGTCCATCTGGCCTAGTGGCGTTCCTCACACTGACTACATGGCAGGAATACAGGCAGCTCTTCGGACTGCTTGGCAAAGAAGATGGGAGACAGTCAAAGGGAATTTAAAGTTGTGTACCATTGCGCCGCAACTGTTCCCATGGACCTATCTCCCAATGTCACGATGGTTTCAGGTCACTTTCTGTCATCTCTGAATCGGGCACACTCGTCTGACCCATCGCTATTTGGTGGAGCACTCACCAGCGCTCTATTGTGATGACTGCATCATCCCCCAGACTCTTTGGCTCATTCTTGTTGAATGTCCCAGTCTGGGTGATCTTCGGGCACATTACCTGTCCCGGTACCAGCCTTCTCACTTTCATTTAATCATTTTTTTTCCCCCATTATAGGTCGCAGGTTCTTGTGGCAGGGGTACCTCCCCCTGATGCAGGAGCTTGCTTCCTGCTCATTGCCTTGTCCCTTTTTAAAATTTTTGGTGTTGTTTTTTTTTGTGTTTTTGAATTTGATTTTAAAGTAGCCTAGTACTAGGCAGGTTTTTATTATGGCAACTAATGCCCAAGTAGGCAGTCGCCAGATGAGCTCTTAAAAAAAAAATGGCTTAGGGGCTCCTTCGGGCAGGGGGGATAAGTAGGTTCATTCCCCACCCTCATAAAAAGAAAAGAATTTGTAAGAGTAAAATGACTTGGGGCTCCTCTCCCTCTGCAGGAGCCAAAGGGACAGACAGGGCCATTGCCATTTTGGTGTGTGACCAAGCCAAGATTGGCACATCCAGCCCCGGTGTTGCCCCAGGTGAGGAGTCACAGACAAAGACTAAAAGTGAGGAGAGCAGAGCAGAGCCTCAATTATGTTCAGGTACCTCATTCAGAGATTACCTGGCCTTTTTGAGCCCACTGGCTTCAAACACTTCCCTTTTATTCGCTCCACTGATGGCAGCATGTTGACTAAGGGCAACATAATTTATCAGAGGAGAGCTTTAGCTAGTGTAATTAGTAGAGAGCTGAAGGTGACCCGTTTCTCAGACAGGAGCCTTTTGGCAAATGCGTTGAATCTCTCGAGGCAGCCATGATTATTGCCTTTCTGACACTTGATGGCACGCCGGTTAGTGTGACACCACACTCTACCATGAACTTTGTAAAACGAGTGGTTTATGCAAGGTAACTCATGGACTACATAGATGACATCACCTTAGAGCTGTCTGACAATGGAGCAGTCAAGGTTGAACGTGTGATGAGAAAACAGGGAGGGGCCTCAAGACCCACCCCTATGCTCTTCTTCATGTTCGACTGCGACAAGCTCCCTGAGTCAGTGCATGCCGGTTGGTCTTACTGTAATGACTACATTTTCTTTTAATTTCTTTAATTTTGATTATTTAGATAGGCAAACTAAGAGTATTTTAATTGTTTTTGTTTCAGAAAAATTGATTTTATTATTTAAATGTTTAATGCTTATTTACTATTATATTTAAAATTGTTAAATTTGGTAAAGAAAAAAAATTATCTTCAAAAAGAAAACCATATTAAATCTGTAAGGACCCAAGCTAAGCGGTAAGTTATTTACCTGTTAACTAATTTATCTATTTAACTTTGTAAAGTTTTGTGTTAGTTGTAAATTAATGGGCCTAAGTCCAAGTTATATTTATTATCATCCATAGCGATAGATTTATATTTTTATATTACTAAATTTATAATTTTTGCCTACATTTCATGATTAAGTTTTTCTCTGGAAGAATTCCAGTGTTCATATCTTGATAAAAACTATATTTTTTAGGTTTTAATCTTGGACTGAAAAACCTCATTGTTCCATTCTTGGACTGATTTTAATCTTGGACTGAAATAAAATCCAATTGTTCCATCCTTTGACTGATTCCAGTCTTGAAGCCAAGACTAAGGACATTCTCCCTTCCGTGATGTTCAGCGCTTGGGGTGCTGATTGGGCTACTGCCCTACTTTTTTAATGATCCTTTGTTCGTTCAAAGCTCGACTACAGATGCGAGTTTTATGCATCCGCAGCTGAGCGTTTATTGCGGAAGGTGGATTTGATCCACAACACCGGCCTTCACCTTGTGACCGGTGCTTTCCGCACTTCCCCCATTGAGAGCCTGTTGGTCGATGCTGGGGAGATGCCACTCGCTCTGCGCCACATGCAGTGCATCACTCGCTTGTACGCGGGATCCCGGCGCCTCAGTCGCCAACAGCTCTCACTGCATCCGCAGCTGATCTCGATGGTGCCTATGCCGCCGAGAGATGCCAGTCATACCCTAAGCCCTTTGGGTTTAGGGCCAGGAAACGGCGCCGGGAGTATTATGTTCGACCTTTCTGGAGCAAACCTCGTGTCATGCTGGAACCGTGCCAGTGTATACGGATGGCTCCAAGTCCCAAGAGAGGGTCGGCTTCCATGCTCTATCCCCTCTGTTTGAAGTCAGCGGGGCTCTGCCAGGCACTGCGTCTGTCTTCATAGCTGAGCTGGTGGCAATACACCACTCGGTATGGGAGATTACACAACGTGCCCGGTTCGGAGACCGGATTGTGATCTATAGCAACTCACAAAGCGCCCTGAGTGCTCGTGGGGCATCCCCTGGTTCGCGATATCCGTGACACCACGGTTATGCCAGCCTGGGTAGATGTCGAGATTATCTTCTGCTGGGTTCTTGGACATGTAGGAATGAGGGCGGCAAAGAGTCCGCGAGGACTCTGTGACCGGACCAGCGTTTCGCTCTTCCTCACACCGACTACATGGCAGGAATACAGGTAGCTTGGCAAAGAAGATGGGAGATGGTTGAAGGGAACTTAAAGTTGCATGCCATTGCGCCATGACTGTTCCCATGGACCTATCCCCCAATGCCGCGATGGCTTCAGGTTGCTTTCTGTCGTCTCCGAATCGGACACACTTGTGTGACGCATTGCTATTTGATGGAGCGCTCGCCTGCGCCCTATTGTGACAACTGCGCTATCCCCCAGACTGTTCGGCACATTCTTGTCGAATGTCCTAGTCTGGGTGATCTTCGCACACATTACCTGTCCCGGTACCGTGATGGGCGGGGTTGCTACCGCCTGTTCCTTGTACTTGGGTCGAATGCGTGCACCATGACTGGTAACTGATAGACTTTTGGGGGGAGGCCTGCCTTCTCCCTAGTATTTAAATTGTTTTTTTTTTTGTAGGTCACAGGCTCCTGCTTTCGGGGGAGGGGGACCTCCCCCCGATGCTGGAGCTTGCCGGAGCCCCTTAAAAAAAATCCAGTCTTGGATTGAAAAATATTGAATTGTTCCATTCTTTAACCAATTCCATTCTTGGACTGAAAAATTTGTTCCAGTCTTGGACTGAAAAATCTGCAATTGTTTAAATCTTGGAGACCTATTTTTACCTGACTGAAAAAACCTTTGTGTCATTCCTCCAATTATAGATATTTTTTATGTAGTAGTTAGTTCTTAAATAAATATTTTTTTTATAATCCTAGTAACTCAATTTCTCAAATTCTTAAGCTTCTGCCTCTTGGTTCCCTTTTCTTAAGTCTGTCCTTTGCTCCTGATTTCTTCAGTTCTGCATAACCTTGAACACCAAACCGCGTCTTTTTTTTTTCCTTTTTACTCATCTACTATATCTTTTCATATTTCCTTTCTGATTTGTCATTTGGGCTGGATTTACACCCCAACCAAGAAACCATTTCAACAAGAGCAGCAACATAATTGGTCCTTCAAACCAGATCTATTCTTTGAAGAGAGGAACCCTATTCTAGATGGTAAAGAATATCATTCTAGATCTGCCCAGACAACTCAATAACTTCTTTTCTGTACTCTTTTATTCTTTAATTGAGCAATTGGAAAAGTAGTAGTAGCAGCCTGTATTCTATTATTCCCTAGAGTAATTTTAGTCTATAAGTTGAATTAATTATAAGTACTTATCTCTAAGTCCCTATATTCCTGTTGGTAGTACTAATTCCAGAGAGATATGACAATTCTGATGGCTATTCGTTTTCTGAGTTTCTGGCTCAGTTTGAGGCTTACTGTACAAATGAATTCCCTGGAAATTATTCCTAGTGGGATATCTCAGTGTAACAAGTGTCTGAAGGGAACACTTCTGGACTTGTAGAAAGAAATTAAGAAGACTACTACTTACTATCACGCAACCCACCGCCCTATCCGGCCCCAGCTTAGCCTCTTCTTTCAGACAGCCTGTATTTCTTCCCTACTTCCTCACTTCCCCTACAACCTCTCCCACGACTTTCTCTGGTAGACCTCTATTTTCACAGGGTTGATGCTGACCATCTTCTCAGCCAACTATCCCGGATTGGGGCTGAGGGGGGAGGGGACAATGTTCCCTAACCCATAAGCTCCAGTTTGAGATGGTGGGTTTTTAACAACCTGCTTCATTTCCACCCATACCTTCCTCACATCCCCTTTCCTTACCACTTCACACACTATCCTTTTTACGCTGTGCCCAAGGTGGAGCCACCATGCTGAATGGCTGCCAGGTCACCAGGTGAGAGGGGTAGTCTTAAATGGTGGCACCTGGCTCTGCCAGCCTCGTACGCACCCCTTGCAGAGCGGGCTACTGTGAGGGGTGATTAGCGTCTATATCCCATTTACGGCGACTTATGCCTAAGTGGGCAGTCGCCAGATAGCCGCTTAAAAAGAAACAAACAAAAAAAAACGTCTATATCCCATAAAGAAATTAGGGTCACCATGCCCAATGATAGCAAAACAAAAATCTTCCCTCAATTTTCCCTTGTCTACCATCAGAGCTGCCCTCAGGCAACTCCACAGAAAAAATGGAGCACCCCTTCCTCTCTGTGCTCTCGCAGGGGACCCTCCAAATCTCTTTAACTGGAGAAGAGGCTTACACCTCTCCTTCGCCTATGGGAGTAGGGGACTCCTCCTCATCCCCCTTGTCTGGCGGTGCCTTCAGACGCCTCCCTCTTTCCAGCGGCAGTCTCCCATTTACTTTCCAAGGGGACTGCCAAGAAAGCCATAAGGCAGCCCATAGCCAACCGCTCCCTATTGAAGGAGCTCAGTAGGGCAAACCCCCTTAAGGGGGAGAGGGAAGACAGGCCCCATCGGTCACTTGCCTCTAAAGGCCTGCTGGCCTGTGCCTCCCCATACTCGACTACTAAAACTGCTGCGGAGTGGGATGGCCAAATGGAGGCCTTACCTGAGATAGACATTGTCTTTGAGGCAATCCAGCCTCAGACAGTAGTGCTTTCTATGGGGGCAAATCCGGGCTTGATGCCAAGCACCGAACTCGAGTCCACCCCTATGCAAGGTCCTCAAACCGCTCGGGTCTCCAAGGCAGTACAAGGAGGGGAGGGATCTCTTCCTCCAGCCTAGGGGCTCCTGCTGGTGGAGTGGAGAAACGGGTTCATTCCCTGACCTTCTCTCCTAAAAAGTAAGAAAAAAAAAGGACTCGGGGCTCCTCTCCATCCATGGGGGCTGCAGGGATGGATGGGTCTGCTGACACTTCGCTAAGTGACCAAACCAAGATCAGCACATCCGGCCGCTCTGCACCCCTCCCCTGGGTGCAGAGCCCCTGACTAAGACCAAAAGTGCTAGTGCGCAGAGCGGAGCTTCCATTAGATCGGGGCCCCCCTCATTCAGAGGGGGGCCCCGGCATTTTCAAGCCTGCTGGCTTCAAATACTTGTTATTCGCTCCACTGATGGCAGCATGTTAGCTAAGGGCAACATGATCCATCAGAGGAGAGCTTTAGCTAGTGTGATTGGTACAGAGCCAAAGGTGATCTGTTTTTTCAGATGGGAGCCTTTTGGCGAATGCGTCAAATCCCTCAGAGGTGGTCATGATTACTGCCCTTCGCACACTTGATGGCACGCCTGTGAGTGTGATGCCACACACTACCATGAACTTCGTGAAAGGAGTAGTTTATATGAGGGAACTGGTGGACTACTCAATAGAGGACATCTCTTTAGAGCTGGCTGACCATGGGGCTGTGAAGGTCAAGCATGTGATAAAACAGGGAGGGGCCTTGAGACCCACCCGTTACACTCTTCTCACGTTTGACTGTGACAAGCTCCCTGAGTCAGTACATCCTGGCTGGTATCACTACCGCATGAAGACATTTGTGCGTAGGTGCTATTACTGCCACTGCTTCAGCCATACTAATCACTCATGTAGAGCTGTGTAAGTTGCTCCAAGGCTGCACACGATAAGTCCAAAATGTGTGTGGGCAAGTGTGTCAATTGCGGAGAGCCGCACTCTGCTTCTTCAGAGCAATGTGGTATGTATCTCCTTAAGGAAATCCTGACTGTTCTGCTCAGGATCATCTCATTTTGCAAGGCTAAGGACTTGGTCCTGGCATGCCTGGTGCTACCTGGGATGTCCTATGGCTCACTTTTGAAAAAGACACTCTTGCTCCTGGCCCCTCCAAGCCTACGAGTATGGTAATTTCCACGGCCATTCGGAACCCTTCTGTGGGTTCTACCCACCTCGTGCGCTTCCCTGGTAAAGCTGTTGACACAAAGGGTCCACATCCAGCCCCAGCTAAAACCAGGGTTTCCTCACATTTTTGTAGTGTGACCATTTCCTGTAAGGCAAAACGGTCACATGCCTCCACCGAGTCATTAGACTCACAGGAGGCAACACCCCTGAAGTTGGTCACTAGGCCATCTTCCGGGATTTGTAAAGCTGCCCCAGAAAGGACAGCAACAAAGCAGCTTAGGCTCCTTTGACCATACCCAGTGGTGGGCTGGGGGGCTCGGAGATGGTGGATCCTCAAAAATAGGGCCTCCCCCCTACCCACCTAAGGTTTCTAGGCAGAGGGATGAAAAGGCTTGCAAGGCGAGCCTAACCTCCCCCAATTAAGTCACCAAAGGCAACAGCGCATTGTCCAGAGTTCTGCCTCCGGGAACTGTATGGCCATTCCCTAGAGGGTCTTCTCTTCGAAGAGGGACCCCACATCTCTGCCGAGCTAGGCCTTTGGCAGAAGGCCTCCGGCTGGACTTTACCTCCAGAGGCAGAGAACCCTTCAATGACAGGTTTACTTTGATAGGATATGATGATATATGTCTCTCATTGTATTTAAAACCTTTTCTGGCAGTTGAACCTACATAGAAGCTGAGAAATAGTGTTTCAAATATAGTCAATTTTCATGATTTTTAGAAAATGAACTTGACCTTTTGACCTTTTTTACTCCCTGGAAACATGAGGACCCCATTCAAATTTTTTGTGCTTGAAGGGGAAGGTCTATACACTAGCTATACTAAATATCTTATTTGTTCCATCCTTTATTTGTGCATATTAGGATAGACCATTTCACCATTGATTTAGCTAATTTACTTATCATATTTACGCACCCCACTGTATGGACTAATGGAAAGTATGATATTGTATGTGCCACAAAATATATATATAACCATAAAATGAACAAAAACACTAAAAGTATAACTATATCATCATGCAGGTATGTGCGTAACAAGTGACTGTTCTGTTTCTTCATATTGCACATGTATACTAAAGGTCGGTGATCTGTGTACAGATTTAAAGGAACTTGAAACAGGAAACCACTGAATGTGAGAACAGCCCATCTGATAGCAGCAAGTTCTCTTTCAATTGTACTATAGTTATGCTGCACTCTGCTGAAAGTCATTGAAACATATGCAATAAACTGCGTAACTCCCTCACTAATGTGTCAAATGACTGGTCCATCTCGGGCGTCCATTCGAGTTTTGTGTTGTCAGGATTACCCATTAGACAAGAGAGTGGTTGGCAAAGGGTGGAGCAATGCAGGATGAGCTTATGCTGGAAGTTAATCACTCCCAGGAAAGACCTGAATTCCACCTTCCCCTGAAACCAACAGCATTTACTGGGTTTGATCCTCATGTGGTAGTACTCCAAGGTGGCGAGGACCTTACAAAAAAGAGTGAGATGTTCCTCGAAGCTATCGCTCATAATGAGAATGTCATCTATGTAGATGAGTACCTCCTTGGAGTTGAAGTTGAAGTCCACTGGGACTGTCTGCATCTCATGCTGGAATGCACTTAGGGCATTCTTCAGCCCCAAACTCAGACGATTAAAATTATAGTGATTCTGTGGAGTGCTAAAGGCAGTGTATTCTTTTGAGTCTGGGTGTAAAGGGACCTGTTAGTACCCTTTAACAAGGTCAAGGATTGTGAAGAATTTCTTGCTGTGCAAGGAGAAGACAACGTCCATTATGTTGGGAATCGGAAAACTATCCGACTTGGTCACCTTGTTTAACTGATTGTACTCTATACACAAGCGGAGTGTCCATCCTTTTTCCTAGTAGGGACTATCGGAGATGACCAAGGTGATGACCACAGGAGTTCTTCACACTGGTGCTCTTTCTCCTTTGCAACTGACTCTGGCACACGTCTTGGCTTGTGTCGGATGGGAATGGTGTCATGGAGTTCTATACGGTGCTGAATGACTCCAGCACATCCAACATCCCTATCTCCATGACTGAAACTACTCTAACTGGTAGTGAAATACATGTTTACTTCAGGCACATCTTTAAACTCTACATCCACTATCATGGAAACACTCCCAATACGCTGGCCTTTGTGAAGGAACTCATTCTTCCTGCCGTTCTTGCTGAATGTTAGGAATATGGAGTCAGTTTTAAGGCTCAATATGTCAGAATGTGTGTGGGTATATGGAGAAACAGAATCACTTAAGACCCCATCAAAGTTCAACTCCACATTTGACTCTTTTGATGCGTCAGACTTATCAGTCTCAACTGGAACTATGCAGGCATGATTTGAGTACAAGATAGTATCTTCAGCAACAAAGAGAGGCAAGTTCTGGAACACTGTGATCACGGTTTGGTCTTAACATAGAGCTCCCAAGAGCCCCAGCTTTCTTTTCTAGAGATCCTACCTCTGTCAGGATCGATCCAAGCTTTGTGTTCTGCAAAGAAGTCATCTCCCAGCACAACAGGTTATTTTATAATATTGTCAGGTTTAATAAAAAGGTCCTGGGTAAAGGTAAGATCACCACACTGGAAGGAGAGGATCGCTCTTTCTGAGCATTGGAATTCCTGAGATCCCAGTCCAACAACAAATCAACTGCAGTTCTCAAAGACTGCTTGGGCCTTCTCTGCAGCTACTCTGCTTATTAATGAAAGAGACACGCCATTGTCCACTAGTACCTTGAAAGTTTCACCAACCAGTTTTACAGGAATGGTGAAGAGAGGTTCCAAGGCTCCCACAAACAGCCTCAGAGTCCAGTGCTTCAGTAACCAGCAATTCTTCACATTTGGGAGAATGTCCATTATTCCATTTGGGTAAGACCAACGGGTTTGTTACACTATCAGGAAAAGGAGGATGGGTGTCCTCCCTATAAGCAGTAACATCCTGAGTCTTTCGAGTAGACAGTCCAACAACTGGAACAGAGGTAGCAGAGTTACTAGTTAGCTCTGGCATGGCATTCCCTGTCCCACCAGAGCATGAGGGTTTAATGACCATGATATAGGTCCAGTTTGACCGATGCACAAATTCAACATCCCTGCTGCAGATCTAGTTTGACCAACAGAGTGTCTAGCCTCACAAGTTGAACTAGGTCCAAAAGTGACTTGACCAGAGGGTATGGCAGACGTCACTAGCAAGTGAGGAAATGTTGGACCATGTCAGGTTGCATCCCTTCACTAAATTAAAGGATCGAGCGGTAGCAAGCTGTTTATAGAAGTAGCGAGGAACGGTTTGCATATACTTTTGACGCAACAACTTGCTAGTTTCTACTTTACAGTTAGGATGGGCAAGGCGAAAGCTGCGCTCCAATCACATGGCGTAGAGGCAGAGGGATTCTTGAGGCTGAATGTGAGCGCATTCATATCGGTTCAGTGTGTCTTGTTCAATCACATTGTGACGCCACGTTAGCAACTTCTTGATCCCTTTGTAGGTGCTCCTGGAACCCTAAGAGCTACAAAGGCTTTGTGAATGCTGCCCTCCAGGAAGTGGCCAAGTTCTGAAACCCACAGGTTACTGATACCACGGAAATTATTCAGGCAATAGTCTTTGGAGGACAGGAATTCCTTGAGAGATTGACCAGAGGCTAAATTGAACTTCTCTGGCTTTGGTACCGCATGATTGTCCAACCGCATCAACAGTTGGGACAACTGATCCACACTCAACATCGATGAAGTCGCAGACTCACTAGCAGAGGACTGGCATCTTGGTTGCTTCGACTGGAACTCACAAACAGGCGGAAATCTGGCCAACGGACTAGCTTTCTTGGTATGTTTCCGACGCCCTGAATGAGAAGAGCGATGAGAGGAAGGCTCTGATGAAGAGGGTGACTGATGTTTGACACCCTTCTGCAACCCTGACGTTCCTGACCCTTGAGGATCTACTCTCACAGTCCCATCATATGGAACAGAACTCGAGAGCAAACTCCTGAGATGACTTCATCTCAGTGATGCACTGTTGAGTTTCAAGCTGGAGGGAGTCAAAATGTGTCTGGAAATTCCCAACCACAGTGGCAATGTACTTCAACTGTTCTTCAAAGCTTCAATGTCCTCAAACCCATCAGCTTCTTCATCAGACAGCTTTGTGTTAGCCACCATGATATTGGAGCCATCTTGACAACAAACAAAACAAGACAACAAAAGGACAAACTATATGGACTGAAGTAACTAGTGCAGTGTTCACTGATTTACTGACAACTATATAGAATGCTGAATAAAACTCTCACAGTGACCACCAGGGGCCACAGGAAGTTCCCGGGTCTGGGCACCAAAAAATATATTGAGGGACCCTACAATGAATGGACAATGAATGGATATCCCCAACACCATTAGCTAAAATGCTCCCAAAGAGGAAAGTTCCCAATCCATGACCCTAAGCACAGAAGCAGGATGGCAAGCTGCAAATGATAGAGAGCAAAGAGTAGACCAAATAGAGCAGAAATAGGAGAGTAATGAGAATTAGCCTGAATAAAGGAAAAGAGGTATGGAAGAGAGATGAATTAGACAGAATAACTAAGCTCAATAAAGGTACGCACCGGTAAGTTGCAGTATGGTACTGCACCTATAGCCTGTGTGTGATAAATCGCATGATGACATACATGAAATTTAATGTGAGAAATGGTAATAAAAGGATTAATTACTTAAATTAATATAATTAACAACAGTAACTTAGAGGATAATACAGCTCAAGTGTATGGACAAAAATAATATATATACAAATAAATTAATCAAACTCAAACAGAGAAACGGAAAGGAATCTCAGTAAATATACAAGACTCAAATAGAGCACTAGTCAATCCACAATAAATCTAGCTGAATTCAACACAATAAGGTTGAGAGGGGTAAGGATAAGGAAAGCATATGTTAGTTAGGTGCTGGTAATAGGATAGGGTAGGTCAAAGGGTTGACAATCGTATGGTTGAGGGGATACAATGAGTTGGTAAGGTGACCTTGAGCTTTACAGGTAACGGGTACCATCCTTAGACTGTCTCCACACTGAGGCACTGGTGTCAAGGAAGCGCGGTAGGAGTGAACCAGGGAGTGCAGAATGTAGGCAGTCAAGCAAGGGGGGAAGACATCAAGGCTTACACACCAGGCAGTGACAGAGGGGGTAACATATGGACACCTGAGTGAAACAAAAGAGTGGATGCACCATGAGTATGGCATCCTTACAGTGCAGCTGAACAAGGCAGTTCAGTAAACAAGATTAAAGGGTAAAGCTAATAATGATAGCAATAGCAATGCAAAGAAAACTGAATTAATATAAGCAAAGGGATGTAAGGAATTATTATCAGAATATAATAATAATAATAATAATAATAATAATAATAATAATAATAATAAATAAGGACCAAAGATAAATAAGAGATAACAACATTAATATCAAGCACAAAATGCATCAAGTTTAATAAAGAATATTACCAGGTGTAAAATTAAGATTATAAAGGAGGATTAATATGTGCTAAGTTGCTCACCTCGGTCATCCGTGCTCAAAACAGGTATAAATCTAAACACGCAGGAAAGAAATTATGTTATAATTTAAGGCACATTACAAGGTCCACTCACAAGGTAAGACGTCCATTAGATTAGGAGGATGTTTTTAAAAGGAGATGCAAATACTCATTTATTTTATTTAAAAAAACTTAAAAAAAAATATGTATATATCCCCACCATCTAATACAATCACATATAAAAAAATATATATTTATACAAAATGAACAAGAAAATGGAGAAAACCTTGACTGAAGTAAGAATACTAAGCATGTACAAGACCAATGAAATTGGACTTAAAATAAGGCAATATTTACAAAGGCAATTTCGGTCGGTCTATACCCTACACAATTGCAGTTTTAGCACAACCACAAGTTATGAGTTGACTCTACTCTGTGGCCACTAATTTGCCCTGGGTGGGACAGTTTTTTTTTCGCTTGTTTAGGGTGAGTTGCTCTCCTTGAGTGTGGAGTTGGGGGGTGGGGGGCAGTGTCTGGCTTGATCTGTCTTGTTCTTGCTCATGATAGACCAAGGGAAAGAACAGAAGGACATAGACCAAGGGGAAGGACAGAAGGACAGCTGTGGTCCCCAAACTCACCACACACACAGAGGTCTCCCGGTTCCATACTCCCTGACCTTCCTCACACCGAAATTAGAGCAGTAGTATCTTAGGAGCTGGGAAAAGGGGAAAAAATTACCCCCTGCTCGCTTCTTGATGGTGTTACATATCCCCTCCTTCGTCAAATACATACACACCATCCACACACATTTCTCACTCATGCATATACGCACCTGGGTTTCACATCCAGCTCGCTTTTCTTTGTGCACTCAAAAACAATTCATATATATATCAAATAAAGGTGCCAATCGTATTTGTAGGGGAATCGTCACTCCCCCCCATCCCCGTTCACTCGTGGTGGAGTCACAAGGCGGTTACCACAAGGACATCCGGCCCCAGGCACCGGCGGGTCAAGCATGTAACTGCAGCGCCGCACCACTCGCGCTATGAAAGACCTAAAGGTTAAAATGCAAGATCTCCCCCAGGAGAATGAGATTCAATTTCACGTCAAATAATAAATTGGAGATGTGTTTCTCCCAAGCTCGAAGGCTAACGAGGAGCCGATGTAAGACTCGGTGTGAAAAACCGTTGGGCATAAGAACCCTCCTGGGCCCGCCATCAAGCCTCCCCCCCTCTTAGCACTCCCCCAGTGGGGTGACAACTTATAAATAACGAACACTGAGGAAAATTGAGGTAGTATACGCCAGTCTCTAGGTGACGAAGTCCCCGAATTAAGATCGGGCTACCGAGACTGGAGAGGTAGATTACTTGGCTCGCCAGACCAAGAAGTACCCTGCAAGAGAGGCAGGGCTACCTACCTTAAGGGGCTAAGAAGCAGCTCATCCTCGAGCTAGTCCCTGGTTATCAAACCGAACGCTAAGTTAACTTTGTTAAGTTCAACTTACTCTCGCCAGAGAGACTCTTCATATCCTGGTGCATCTTAAACACCAGGGGTATTCCTCGTCCTTGAGGAATTAAGAAAAGAAGAAGGAAAAGGCTGCCCCTCGAGCCCGTTACTCGGTGGCCACACCGAACTCATAAGTTAACTTGGTGAGGAACCAAGTTCAACTTGTTCTCATCAGAGAAACCCCCCTCTGTTATACTCCCCTTGAGGAAGACTGGAACTAAGAAGAAGCTCATCCTCGAGCTAGTTCCTGGTTACCAAACTGACCTTCAAGTTCAATTTATTCTCGCCAGAGACCTCCCCCCCCTCCGCTATCCTCGCCCTTGAAGAAGACCCTCCCCGAGTTCAGTCCTCGTCCATGAAGAATTAAGTAACAAAGAAGAAAAGCGCCCCCTCGAGTTTGTTACTCGGTGGTCACACCGCATTCCAAGTTAACTTGGTTTAAGGACCTGAGACAATAACATTCCTGAAGGATTTAAACTCCAGTAGAGTCCGTAAGCCCAAATCTTATATTATTAAAGTGTGTAGCGAAATTAACCAATTTTAGAGGGTCAAACCAATTGAATTAATTCTTGTTTATGATAATATTCTGAGTATTGTTGTGGTTAATGCTTAAATTTTGAGTATTCATTTGTTAGAGTTAAAAATATAAGTTTATTTTGGGAATTATTGTGCGTTTCTCTATATTCCTACGTGTTTCCAACGGCTCTATTCCTTAAGATATTATTATAATATCAATATATTAGCACTCTTAGAACAAAAAGGGGGGCATTCTACGACAGTATTTATAAACCCCCCTGAACCAATGGTTCTTGGAGATTAGCAACTTTCCAGATTGTTTCCTGTTTCACTTCATTTTGTTTAGATTCTCGTTTGCCCCAGATACACTTGAGTTTTTTCCAAATTGTTTTGTGGTTTCATTTTGTTTAGGGTGTGGCTTACCTTATATATACTGTGTTCCTTGCCTAGTGTCTTCATTATTATTTGAAAATGGCATTATTTTAACTTGCTGAAACTAGCCTGATAGTTATAAATAAAATCTTGATTCAAATATTGTGGTTTACCATTAGCTTTCACCGATATATATCACACTAATATGATATCTTCCATTGTATATATATATATATATATATATATATATATATATATATATATATATATATATATGTAACTGATCCACTATTACTCTCTTACATCATAATTCTCATTCATAACCTGTGAGAGGAAAAAAGATCTTTGGCGAAAGACAAGGGTCCCATACCTCTTCCAGATAGCCTGCCTTCCTCCCCCTCCTTCCATGAAACCTGAAATAAAAGGTAGGCATTAGAGTTTGTCACAGGTGAGTTTAGGCAAATACCCCCCCCCCCCCCCCCCCCACAGCCTATCTCCTTGATAAGGCCACTTTTCTTCAATGGAATTTCTATTGACTTGAGTCATCTCTTTCAGCTGCCCTTATTCTGTTTGTTTTTAGATCGTGTCGAGCGCATGCCCCATGGGCTTCCTCCATAGGGTATAAAGATTTTATAACCCTTTACAACAGGGTGGGGGCCATGCAGACGGATGCGCAGTTTACACCCAACATGACTCATTTCTCTGTTTTTACTTGAAATACCTCTTTTCATCCAGTGGCTGTGTATATTCCACCCTCAGCAGACCTTAATGTAATCCATCTGTTTAATCTATTTTCTCCCTTGAGTGAATTAAGAGAATAAGTGGATATACAAACTTGTTTAAAAAACTTATTACAACTATAATATTTGAGGTCAATAAGGATTTAAAAATTTTTTTTGCTTCTATAGAAGATTGCTTATTCATTTTGCTCTTTCTTTTCAGGGAGAATCATTGAATTTCAGAAATTCTACCCAAATTAAAAACAAATCATGGATATAAATATGACAATTGATGGTATTTTATTTCAAGGTGAAAAATTAGATGATGAAAAGGCAAGTTACTCAAGATCTTTAGATATACAGTAAACCCTTGATATAACAAACCTCAATATATCAATATAACAAATTTCAGATATAACAAACCAAATTTCCTCGCCGAACTCCATCAGGTTTAACTAACCGAAGTTTGTTAAATCTGATGTAGTCCACTTAACTTTATTAGTAATATTAGTAATTACATATGTAGTACATATCCATGCAATATAGTCTTTATATACATATTTACATATACAGATTAACAAACGAACCATCATTATTTCCATCGCTTTTAACGACCATCGTGTTTAATGAACTTTCGGCTTTAATGAATGACCCCCCGCTCCATATAGTTCATTATATCGAGGGTTTACTGTAGTTCTAAAACATTATTATTGGGGTAACTTTATGCTGTGATTATTATTATATAAATTCGTTTCTGTAGGAGGTTAATATTTATTTTCAGCCCCACTATATAAAATATTAACCTTTTATACTGTCTTCTTTTTCTTCATCCTTCTTTATCAGTCTCTTCTATCTTATTTTGTCTCCCCATAAGGGGCGCGGCGATTTGCCTTCCTGGCCGCTGTGCTAGCGGGACTCAGCGTCCCTTCTGGCCCCAGCTTAGCCTCTTCTTCTTTCTTTCAGCACACTGAACCTAAATAAAGACTGTGCGTAAAAACTATTAAATAAAAAAAAATCTTATTTTGTCTCTTTCCTCAAATTATCATAATATTGTTTTAGATAATTGACAAGACATCAGTGAATTTCAAAATGAAAATGGAGCCTTTAGATGGGATAAATATTTGGCTGGGATTTGGATTAATGTTGAATAGATTCTGTATATCATAAATAAGGGTATAGAAGTGTATATTTTATAATGTACACATGGGAATTTATGCCTATATCTGATTATAGCTGTAATGTGAAAGTGAAGAACTCATTGGCGGCCTTTTTCCTTCAATTTTTTCTCAATGTAAGAAATGGAATCAATATATAAATATTTGTTACTCATTCTTGGATGTTTTTTTATTTGAATATATAATTCCATATTTTAGCTTGTTTATAATTTTCATTTCAAGTCACAAATAAATTGAAATCCTTAGTTATTTGATTGTAATTGGCATTATTTTAAGCTTCATAAAATTGCTTTGATGGTGAAAATTAATTCAATCACTGGGACAAGATAATTTTTTTTGTGTGTAAATTAGTCCTTTGAATGTTGGATTTCTACCACGAGTTTGCTCATCAAAATAGTGTATATGATAGCTGATATGTATGGTGCGTTTTCACCTAACAAATTTTCAGCTAACAAGATGTTTTGTGGAATGAATTGTCTTCATTAAAAAGTACCACTTTATTTTGATAGTTTTCCATCAAAATTTTTAGGTTAATTTAGGCAATAATTAACTATTATTAAATCTATTTTTTACTTTATTATACTCTAATTAAATATTGTACCTTACTGAACAAGTTATTTAAGTTTTAAGTTTGTAAAATGTGACTTTAATATATTTTCAGCAAAAAATGTTTATCTTAGGAAATAAAAGCTTAACCTCCATTTATTAAATGGCATTGAATATCAGTGCACTTAAATTACACTGGTCTGCACCATTTTCAAGGTCTAATACACAATACCTGATTTTAACCAGTTTTTTTTTGCGCTGAATCCAAAAATCATGCTTATTTTATCTAATCAGATTGATCAAGTTTTTGAGATATAAACACACATCAGAAATTCCTATATTCTGATCTATTTGTAGGCAAATGTACACACAATAGTAAATTTTGAACTGATTTATATCCAGAAGGTCTACATAATGTTCTAATTGATATCAAGAAGAGTACAACATACAAAATAAGCTACTCATGGATGAATGGACTCTTCAGAGACTTCTGATTGTGCCTAGCAGACACCAAATTCGTTTTCAGGCACCAGCAGTAGTCAGCCAGAGAGTTGACATCCCAACGCCCTTGGTAGCATTCCTCCATCACATCCCCGTAAGGGGCGCGGTGATTTGCCATCCTGGCACCCCGTCTGACCCCAGCTTAGCCTCTTCTCCTTCCTTCAAAAGACTTGTTTCCTCGCTTTTCATACAACCTCTCCCACAACTTTCATTTGTCAGCCTCTAATTTCACAGGGTAGATGCTGACCTTCTTCTCAAGTCAACCGTCCCAGATCGGGGGGGAGGGGACAATGTTCCCTAACCCCTGAGCTCCGGTTTGAGATGTTTTTTTAACAACCTGTTTCATCCCCACCCATACCTTCCTCACATCCCTTTTCCTCTCCTCTTCACATTCTATCCATTTTTACGCCGTGTCTAAGGTGGAGCCGCCATGCCGCTGGACTGCCAGGCCACCAGGCGGGAGGGGTGGTTTGAAATGGCGGCGCCAGGCCTGTAAGCACCTCTTGCAGTGTGGGCAACTGCAAGAGGTGATGAGTTATTGCGTCCCATATAAAAAAGGGGGTCACCATGCCCATGTATGAAAACCCAACCCTCAACTTCCCCTGAAACAGCGACGGAGCCGCCTTCGGGCAGCTTGAGCCAAAAAATGGAGGTTCCTTCCCCACCTTTGCTTGCGCAGGGGACCCTCCATATTTCTCTACCTGGAGAGGATGCTTACTCCTCTCCTTCGCCTACGGGTTCAGGGGACTCCCCCTCACCCCCTTCTCTGGAGGTGCTTTTGGGCACCTCCTTTTTTCCAGCGACAGTCCCCTCTTTTCTTTCCAAGGGTACTGACAAGAAAGCCAGTAGGCAGCCGCATCAAAGCGGCTTGGTAGGGCAAACCCCCTTAGGGGGGAGAGGGAAGCCAGGCCCCTTCGGTCGCTTCCCTCAAAAGACCTGCTGGCAAGGATATTTAACCTTTCTGGGGTTAAGGCCTGTGCCTCCCCACAAAAGACTCATTACACTGCCACGGGGACCTGTAATGTCCTGAGAGGGGATGGCAAACTGGAGGCCCCTCCTGTGATAGACATGGTCCTTGAGGAGACCCAGCCTCAGATGGTAGGGCCTTCCATGGGGGGGAATCCGGGCTCGGCGCCAAGCACCGAACCCGAATCCGCCCCTATGCAAGGTCCCCCTCAAACGGCTGAGGGCTCCGAGGCAATACAAGGAGGGGAGGGATCTCCTCCGACAGGTGCCCCAACGACTACCAGGAACTTCTCCATTTTGGAGAGGGACCTGGCTGAGGCCCGGCCCATCTGGCATGGGGGCTTCTGCCGGCGAAGGTGAGAAGCGGGTTCACTTCCAGCCCTCCTCTCAAAAAAAGAAAAACACTAAAAAGACTTAAAAGACAAAGAAGCCTCGGGGCTCCTCTCCATCCACAGAGGCTGCGGGGACGGATGGGTCTGCTGCCACTTTGGTAGGCGACCAAGCCAAGATCGGCACATCCGGCCCCTCTACCCCCCCGTGTGCGGAGCCCCTGACTAAGACTAACACCAAGAGTGCACAGGGTGGAGCCTCGATGACATCGAGGCCCATCATTCAGAGGTTACCTGGCGTTTTCGAGCCCGCTGGCTTCAAGCGCTTCGTCGCTATTCGCTCCACTGATGGCACCATGTTGTCCAAGGGCAACATGATCCATCAGAGGGGAGGATTAGCTAGTGCAATTGGTAGAGAGCCAAAGGTGACCCGTTTCTCGGACGGGAGCCTTCTGGCGAATGCGGCGAATCCCGCCGAGGCGGCCAAGATAAGTGCTCTTCGGACACTTCATGGCACGCCGGTGAGTGTGACGCCGCACTCTACCATGAACTTTTTTGAAAGGAGTAGTTTATGCGAGGGAACTCTTTGACTACTCCATTGAGGACATCACCCTAGAGCTGGCCGACCATGGGGCGGTCAAGGTCGAACGTGTGATGAGAAAACAGGGAGGGGCCTCGAGACCCACGGCTACGCTCTCCCTCACGTTCGACTGTGACATGCTCCCTGAGTCGGTGCGTGCCGGTTGGTAGCGCTACCGCGTGAAGGCATTCGTGCTATTACTGTCACCGCTTTGGCCATACGAATCGCTCATGTAGACGTGCAAAGTTGGGGTCACCCGAAGTCTGTGTAAATTGCTCCAAGGTCGCACACGATAAGTCCAAATCGTGTGTGGCCAGTTTGTTAATTGCGGAGAGCCGCACCCCGCTTCTTCGAAGCAATGTGGTGCATATCTTATTGAGAAAGAAATCCTGGCCGTTCAGGCCTAGGATCGACTCTCATTCCGCGAGGCTAAGGACTTGGTCCTGGTGCGCCCGGCTCTGCCTAGGACGTCATATGCCTCAATAGTTAGAAAGGCAGCCTCTGCTCCTGGCCCATCCAGGCCAACGAGCACGGTTGTTTCTGCGCCCATTCCGAGCCCTTCTGCGGGCTCTACCCAACCCGGGCGCTCCCCTGGTAAAGCTGGCGGCAAAAAGGGTTCATACCCAGCCCCGGCTAAAACCAGGGTTCCCCCCTCTTCCCCCCAGCGTGACCGTTTCCCGTAAGGCGAGCTTCGGCTCCTTCACCCACGCCCAGTGGTGGAGCGAGTGGCTCGGAGACGGTGGTTCCTCGAAAAGAGGGGCCCCCGCCTCCGAAGCCGCAACGCCCGCCTAAGGTTTCGAGGTGGAGGGAGGAAAAGACTCGCATGGCGAGCCCAACCTCCCCCAATAAGTCTTCGAAGGCGACAGCGCCTTCAGCGCTTTGTCCGGCCAACAGCGCCTGGGGTTCTGCCCCCGGGAAGCGTACGGCCATTCCCGTGAGGGTCATATGTTCGAGGAGGGCCCCCGCGTCTCCTCCGAGCTAGGCCTGGATGGCATATTCCTTCAATTGAATTGCCGTCGACTCCGGGCCAACTGGGAGGAGCTGCGGAGGCTCGTCTCATCTCGTTCCCCGTTAGCTATCTTTTGGAGGGAGACCATGCTAGGCGTGTGCCCCCTGCCCGCCCTCGGGGTATAAGGGTCTTGCGGCCCCCCCCCCCCCCCTGCGGGATGGCCAGGGTGGGGGATGTGCGGTCTACACCCGGCATGATGTCTCCGTTCTTCCTTTCTCTTTAGATACCTTACTTTCAAGCAGTGGCTGGGCTACTGCACCTGAATAGGAGGTATACTATCATTTCTGCGTACATTCCACCATCAGCTGACTTCGACGCAAGGCACTTCCGCCGCGTCGTGGCACGGTTGCCGAGGCCCTTTCTCTTGCTTGGAGATCTGAACAGCAGGCATCCTCTCTGGGGAGATTACTCAATAAATCCCAGGGGACAAGTCCTTGCCGATCTGATCAAAGAGCTTGAGATGGGTGTCCTAAACGTGGATGAGTTTACGCATCACTGTCCGAGAACCGCTTCATTTTCTTGCCTTGATCTATCTTTGATCTCTTCGGATGCACAGCCTGATTTTGATTGGGGGGTGGTCGATGACCTCCATGGTAGTGATCACTTTCCCATTCAAATATCATTTTCAGGGCAACTGCACCCTGAGAGCCCTCCTCGGTGGTGCTTGGCGCGGTGGCCTGCATTTCAGGAAATGACTGAATTCTCTATCTCAGTCGAGGAGTTTAGGTCGGTAGATGAGGCCGTTGAGTTCTTCTCCGTCAACCTCATCGTCGTCGGCCTGACTACTATTCCTAGGACGTCTGGCCGTTTTGCACGCCGACCACTCCCATGGTGGTCGGCCAAGTGTGAGACGGCCCTCAAACAGAAAGGTTATGCCTCCATGCGCTATAAGCGCCGCCCGAACGATTTCACTGTCGCTGAATTTCGGCTATGTTCCGGTATATTTCGAAGCACGCCCGCCGCTTTACTTGGCGGGCATACGTGTGTTCACTTAACGGGAAGACCCCTTTAGCAGAGGTGTGGAAGCGAGTCAAAAGGATTCGGGGCAAGTTCTCGCAGGACGCCCCTTCCGTTTTCCAGGAGAATGGGACCGCAATCTCGGACCCCGCGTCCGTGGCGGAATCCTTAGCGACCGCTTTTTCCGCATTCTCTAGGCTGGATGCTGCTCCGCCAGCATTCAAAGCACGTCGTCATGTCGCGGAAGGACGCCGACTGGACTTTACCTCCAGAGGCGGTGAATCCTTTAAAGACAGGTTTACTGTGAGTGAGTTGCGCTCCGCTCTTGCTTCGTGCGTGGACACCGCCCGTGGTCTGGACGATATTCCGTACGCCATGCTTCGACACCTGGGTGAGCGAAGTATGGCCTCTCTGTTAGATTTGTTCAACAGGATCTTCACCTAGATTCCTGGCGAATCGCTACTGTGCTCGCCTTTCGCAAACTGGGGAAAGATCACTCTACTCTGACCGGTTTCCGCCCAATCTCTCTGACCTCTTGCGTGTGCAAGTTGATGGAGAAATTGGTAAATGTTAGATTAGCCTTTTTCCTGGACAGCGGAGGCTATCTGTCTTCTGCACAGTGCGGCTTCCTAAAATTCCACTCCACGTCGGATGCTCTGCTCCGACTGGAAAATGCCGTCTGCGAGGCTTTTCTTCGTAGACAGCACTATGCCACGGTGTTTTCCGATCTGGACAAGGCCTATGATACCGTATGGCGATATGGTATCATGGAGACTCTCCAACCGATGGGGGCGAGGGGACGCCTACCAATGTTTATATCTGAATTTTTGCGAGCTCGTCGATTCCGCGTACGAGTGGGTGGAGCCCTCACCGGCCCAAAGCTACAGGAAGAGGGTGTCCAGGAGGGAATTGTCCTCAGTGTCACACTCTTTGCCCTGAGCATCAACGGTATCACCTCGGTGCTTCCGGAAGATGTTCTCGCTATGCTCTACGTGGACGACCTTTCGATCTCTTTTGGCGCGGCCCAGATGCCAACTCTGGAGCGTCGACTCCAACAGGCATCTAACCACGTCTCTCGCTTTGCCAAAGCGCACATGTTTCGGTTTTCCTTGGACAAGACTAAGGTGGTGCACTTCTTCCACCATCCACGCCTCCAACCCGACCCAGATTTGTTTCTTAATGGGGGTGCGCCTGGATGTGGTTGAATTGCACCGTTTCCTTAGTCTTGTATTCGACCGACGCCTCACCTGGGAGGATCATATTTGCAGCCTTAGGGTCTCTTGTACCCGCGCCATGCATATTCTCCGTTCCGTGACGTTCAGCGCTTGGGGCGCTGATAGGGCTACTGCCCTACTTTTTTATCGATCCTTTGTTCGTTCGAAGCTCGACTGTGGATGTGAGTTTTATGCATCCGCAGCCGAGCGTTTATTGCGGAAGGTGGATTCGATCCACCACACCGGCCTTCGCCTTGCGACCGGTGCCTTCCGCACTTTTCCCATTGAGAGCCTGTTAGTCGATGCTGGGGAGATGCCACTCGCTCTGCGCCGCGTGCTGTGCATCACTCGCCTGTATGCGCGAGCCCGGCCCCTCCCTCAGTCGCCAACAGCTTTCACTGCATCCGCAGCTGATCTCGACGGTGCATATGCCGCCGAGAGACGCCAGTCATACCCTAAGCCCTTTGGGTTTAGGGCCAGGAAACTCCTTCGAGAGCTAGATATAGCTGGCCGATGGCACCCCTAGTTCTGCCTAGGACGCCACTCTGGAGGGTACCACATTTGGCTATTTGTCACCACGCTTCTGCTCCCAAAGCTTGTACGGCGCCGGGAGTATTGCGTTCGACCTTTTGGAGCACACCTCGTGTCACGCTGGAACCGTGCCAGTGTATACGGATGGCTCCAAGTCCCAAGAGGGGGTCGGCTCTGTTTGAAGTCAGTGCGGCTCTACCAGGTGCTGCGTCTGTCTTCACGGCCGAGCTGGTGGCAATACACCACTCGTTACGGGAGATTACGCGACGTGTCCTGTTTGGAGACTGGATTGTGATCTATAGCGACTCACAATGCGCCCTGAGCGCTCTCGGGGCATTGGAATTTCCGCATTCCCTGGTTCGCGATATCCGTGACGCCACGGTTTTGGCGAGCCGGGCAGATGTCGAGATTATCTTCTTCTGGGTTCCTGGACATGTAAGAATTGCGGGGAATGAGCGCGCTGATGAGGGCGCCAAAGAGTCCGCGAGGACTCTGCGACCAGACCAGCGTTTCGCTCTTCTTCACACCGACTACATGGCAGGAATACGGGCAGCTCTTTGGACTGCTTGGCAAAGAAGATGGGAGATGGTTGAAGGGAACTTAAAGTTGCGTTCCATTGCGCCGCGACTGTTCCCGTTGACCTATCCCCCAATGCCGCGATGGCTTCAGGTCGCTTTCTGTCGGCTCCGAATCGGACACACTCGTGTAACGCATCGCTATTTGATGGAGCGCTCGCCTGCGACGACTGCTTCGTCCCCCAGACCGTTCGGCACATTCTTGTCGAATGTCCCAGTCTGTGTGATCTTCGCGCACGTTACCTGTCCCGGTACCGGGAGGGGTGGGGTCGCTACCACCTGTCCTTTGTACTCGGGACGAGTGCGTGCACATTGACTGGTGGAGTTGTTGACTTTTGGGAGGATACCGGCATTCTCCCTTTCATTTAACTAAGTTTTGTTGTTGTTACTGTTATCGCTTCCTAATTGTTATTTCTTTTTATTGTTGTTTTCTGTTCAAAATTTTTAAAGTAACCTAGAACTAGGCTGTTTGTTTACGGCAACTTATGCCCAAGTGGGCAGTCGCCAGATAGCCCCTAAAAAAAAAAATGCATCCGCAGCCGAGTGTTTATTGCGGAAGGTGGACTTGATCTACCAAACCAACCTTCGCCTTGCGACCGGTGCCTTCCGCACTTTCCCCATTGAGAGTCTGTTAGTCGATGATGGGGAGATGCCACCTGCTCTACGCCGCGTACAGTGCACCACTCGCCTGTACATGCGAACCCGGCGCCTCCCTCAGTCGCCACAGCTCTCACTGCATCCGTAGCTGATCTCGACGGTGCCTATGCCGCCGAGAGACGCCAGAAATACCCTAAGTCCTTTGGGTTTCGGGCCTGAAAACTCCTTCGAGAGCTAGGTATAGCTCTCGGGCCGGTGGCTCCCGTGGTTCTGCCCAGGACGCCACCCTGGAGGGTACCAAATTTGGTTATTTGTCACCACGCCTCTGCTCCCAAAGCTTGTACGGCGCCGGGAGTATTGCGTTCGACATTTTTGGAGCACACGTCGTGTCACGCTGGAACCGTGCCAGTGTATACGGATGGCTCCAAGTCTGAAGAGGGGGTTGGCTTCCACGCCGTATCCCCTCTGTTTGAAGTCAGCGGGGCTCTACCAGGCGCTGTGTCTGTCTTCACGGCCGAGCTGGTGGCAATACACCACTCGTTACGGGAGATTACGCGACGTGTCCGGTTCGGAGATCGGATTGTGATCTATAGCGACTCACAAAGCGCCCTGAGCGCTCTCGGGGCATTGGAATCTCCGCATTTCCTGGTTCGCGATATCCGTGACGCCACGATTTTGGCGAGCCGGGCGGATGTCGAGATTATCTTCTGCTGGGTTCCTGGACATGTAGGAATTGCGGGAAAGGAGGGCACCAAAGATTCTGTGAGGACTCTGCAACCGGACCAGCGTTTCGCTCTTCCTCACATCGACCACATGGCAGGAATACAGGAAGCTCTTCGGACTGCTTGGTAAAGAAGATGAGAGACGGTCGAACGGAACTTAAAATTTCGTGCCATTGTGCCGCGACTGTTCGCATGGACCTATCCCCCAATGCCCCGACGCCTTCAGGTCGCTTTCTGTCGTCTCCGAATCGGACACACTCGTGTGACGCATCGCTATTTGATGGAGCTCTCGCCTGCGCCCTATTGTGACGACTGCGTTGTCCCACAGACTGTTTGGCACATTCTTGTTGAATGTCCCAGTCTGGGTGATCTTCGCGTACGTTGTCTGTCCCGGTACTCGGATGGGCAGGGTCTCTACCGCCTGTCCCTTGTACTCAGGATGAGTGCGTGCACATTGACTGGTGGACTTCTTGTTTTTTGGGGGGAGGCCAGCCTTTCCCCTTTTATTTAATTATGTTTTGGTGTTTCTTGTTTACTGGTTTTCTTTGTAGGTCCTACGCTCCTGCCCTTGGGGAAGGGGGACCTCTGCCAATGCTGGAGCTTGCTTCCTAATTGTCATCTTCCCTTTTTACCTTTTTTTTCAAATTTTTATTTTAAAGTAGCCTAGAACTAGGCTGTTTGTTTTAGGCGACTTATGCCCAAGTGACCTGTCACCAGATAGCCCCTTAACAAAAAACAAAAACAATCTAAAATAATGCCTTCAGGCTTCTCTCCATCTACCCTTCTGCAATGGAACCTCAGATCATTTTGTACCAGGTTTTAAGACTTAAAAATTTAACAGGTCAATAGGTCTCTTTTGAGACCTATAATGTGTTGCTTTTATCCAAATTACTATTATATTGTTATTTAGTTAGATATTTATGCTTTTAATAGAGATTTATGATTTTAAATTACTTAGATTTTAGATTTTATTTTGTGCCTCTCTACTGAAAGCTTCTGGTCTCACTATAATAGATATATCTTATTTACATGTACCCTATATCCTCTACATTGCTTCTTATATTCCTGAAATTTTAACCACATAATTCTACTTGAGATTTACTGTTGAATCACCTTATGGTGTCTACGGTGGTAAAACACCTAATGGAATAATAAATAATAATAATATTTCTGCATCATTTTTGCCCTCGTTCCTTCAAAATTTTGTCTGACTAGTTGACCCAGACCTGTCTTTTTTTAGATCTGGAGGCGATATCCAATCAATACTAGTCTTTTTTAGATCTGTAGGTGATACCCAACCAATACCAAGCATCTTTAGATCTCTAGCCGATCTGCTCATGTGTCCTTTGTCAATTATTCAATAGCATTTGGTTTTAGACGAACATATATTTCAGATGATTCACGGCTCTTTTACATGATGCAGTTTTACATGTAGTTTTCAGATCTGAAATTCGTTTTTGCTGGAAATACATACTTCTCCGAGTATGAACCTTTGTTCATTTATGGACAAAGTATGCAATTCTGAGAAAAATGAGTGTCAGATCTGAAAAGTAGATATAAAACTGTCTAGGAAAAACACAGTTTTAAATTATTGTGCACATTTGTGTTAAAATGAATCTTTACCAAATATATTATTTTATAATATAACAAGAAAAACAAACAAGACCTAAATGAATTATTTTTCCATAGTCTCTTTTAACTTTCCACCATTTTTCACATATCCTTTCCTTCCTCTCTCAAACTAGTAGTGTGTGGATTTAAGGGTCTTTGATGTTCATAATTCTTTAATGCTTCTCCCATGAGTTTAATGTCCATTTGTCAAGATCTTGCAATTTTTTAGCTTTTTTTTTTCAATATTATTAAGAATAAGTCATGAATATCTTTCATTTTAAGGTTTGTGAAGAAATGAAAATAAAGGAAGAGATTGAGGATCCTCTGCAGGATTTACCTGGTGAAGATGTGTCCATATTCTCTCCAAAAGAAGAGTTTTTGGATCCTCTGCCAGATATACCTGGTGAAGATGTGTCCATATTCTCTCCAAAAGAAGAGTTTTTGGATCCTCCGCCAGATTTACCTGGTGAAGATGTGTCCATATTATCTCCAAAAGTAGAGTTTTTGGATCCTCCGCTAGATGTGTCCATATTCCCTCCAAGCCTCAAACCAGACATTGCTGAATGTTTTGAATTTCTGCCTCTAAATGTGCCCCAAGATAAGGTAATTATATTGTTGATGCTTCTCCCTGTAGAGGCATACCCCCATTAGGGTGTATGCCCTGTCCAGCCCCAGCTTAGCCTCTTCTCCTTTCTGATACCCTGTCTTCTTACCCTTCTTCCTCACTTTCCATACTTCTTCCACAACTTTCTCTGGTTGACCTCTATTTCACAGGGTAGATGCTGACCAGCTTCCTCTCAGCGAACCATCCTAGATCGGGGTTGAGGGGGTGGGGGGAAATGCCCCCTCACCACTGAGCTCCAGTTTGGGATGGTGCATTTTTAACACCACCTTCACCTTCACATCCTCTTTTTTGTCCTTTCAATATCTATCATTTTTTACTCTGCGCCTAAGTTAGAGTCGCCATGCTGATGGGCTGCCAGGTTACTAGGCAGGAGGAGTGGCCTCAAATGACTGAAGCTGGTTCTGCCAGCCCCATATTCACCCCATGAAGAGCAGGCTACTACATCGGATGATGAGCGTGTGGTGCATTCTGTTAATTACAAAGGGTAATCATGCCTAATGATGAGTCCCTAAAAAATTCTCTCCCTTTACCTTCCCCTCTACCATCACCGGAGCCACCTTTGGCCAGCTCCACTGAAAAAAATCCTGGTGGCGGCGGCTCAATAGGGCCAACCCTTTTAGGGAAGTAAGGGACAGCAGGGCCTGTCATCATCTGCC
Source organism: Ceratothoa steindachneri (assembly GCA_963969495.1). Lineage (NCBI taxonomy): Eukaryota > Metazoa > Arthropoda > Malacostraca > Isopoda > Cymothoidae > Ceratothoa > Ceratothoa steindachneri. Next base: position 67,500,279 of record OZ018334.1, read on the forward strand.
CCTTAATGTCATAGAGGCATGCGCAACCTGTTTGCAGGGGGTCAGTGTACTTACCCTCCTCTCTTCCTTGATGGATGCTGGTTCGCCAGTATTGGAAGATAATAAAAAGAACCTCAAATGGGATTTGCGATGTCTTTTGGGGAAGGGGGCCACATGGAGACCTCCTTGAGATGGATTTGGTCCATGAGGTGACCCAGCCTCAGATGGTAAGACCTTCCATGGAGTCAAACCTGGGCTTAGTGCCAAGCACTGAACTCAAGTCCACCCCTGTTCCAAGGACCTCCTTAGATGGCTCAGGCCCCCCGAGGCTTTACAGGGAGAGGAGGGATCTCCTCTCCCTGCTGGTGCCCCTATGACAGCCAAGACCTCCATTTCAGAAAGGATCTTGCTGAGACTGGCCAATCTGGCCTGTTGGCGGGAGAGAGAAGCAGGTTCACTCCCGGCCCTCCTCTCCTAAAAAGAAAAAAAAAAGACTAATAAGACTCGGGGCTTCTCTCCCTCTGTGGGAGCCCCAGGGATGGACAGGTCTGCTGCTATTTCAGTAACTGACCAAGCTAAGATTGGCATGTCCAGCTGTGTTGCTCCTCCGGGTGGGGAGCCCCAGACGAAGAGCAGAACTGTGTAGTGCAGAGCCTTGATTATGTCAGGGTCCCTCATTCAGAGACTACCCAGCATTTTTTAGCCCGCTTGCTTCAAATGCTTCATAGGTTTTTCGCTCCACTGATGGCACCATGTTGGCTAAGGGCAACAGGATCGATCAGAGGAGAATTTTAGTTAGTGTGATTGGTAGAGAGCCAAAAGTGACCTGTTTTTCTGACAGTAGCCTTCTTGCGAATGCGTTGAATCCCTTTGAGGTGGCCACAATTAGTTCCCATTGGATACTTAATGGCACACCAGTGAGTGTGACGCTGCATTCTACCATGAACCTTGTGAAAGGAGTAGTTTATGCTAGGGAACTCATGGACTACTCCATAGATGACATTACCTTAGAGCTGGCAACCATGGGGTGCTTAAGGTCCAGCGTGTGATGAGAAAATGGGGAGGGGCCTCAAGACCCACCCATACACTCTTCATGTTCAACTGTGACAAGCTCCCTGAGTCTGTGAGTGCTGGTTGGTATTGCTACCGTGTGATGACATTCATGCCACTGCCGCTTCGCCCATACTAATCAATCCTGTAGATGCCTAAAGTTGGGGTTACATGAAGTCTGTATTTTGTCCTATGCCTCAATGTTAAGAAAGATACCTTCTGTTTCTGGCCCCTCCAGGCCTACGAGCACTGTCATTTTCCCGCCCATTTGGAACCATTTTGCGTGTTCTACCCCCCTTCCCTCTGGGTGCTCCCCTTGTAAAACTAGTGGCACAAAGAATTTGTACCCAGCCCTGGCTAAAAGCAGGGCTCCCCTCCCTTCCCCTAGTGTGGTCATTTCCCATAAGGCAACATGGCCTTACGGGCAACACCCCTAAAGATGATCATGAGAAGCCATCTTCCAGTGTTCCTAAAGCTGCCCCCCCCAAAAGAAGACAGCTCTAAAGGAGCTTTGGCTCCTCTAAGCCCACATCCAGTTGTAGGCTGGGTTACTTGGAGAACTGTGGATCCTCCAAAAGAGCTATCCCCATCTCTGAAGCTGCCCTGCTTGCCTAAGGGTTTGAGGTGGAGGGAGTAAAAGATGCATGGCAAGCCCAACCTCCCGCGATAAGTCCTTGAAGGTGACAGCGCCTTTAAGTGCATTGTCCGGCCAACAGTGCCTGGAGTTCTGCCACCGTAAGCATACGGCCATTCCCATCAGGGTCTTCTCTTAGAAGGGGGCTGGAGGGCATATTCGTTCAATGGAAATGCCGAGGACTCCTAACCATCTAGGAGGAGCTGTGTAGGTTCGTTTTCTCCCGTTAGCTATCTTTTTACATCAGACCATGCTGGGCGCATGCCCCCTGCCCACCCTCCAGGATATGAGGGTTTCTTGTCCACACCACCACGGGATAGGGGCTGGGTGAGAGGATGTGAGATTTACACACAGCATGATGTCTCCGTTCTTCTTTTCGCTTTAGATACCTTCTTTCAGGCAGTAGCTGTGCAGCTGCACCTTGATAGGAGGTATACGGTTATTTCTGTGTACATTTCACCGCCAGCTGACTTCAATGCAGGGGACTTCCACCACATCGTGGCACGGCTGCGAACCCCCTTTCTCTTGCTTGCTGATCTGAGTAGTCTGAGGAGACTACTCGATTAATTTCAGGGGTCAAGTCCTTGCTGAGCTGGAGATGGGTATCCTAATTGTGGATGAGGTTATGTGCTTCATTTTCCTGCCTGATTTTGGGTGGGGGGTGGTTGATGATGTCCATGGTAGTGATCACTTTCCCATTCAAATATCATTTTCTGGCGACTGCCGCCTGACCTCGGTGGTGCTTGGCGCCGGCGCGCTGGCCTACATTTCAAGAAATGACTGAATTCTCTATCTCAGTCGACGAATTTAGGTCGGTAGATGAGGCCGTTGAGTTCTCCGGCAACCTCATCGCCGCGGGCCTGACTACTATTCCTAGAACGTCTGGCCGTTTTGAACGCCGACCACTCCCGTGGGGGTCGGCCAAGTGTGAGACGGCCCTCAAACAGAAGCGTTATGCCTACATACGCTATAGGCGCCGCCCGAACGATTTCACTGCCGGTGAATTTCGTCCGGCTAGGACTAGGTTCCGGTATATTTCGAAGCAAGCCCGCCGCTCTTCTTGGCGGGCATACGTGTCTTCACTTAACGGGAAGAGCCCTCTAACAGAGGTATGGAAGCGAGTCGAAAAGATTCGGAGCAAGGAGCCCCCTCCCGTTTTCCAGGAGAATGGGGCCGCAATCTCGGACCCCGCGTCCTTGACGGAATCCTTCGCGACCGCTTTCTCCCCATTCACTAGCAGGGATGCTGCTCCGCCAGCATTCAATGCACGTCGTGATGTCGCGGAAGGCCGCCGACTGGACTTTACCTCCAGAGGCGGAGGACCCTTCAATGACAGGTTTACTGTGAGTGAGTTGCGTTCTGCTCTTGCTTCGTGCGCGGACACCGCCCCATGGTCCGGACGATGTCCCTTACGCCATGCTTCGACACCTGGGTGAGCGAGGCATGGCCTTTTTGTTAGATTCCTTGGTTTTCTTTCAGAATACCATCTTAAAAATAATAGAACAATCCCCTTTGCAGTTTAGTATAGTTAAAGGCTTCAACTCCATTTCTCCAAAAGTCATGATGTCATCTAAAGTAAGCTGTCAAAGACTTGATTTATTATTAGAAAACCTTATTAAAGTAAATTGCCTAACAGGAATAGAAGCAGATTCCATAAAAGAATCTCATTCTATATTGATTGAAAATCCGTTTGTTAAAGAAATATGTCATAATTATGACTTTAAAAAAGGTCGATTAGATTCATTTTTCTCAACAATTTTTAAATTGGTTAACATTACAAATGACTATCAAGATTTTGTTAATATGATACTTACAATGTTTCATGGCAATGCCTCAGTTGAGAGAGGATTTTCAATACATAAATATTGCATGGATTAGTTGCAAGAACTATATGTGATGAAATCAGAGAGACGGATTGGAACCCGTCTTGTTTTGAAATAAATAAACGTTTTTTATTAATCTGTTGTAATGCTTGTGGATATTCTAAGGATTACCTCGAGGAACAAAAGAAAAAGAATATGGAACAAAAAAATGCAACTGCAAATAAAAGAAAAGCAATGCAAGAAATAAAAAAAAATTTAAAAAGAGGAAAATAATAAAAAAAAAAGAAGTTCAAATCCTATAGGACTAAATTCTAACCTGGGAAAAATATTTTTTGTGAATTATGACTTTCTGTATATAACTTATATAAAACAAAAGAAAGAAAGCAGAGCATGAACTTGGTACCTTCATAAAATTGGTTATTGCTAAAAAATTGAATTTGTTTTTCTTATTTCTTTATTACTATTATATATTATTAGGACATTTCTTTAGTACCAGGTTCATATGGGGTGGGCCCTGGTGGGCTTTCTTTTATTTTCATTATTTTAACAAGATTTCATGTAGGTCAGGGAAAGAAGGTCAGGGAATTTGAAATTGGAATTTCAGGGGGCATCCTGCCCTTACACAATTGAGCTAGTGGAGCCAAATTGACCTAATGGTCAGCAGTATCTTGGAGTGCAAGCCAAGAATGGGCTCCAGGGGACTCACAACCCCCCACCCCCCCAAGAACTTGAGCAAAATCAGTCAATTGGACCCCCAAAAAACTGGATTCCAAAGGGTGGGTCTGGATGCCAAAATAATGATTGGCAATTGCCACAAATTAATTGGCTTGTGGCAAAATAAATGAGTAACTTGAAATAAGAGTCTTTGAGCCTAATTGAGCAACAACAATTTAAGTGGGCTCCAATTTCTCTCAGAATTTAATACATTCAAAATTTTATAATTCTATTGGAAATTATCTTGTGCAACCAGAGAAAAAAACTAGACCCCATATATAGAAAAATATATAAAAAATAATCTACACTACCAATACCTATCTACCCTAATCTATCCCGAACCCCCTTCCTATCAACACTCACACTTCCATGATAAACAAAGAGAAGTCAGGTAAAAGGACAGACTAAGGCAAGGTGGTGAAAATCCATAGTGGACAAAATGGGGAGAATGGCTCTCAAATCTACTTTCCATTCACACAGCTAACTGTGCTCTGTTGTTTTTCGGAGTGTGCGACAGCCATCAAAAACTACAACTAAGCTCATGCCTTATTCCAGCAAAACCCAACCTTGTGCAATAAGATTCACCAAAACTGAGCTCAGGCGCTTCACCAAAGAACCCTTCTTTAGGCGCACCAAACTTCATGGTGCTGCTATGTTTCATCAATTTCCTCTCTGACCCCTACCGCAAAGATCTGGAAGAGAATGAAGAAGATCTGGGGTTGTTATGCTGATCATAATCTCCCCACACTCAACTTACAGGGATCCTTAGTGAATGACAGCCTGGTCGTCAGCAATGCCTTGGCTGACCACTTCCATGCCATCAGCAGTCTCAGCCAATACAAAAAGGGCTTTTTAACCTATAAATTAAACTAAGTGTCTCATCATCTCAATTTTACAACAAAATCTAACCTTCCGTATAATGCCCTGTTGTCTATCCACGAGTTGCACGCTGCAATGTCCCTTTTAGATCCACTTGTCTTGGCCTTGACAGAATCCATTTTGATATGATTTGGCACCTCCATCAACACTGTCATTTTCTTAGTTAACTTGTACAACCTTATATGGGCAAAGGATTTTTACCAATTATCATGGCGCATCAGGATCATTCTTCCCTTTGTCAAACCGGGCAGGAACAGGCTACACACAGATCACTACCACCTTTTAGCTCTTACCAGCTGTCTGAGGAAGTTGCTAGAGAAGATGGTGTTGGTGCGCCTGAACTGGCTCCTAGAAAACAATCACTTACTGTCTACATTCCAGTGCAGTTTTCGCAAGGATCATAGTACCCTTGACCTCTTAGTACGTTTCGATGGATCGGTCTGGAAAGCTTTCACATTAAAGCACAGAGTTTTGGTCATATTTTTCAACATTTTGAAAACCTATGATTCAAAATGGAGATACGGCGTTTTAAAGCAGCTATACATTTGAGGTATGAGAGGCCTTTTACCATCTTTTATTCAAAGTAAAGTTTCTTAACATCTCGATCCTTTATGGTGCGTGTTGGAGACACCTACTCTGACCTTCAACCCCAAGAGGAGTGGGTTCCTCAGGGCAATATTTAAGTGTTTTATATTTTGTAATTGCGATCAATGATATCATTTCCTCTCTCCCTGAGGCTGTATCAGTGACTCTGTTCATCAATGACTTGGTACTATATTATTCCTGGATTTCTATCAGCAGCCTGTTGGCTGCAACTGGCATTCAATGCGGTCTCAAAAAATGCACATCTTAGGGGATTCCACTTTTCCATGAGCAAAAGTAAGGCAATGAATTTTCACCAGGGTAGAGGGGCTCTTGTTCCACCACCTATCTCCCTACAAGGTGTAGATATAGACTTTGTCTCTGAGTTTCAGTTTCTGGGCCTAACTCTTGATCCTAACCTATCCTGGTTACCACACCTTCGCCTTCTTCAAATGGGCTGTCTGCAGGCTCTAGACATTTTGAAACTCTTCTCCCACATATTGTGGGGCAGTAATCATAAAACAGTGCAGTCACTGTATACTGCTCTCATCCAATCCATATTGGATTATGGATACCAAATTTATTCCTCGGCTTCCCCCTCAGCCCTTAAAATGCTGAACCTGATTCGCAACCTTGGATTTTGTCTCTCCAGTAGAACCTTCTGCACTTCCTCCATCAACAGCCTTTACTGCCAGAGTGGGGTGCTCCCCTTACTCTGTCATCGACTCCAGATCTGCATGCTCTACCTCTGCCATGTACAGCAGGCCCATGTATCAGAGGTTTACTGATGTCTATATGCTATGCTGCTGAGTCATTGTCAGCATTCAATAGGTTACCGTCCTTATCCCGCCCCCTGAAACTTTGGATAGGGCATCATCTCTTCAACCTGGGTGCTCTAAGGATCCTTGTCCTTCTGTCATCACTGACCCCTATTTGGCATGCTCCACTTCCCACAGTTTGTACCAGCATGTTGATCCTGGGCAAGTCATCCTCAGACCCTTGCTACCTTAAGAAGCTGTTCCTAGAGCATGCGACCTCACATCCTGGTATACATGCCCAATATACATGGATGGTTCCAAATTAGACCGTGGTGTGGGTGCTACAGCTATCTACACAGGAGACTTTAACTTTGTCTTTGCTGCTGGCAGCTTCTATTTTTACTGTGTCTGATCCCAGCTTAGCCTCTTCTCCTTCCTTCAAAATGCTTGTTTCCTTGCTTTTCATACAACCTCTCCCACAACTTTCTCTGGTCAGCCTCTAATTTCACAGGGTAGATGCTGACCTTCTTCTCAAGCCAACCGTCCCGGATCGGGGCTGAGGGGGGAAGGAACAACGTTCCCTAACCCCTGAGCTCCGGTTCGGAATGGGTTTTTTTAACAACCTGCCTAATCCCCACCTATACCTTCCTCACATCCCTTTTCCTTTCTTCTTCTCACTCAGTTTTACGCCGCGTCTAAGGTGGAGCCGCCATGCCGATGGACTGCCAGGCCATCAGGTAGGAGGGGTGGTCGCAACTGGCGGCGTCTGGCTCTGCCAGGCCTGTAAGCACCTCTTGCAGTGCAGGCAACTGCGAGAGGTGATGAGCAATTGCATCCCGTAAAACAAATAGGGTCACCATGCCCAATGATGAGAAATATAAAAATCTTCCCTTAATTCCCCCTGTGTCACCAACGGAGCCACACTCGGGCAGCTCCACCGGGAAAATGGAGGCCCCTTACCCTGTGCTTTTGCAGGGGACTCTCCATATCTCTCTAACTGGAGAAGAGGCTTACTCCTCCTTCGCTTATGGGTGTAGGAGACTCCCCCTCACCCCGTTCTCTGGAGGTGCTTTTGGGCACCTCCCTTCTTCCAGCGGCAGTCCCCTCTGTTCTTTCCAAGGGGACTGCCAAGAAAGCCAGCAGGCAGCCCATTGCTGACCGCCCCTCGTGTAAGCGGCTTGGTAGGGCAAACCCCCTTAGGGGGGAGAGGGAAGCCAGGCCCCTTCGGTCGCTTCCCTCATAAGACCTGCTGGCAAGAATATTAAACTTTGCCGGGGTCAAGGCCTGTGCCTTCCCACAAAAGACTGGTGACGCTGCCAAGGGGACCTGCGATGTCCTGGGAGGGGATGGCCAACTGGAGGCCCCTCCTGTGATAGACATGGTCCTTGAGGAGACCCAGCCTCAGACGGTAGGGCCTTCCATGGGGGGGAATCCGGGCTCGGCGCCAAGCACCGAACCCGAATCCGCCCCTATGCAAGGTCCTCAAACGGCTGTGGTTTCCGAAGCAGTACAAAGAGGAAAAGGATCTCCTCCGACCGGTGCCCCCACGACTACCAGGACCTTCTCCATTTCGGAGAATGACCTGGCTGAGGCCGGTCCATCTGGCCTGGGGGCTCCTTCCGCCGGAGGTGAGAAGCGGGTTCATTCCCCACCCTCCTCTCCAAAAAAGAAAAAGACAAAAAAGACTCGGGGCTCCTCTCCATCCGCGGGGGCTACGGGGATGGATGTACCAAGCTAAGATCGGCACATCCGGCCCCTCTGCCCCCCCCGGTTGCGGAGCCCCTGACTAAGATGAAAAGTGCACAGGGCGGAGCCTCGATGACATCAGGGCCCCTGATTCAGAGGTTACCTGGCGTTTTCGAGCCTGCTGGCTTCAAACGCTTCATCGTTATTCGCTCCACTGATGGCACCATGTTGTCCAAGGGCAACATGATCCATCAGAGGAGAGGATTAGCTAGTGCAATTGGTAGAGAGCCGAAGGTGACCCGTTTCTCGGACGGGAGCCTTCTGGCGAATGCGGCGAATCCCGCCGAGGCGGCCAAGATAAGTGCTCTTCGGACACTTCATGGCACCCTGGTGAGTGTGACGTCGCACTCTACCATAAACTTTCTGAAAGGAGTAGTTTATGCCAGGGAACTCGTTGAATACTCCATAGAGGACATCACCCTAGAGCTGGCCGACCATGGGGCGGTCAAGGTCGAACGTGTGATGAGAAAACAGGGAGGGGCCTCGAGACCCACCCCTACACTCTTCGTCACATTCGACTGTGACAAGCTCCCTGAGTCGGTGCGTGCCGGTTGGTACCGCTACCGCGTGAAGGCATTCTTTTTCGAGCCGCGGCGGTGCTATTACTGTCACCGCTTCGGCCATACGAATCGTTCTTGTAGACGTGCAAAGTCAGGGTCACCCGAAGTTTGTGTAAATTGCTCCAAGGCCGCACACGATAAGTCCAAATCGTGTCAAAGTGTGTCAATTGCGGAGAGCCGCACCCCACTTTTTCGAAGCAATGTGATGCATATCTCCTTGAGAAAGAAATCCTGGCCGTTCAGGCCCAGGATCGAATCTCATTCTGCAAGGCTAAGGACTCGGTCCTGGCGTGCCCGACTCTGCCTGGGACGTCATATGCCTCAATAGTTAGAAAGCCACCCTCTACTCCTGGCGTTTCCCGTAAGACGAAACGGCCACGCGCCTCCACTGGGTCGTTAGACTCACAGGAGGCAACACCCTTGAAGATGGTCGCTAGGCCATCTTCCGGGGTTCCTAACGCTGTCCCCCCAAAAGAGGACAGCAACAAAGTAGCTTCGGCTCCTTCGCCTACGCCCCGAGGTGGAGCGAGTGGCTCGGAGACTGGTTCCTCGAAAAGAGGTCCCCCCGCCTACGAAGCCGCAACGCCCGCCTAAGGTTTCGAGGCGGAGGGAGGAAAAGACTCGCATGGCGAGCCCAACCTCCCCCAATAAGTCCTCGAAGGCGACAGCGCCTTCAGCGCTTTGTCCGGCCAACAGCGCCCGGGGTTCTGCCCCCGGGAAGCGTACGGCCATTCCCCTGAGGGTCTTCAGTTCGAGGAGAGCCCCCGCGTCTCCTCCGAGCTAGGCCTGGATGGCATATTCCTTCAATGGAATTGCCGTCGACTCCGGGCCAACTGGGAGGAGCTGCGGAGGCTCGTCTCGTCCCGTTCCCCGTTAGCTATCTTTTTGCAGGAGACCATGCTAGGCGCGTGCCCCCTGCCCGCCCTCCCGGGTTATAAGGGTCTTGCGACCCCACCACCGCGGATGGTCGGGCTGGGGGGTGCGCGGTTTACACCCGGCATGATGTCTCCGTTCTTCCTTTCTCTTTTGATACCTCCTTTCAGGCAGTGGCTGGGCAGCTGCACCTGGATAGGAGGTATACTATCATTTCTGCGTACATTCCACCGTCAGCTGACTTCGACGCGGGGGACTTCCGCCGCGTCGTGGCACGGTTGCGGAGGCCCTATCTCTTGCTTGGAGATCTGAACGGCAGGCATCCTCTCTGGGGAGATTACTCCATAATCCCAGGGGACAAGTCCTTGCCGATCTGATCGAAGAGCTTGAGATGGGTGTCCTAAACGTGGATGAGTTTAGGCATCACTGTCCGAGAACCGCTTCATTTTCTTGCCTTGACCTATCTTTGTGCTCTTCGGATGCACAGCCTGATTTTGATTTGGGGGTGGTTGATGACCTCCATGGTAGTGATCACTTTCCTATTCAAATATCATTTTCAGGGCAACTGCCGCCTGAGAGACCACCTCGGTGGTGCTTGGCGCGGGTGCGGTGGCCTGTATTTCAGGAAATGACTGAATTCTCTATCTCAGTCGAGGACTTTAGGTCGGTAGATGAGGCCGTTGAGTTCTTCTCCGGCAACCTCATCGCCGTGGGCCTGACTACTATTCCTAGGACGTCTGGCCGTTTTGCACGCCGACCACTCCCATGGTGGTCGGCCGAGTGTGAGACGGCCCTCAAACAGAAGCGTTATGCCTACATGCGCTATAAGCGCCGCCTGAACGATTTCACTGTGGGTGAATTTCGTCGGGCTGGGCTAGGTTCCCGTATATTTTGAAGCACGCCCGCCGCTCTTCTTGGCGGGCATACGTGTCTTCACTTAACGGGAAGACCCCTTTAGCTGAGGTGTGGAAGCGAGTCAAAAGGATTCGGGGCAACTTCTCGCAGGACCCCCCTCCCGTTCTCCAGGAGGATGGGACCGCAATCTCGGACCCTGCATCCGTGGCGGAATCCTTAGCGACCGCTTTTTCCGCATTCTCTAGCCGTGATGCTGCTCCGCCAGCATTCAATGCACGTCGTGATGTCGCGGAAGGCCGCCGGCTGGACTTTACCTCCAGAGGCGGAGAACCCTTCAACGACAAGTTTACTGTGAGTGAGTTGCACTCCGCTCTCGCTTCGTGCGCGAACACCGCCCATGGTCCGGACGATGTCCCGTACGCCATGCTTCGACACCTGGGTGAGCGAGGCATGGCCTTTCTGTTAGATTTGTTCAACAGGATCTGGGTGGAAGGTCTTCTCCCAGACTCCTGGTGAATCGCTACTGTGCTCGCCTTTCGCAAACCGGGGAGAGATCACTCTACTCCGACCGGTTTCCGCCCAATCTCTCTAACCTCTTGCGTGTGCAAGTTGATGGAGAAATTGGTAAATGTTAGATTATTCTTTTTCCTGGACAGCGGAGGCCATCTGTCTTCCGCACAGTGCGGCTTCCGCAAGTTCCACTCCACGTCGGATGCTCCGCTCCGACTGGAAAATGCCGTCTGCGAGGCTTTCCTTCGTAGATAGCACTACGTCATGGTGTTTTTCGATCTGGAGAAGGTCTATGATACCGCATGGCAATACGGTATCATGGAGACTCTCCACACGATGGGGGCGAGGGGACGCCTCCTAATGTTTATATCTTAATTTTTTCGAGATCGTCGATTTCGCGTGCGGGGGGGGTAGCCCTCTCCGGGCCAAAGGAGCAAGAAGATGGTGTCCCTCAGTGTCACACTCTTTGCCCTGAGCATCAACGGCATCACCTCGGTGCTGCCGAAAGATGTTCTCGCTACGCTCTACGTGGACGACCTTTCTCTCTCTTTTGGCGCGGCCCAGATGCCAACTCTGGAGCGTCGACTCCAATAGGCATTGAACCGCGTCTCTCGCTATGCCGAAGCGCACAGGTTTCGGTTTTCTTTGGCTAAGACTAAGGTGATCCTTTTCTGCCGCCATCCACGGCTTCACCCCGACCCAGATTTGTTTCTTAATGGGTTGCGCCTGGATGTGGTGGAATCGCACCGTTTCCTTGGTCTTGTATTCGACCGACGCCTCACCTGGGAGGCTCATATTCGCAGCCTTAGGGTCTCTTGTACCCGCGCCATGGACATTCTCCGTTCCGTGACGTTCAGCGCTTGGGGCGCTGATAGGGCTACTGCCCTACTTTTTTATCGATCCTTTGTTCGCTCGAAGCTCGACTACGGATGCAAGTTTTATGCATCCGCAGCCGAGCGTTTATTGCGGAAGGTGGATTCGATCCACCACACCGGCCTTCGCCTTGCGACCGTTGCCTTCCGCACTTCCCCCATTGAGAGCCTGTTGGTCGATGCTGGGGAGATGCCACTCGCTCTTCGCCATATGCAGTGCATCACTCGACTGTACGCGCGAGCCCGGCGCCTCCCTCAGTCGCCAACAGCTCTCACTTCATCCGCAGCTGATCTCGATGGTGCCTATGCCGCCGAGAGACGCCAGTCATACCCTAAGCCCTTTGGGTTTAGGGCCAGGAAACTCCTTCGAGAGGTAGATATAGCTCTCGGGCCGGTGGCACCCCTGGTTCTGCCCAGGACGCCACCCTGGAGGGTACCACATTTGGCTATTTGTCGCCACGCCTCTGCTCCCAAAGCTTGTATGGCGCCGGGAGTATTGCGTTCGACCTTTCTGGAGCACACCTCGTGTCACGCTGGGACCGTGCCAGTGTATACGGATGGCTCCAAGTCCCCAGAGGGGGTCGGCTTCCACGCCATATCCCCTCTGTTTGAAGTCAGCGGGGCTCTGCCAGGCGCTGCGTCTGTCTTCACGGCCGAGCTGGTGGCAATACACCACTCGGTACGGGAGATTACGCGACGTGCCCGGTTCGGAGTCCGGATTGTGATCTATAGCGACTCACAAAGCGCCCTGAGTGCTCTCGGGGCATTGGAGTCTCCGTATCCCCTGGTTCGCGATATCCGTGACGCCACGGTTTTGGCGAGCCGGGCAGATGTCGAGATTATCTTCTGCTGGGTTCCTGGACATTTAGGAATTGCGGGGAATGAGCGCGCCGATGAGGGCGCCAAAGAGTCTGCCACCGGACCAGCGTTTCGCTCTTCCTCACACCGACTACATAGCAGGAATACGGGCAGCTTTTTGGACTGCTTGGCAAAGAAGATGGGAGACGGTCGAAGGGAACTTAAAGGTGCGTGCCATTGCGCCTCGACTGTTCCCATGGACCTATCCCCCAATGCCGCGGCGGCTTCAGGTTGCTTTCTGTCGTGTCCGAATCGCACACACCCGTGTGACGCATCGCTATTTGATGGAGCGCTCGCCTGCACCCTATTGCAACGACTGCGTCGTCCCCAAGACTGTTCGGCACATTCTTGTTGCATGTCCCAGTCTGGGTGATCTTCGCGCACGATACCTGTCCCGGTACCGGGATGTTCGGGGTCACTATCGCCTGTCCCTTGTACTCGGGACGGATTCGTGCGCATTGACTTGTTGACTTTTTGGGGGAGGCCGGGCTTCTTCCCTTTATTTAAGGTTCTTGTTTATGTTATTGTTTTGTTTGTAGGTTGCACTCTCCTGCACCGGGGTGAGGGGGACCTCCCCCCGCTGCCGGAGATTGCTTCCTGATTGTTAAGTTTTTCCAATTTATATCATTGTTAAGTTTCCATATTTTTACTTTAAATTAGCCTAGTTCTAGGCTGTCGTGTTTTTCGGCGACTTATGCCCAAGTGCGCAGTTGCCAGATGGGCTCTTTAAAAAAAAAGAAAAAAAAAATCCGAAACCACTGGTTCGCGGTATCCGTGACGCCACGGTTATGGTTACCCGGGCAGATGTCGAGATTATCTTATGCTGGGTTCCTGGACATGTAGGAATTGCGGGAAAGGAGGGCGCCAAAGGGTCCGCGAGGACTCTGTGACCGGATCAGCGTTTCGTTCTTCCTCACACCGACTACTTGGCAGGAATACGGGCAGCTCTTCGGACTGCTTGGCAAAGAAGATGGGAGACGGTCGAAGGGAACTTAAAGTTGCGTTCCATTGCGCGACGACCGTTCCTATGGACCTATCCCCCAATGCCGCGACGGCTTCAGGTCGCTTTCTGTCATCTCCGAATCGGACACACTCGTGTGACGCATCGCTATTTGATGGAGTGCTCGCCTGTGCCCTGTTGCGACGACTGCGTCATCCCCCAGACTGTTCGGCACATTCTTGCCGAATGTCCCAGTCTGGGTGATCTTCGCGCACATTACCTGTCCGGGACCGGGATGGGTGGGGTCGCTACCACCTGTTCCTTGTACTCTGGACGTCTGTGTGCACATTGACTGGTGGACTTGTTGACTTTTTGGGGGAGGCCTGGCCTTCTCCCTTGCATTTAACTTAATTTTTGTTATTGTTGTTTGTTTTTTGTTTTTTTCTAGGCCGCAGGCTCCTTCGCCAGGGGGAGGGGGACCTCCCCTTTACGCCCGAGCTTGCTCCCTGATTGTTATCTCCTTTTTATTGTTGTTTCTGTTGAAATATTTATTTTAAAGTAGGTTAGAACTGGGTAGTTTGTTTGCGGCGACTTATGCCCAAGTGGGCAGTCGCCAGATAGCCCCTTGAAAAAAAATTAAAAATCTCTATTATTTAAGCAGGGTTTTTTTTTTTTTGTTTTTTTTTCCCCTTTAGGTCGCGTGCTCCTGCGCCGGGGCGACCTCTCCCCACGCAGGAGCTTGCTTCCTTTCCCCCGTTTTGGGGTGTTTTTCGTCTCTTTAATTTTATTTTAAAGTAGTCTAGAACTAGGCCAGTTTTAATATGGCAGTCGCCAGATGAGCTAAAAAAAAAAATTAAAAAATTCTATTTTTACTGCTGATCTCTCAGCCATTCCCTTAGCTTTTCGACTGGATAAAAATTTTACCTTTCAAAGATTTCATCATTTTCTCCAACTCTAACAGTGTTTCACAGGCCTTTCACTCTTTTAATGCTTCCCATCTCTTAGTGACAGAAATTTGCAACTGGGTGGTCCAGATTGTGTCCAGATATAGTTATATTTTGTTGGGTCCCCGTGTATGTAGGGGGGTCCTGGGCAATGAGAGAGCTGATCAGCTGGCCCATTCAGCCTACTCTGTGCCCTCAAATAACTGCATTGCATTATCAAGATTTCTTTTCCTCTATAAGAGAATATATTTTTTCAATTGTGGCAGAACGAATGGGATGGATGTTCATCATTTAAATTATATAAAATCAAAAAGTCTGTTAACTTTTGTCCCTCGAGGCTTCAGAGACTTCAGTCCTTTGAGGCTACCATTTGCCGCGTTCGCATCGACCACACAAGACAGACCCACAGTCATCTTGTTTCGGCTGATGCTCGAATCAGCCATTGCTGTCTTTTTTGTGTTGGGGGACCAATTGGTTGCCCATCTTCTACTAGAATGCCCTCATTTCACCACTCCGATCGTCCTGTTTCCCGACCCTTTTAACTATCTCTCGCCTCTCCCGCCTTCCTTTCATTCTATAAGAGGAATCTTTTAAACCCTCATTCATTTTAACAAAATCCATCACATAGTGGTCTTCTCCCCCTATTATAACTAATTTGCTTTTTATTTCCGTTGCCACTTAGAATCCACTTGGATTGGGCAGCTGCCCAATTGGTTCCTTACCTTAAACCATTGTGGTTGCTGTTTTGGGTTTGTTATGTGCTGTTATTGATATCTGTGTATATATTCAATGTATATTTCGGTATTGTATTTATGGAATATTATACACACATAGTTGAAAAGTAGAGGTGAAAGTATACCTCCCTGTGGGATATAAGTTAGGTTAGATTAAGTTAGGTTAGATTTGTCCTTGTTAATGAGAGTGATATTTCAAGGTTTGCATGCAAGTATATTTTAGGGGTGTAGTGTTGAATGCTTTATGTTAATTATAGCAAGAAGTTTGTATGAGTAAAGAGAGTTTACATTGGTCTGAACTTTTAAACCAAGTCAATATATAAGGTATATTATTTGACTTTCTCTGTATTCCAGAGGATTATTATATTAATGTACAATATCTTAACTAAACTTATTTTTTTTTTTTTCAGACAAAAGGCTCATCTTCAAGAAGCAAAAATGAAAGAAGTAAATCAAACTCTGTATCTAATAAAAAAGCAAATCTTAATCGAAACTCAAAAACTAAAAATGTTAAAAAACTCTTTAGATGCAGTCTTTGCTCATTCCAAACAGTACATAGAGAAAGCCTTTATAGACACTCAAAGATTCATACTGGTGTGAAGCCTTTTAAATGCAGTTCCTGCTCCTATCAGACTGCACGAAAACAATCTCTTGTGGATCATGTAAGAATTCATACTGGTGAAAAGCCTTTCAAATGTAGCTTGTGCTCCTATCAGGCATCTAAGAGAAGTGGTCTTAGGGAACATCTAAAAATTCATACTGGTGAGAAACCCTTTAAATGTAACTTATGCTCTTATCGTGCAGCACGAAGTCGTCACCTTGCAGAACATCTAACAAATCATACTGGTGAGATGCCTTTCAAATGTATTTTCTGCTCTTATCAGGCAAAACGAAATAGTACTCTTCAAGAACATTTAAGAACTCATACTGGTGAAAAGCCCTTCAAGTGTACCTCCTGTTCCTATCAGACAGCAAAAAGAAGGACTCTTAGGGAACATTTAAAAATGCATTCTGGTGAGAAACCATTCAAATGCAGTTTTTGCTCTTATCAGACAGCATCAAAATGCATTCTTAAGAAACATTTAAGAATTCATACTGGCGAGAAACCTTACAAATGTAACTTCTGCTCCCATCAGACAGCAGCAAAATATAATCTTGTTAAACATATAAGAATTCATACCGGTGAGAAACCTTTCAAATGCACCTCCTGCTCTTATCAGACATCGCAAAAGCAGGAGCTTGTGCAGCATAACAGAATTCATACTGGTGAAAAGCCTTTCAAATGTAGCTTCTGCTCTTATCAAGCAGCTAGAAATGCTAATCTCAAGCGACATCAAAAAATTCATACAGAAAAGCTATAATAAACACTGCATTATACCCAAATAGCTCATAATACTACAAACAAAAAGGATAGCACAACACACTTCAATTCCAAACAGCCAGACTACTGCTACTCTTGGAAAGCAACCTAGCTACATAACAATAAGCTTAAAAAAATATTTTACCATCCTACAAAACAGAGAAGCATTGTAAGAAATGAAATAAGATCAGTCTGGTGGATTGTAAAAGGTAAGGTAGACAACTCAGCATGGGATGGGTTGACTAGCAGAAAGCATTCCCATAACAGGCACAGCATTTTTTGTGTGAGCCATACTCATGGGACTCACCACCTCATCCATCCCGGCTTAGCCTCTAATTTCTAATTCTGTACCAACTCTCCATTCACATCCCTCCTTCCCTAAGCCACTCAACCCATTTTGTCTTTCTACACTCATTCCCATCACACACTTTTACCTCCACCACTTCACAGTCCTGCACAGGTCCTTGACTAAGCAGAACAGGTTGGTTCATCAGGTCTGTTGAGTTGTCTGGGTCCGTCTTCTCACCAAATATATCTTTACTACTCTCTCTCTCTCTGCCTTCTACACTGTCAGTACTCATCACTCCATCAACCACACTAGTGACTCAGTTTATCATCTAAGCCACTGCCATATGCCATTCATCTGATATCTCAACCTTCAATCACAGCTTCCATCAAACTTAAGGCATACTCATTTGCTATTGACAACACTTTCAGACTATTCACCACTTCAGCCTAACTTGTTCCATCACTTCTAATCAGATTAAACCCAGAAAAATCATCACTCGAACTACTCCCAGAAACATTCATATCTTTATAATTCCAGAGAAATCTGTACCTCTATCATTCTTCTCTGTCATTTCACTAACTGCAGACTTCCTAGGTCTTCTTTCATTGACTCAGTATTACTAACTCGTTCCCAACCAAGTCAATCATTCCATCTTCATTCCTTTCCTTCAACCATACTACTATTCTTACATAATTCATACACTGGATGCAACACCAAGTTTTCGGGAGGCTCTCTCCATTTTCTCAACTGACTTTGGTGTGCTCCCATTCACACCCTCTTTCTATTACATACGTCGATCCATTTTCCCCACATATTTTTAACCATATATGGACCATCAAACTTATCACTCAACTTGTCAACATTCAATTTTCCTTTTCCTTTTTCCACTCGCTTTTAGAGTTTTGTCATTCACTTCAAATGACTGAAATCTTTCATTTGCTTCATGCCATACATTGTATGCTCTCTACTTTTATAAGTAGAGTGACACTGACACTGAGACATACCTATCGCACTATGCACTGTTGACTTGTATGCCTATAAGACACCTCCTAATCATACACACCCATCATTCACAACATATCATGTAACATTCATTGTGTCCTCTCTGCTAACCCATTTGAAGACGGGATATTACAGAGTTGTTCTTATATGCATAGCCTCAACAAATTCTGGGCCATTATCACTCACTTCTTTAGCTTCCATATATACCAGAAAAAAAAAATAACTGCCCCACCACTTGGGCAACAGTCACCCGCCTCTTATCCTTCACAGGTGTAGCATATGCAAACTTAATCATATGGTCCAACATCACAATTATACCAATATTCCCAGCACTCATTCTCGGCAAAGTCACACAGTCAATCACTACCATTTCATATGGCTCACTTACATCAATTTTTAACAACAGGGGTTTAGCCTGCACACCCTGAATTTTTTGCCCCTGACAACTTTCACATGTGGTAGCAACATCATTCAGTAACAGTAAACAGACATGGATGAAATACCCTTTCTTTCATCACTCCCATAACTTAAACTTACCCATGTGTCCAAGACTATCATGCATAACTTTCACTACCCCTATCATACCAACTAAATACATCACAAGCACTAAAACATCTCCATCCTTAAGGTGTCTTACACAATATACCACATTCATACATATCTAAAAAATCCCTTGTATACCTCTTAAACTCATTTGAATATTCAGGCCATTCATTCAAGCTAATCCTCTCCTCATCATCATTCAAAACTTCACTTTCATCTGCCATTTCCAATTGAATCATCCCACTAAAATTCATAACATACTTCGATCCAACATTTATCTTAACAATATCCTTATTCCCTTTCATCACACAATCACTCTCAGCATCCAAGGACAGTCCATTCATTCTCAAGAAATTTATCCTCAGTAGGAAACAACATGGCATTTGCTCATCATTCAATATCAAATATTCATATTTTACATTCAAATCATTCCCAAGACTAACAAGCAAGCAAGCGTACCTTCACCCAAACCACTTATTCTTAACTTCACCGTCATTCGTACCCCATTCATTAACCCTCTATAGGGCAAGACCAAATTTTTATACATATATATATTATTTTTACTGTTTTCTCAGGATAAAATAATACTAGAACAGATTTCCATATATTTACATAGCCACAATTTTATTTTCTATATGTTCAAACATACATACATTGTGAATGTGGCATAAATTTGACTTGATACCTAACGTATGTTTAAACATACATTTCCATGTTATGTTACTTCTGATTATGATAATCCAAAAAAATATTTTGGTTTTGGTGCATTTTACCTTTGTTACATTATATTTTTTGTCATCATGCACCATTTTACATTTATTGACAAAATGTAGTTGTAGTAATAGGGTGACTGGAAGGCCTACAAATTTTACAGCCTTGAGGTGTACAGGAACCCTTATCTCCTCTCTTACAAAGTTTTTTTGCCAGCAAAGGGATTGTGCCAGTTCAGATTTGAAATCATATAAACTCATTACATCTCTTTTCACAAGGCCACAGTTCTCAGCATCCCTTCAAGCTGTGCCACCGTAATTATGGTCCTGTAAAGAGCCATAAAGAATCAATTTTATTGACACCACCTGTAGACATATAAGTCTTTATTATTTGGGGGCAAAGCAATTCATCATTGCATTTTCTTTTCCAATCATATCGTGTGTCAAGTGTTTTAGTGTATTTACCTATGAATGAAATTAGTAGGGTTATAGATCTATTATTTTCAATTTCACAATGTGCAACTCAATGCCATCAATTGAATTTTTTTTCAACTGAAGTTCCCAACTGTTTCATTTCTCTGATGGACAACAATAGTTTGGCACTCTGTTAGAATGAACTGTTCCCACACAATATATTCTCCTTTTGTAAAGTTCAACTTTTAGGTCAACACCACAAAACCAATTATCAAAACATAGTTTTGATAGATGAAACATAGTTTTGATAGATGAAAGGTAAAGAGAAAAGGAGAAATAAAGGATGGAAGATTGCTGATTGTCCTTTTTTTGGGAGGTACATCCCCACCTGGAATACATAATCAACAAAAAATATCAACATAACAATTACTGTGCCAGCCGAATGCCCCAGGGGGCAAAGAACAGCCTGAGAAGCAGTCTCCTCCTCAGTATGGCACTGAGGGTATGGAGAAGGTGTTGTTATTTGCCAGTTAAATCAATAATGCAGCTGTGCAGACCAATGATATGCACGCAAACAGATAAACCTCCCATCAATATACATACATATAAATACAGATATATTTATCTCCTTTCCTTCTGTTTGCAAATATTTTCAGTTAGATTAAATATATACATTAAATATATACATTCAGGTGGTTAATAGTTTTCATCTTGATGACTGTCATCTGAAAAACCAAGATCTTCTCAGGAAACTGGCCTAACATTTGCTGATTTACGGTTGTAAAATGTTGAAAGGTGCATGATTGAAAATTGTAAAATTTAAAGATTATTAATAATATTTTGGTTTTGTTTCTGAAAGAATATCATCAATCATCTTGCAGGACTAAACAAAATTTGGGTCATCCCATCTTGTGTACACGAATCATACTTATTGCTATTTTACCCCAAATATTGCCATTATTTATATATTTCATTTTAATTTTGTAATTAATCTACAAAAATATAATAAGGACACTATAAAATGTAAAATAAAACTAAAAATTATAACAAATAAGACAGTATTTCACAGAATAACAAATTATATGCGTCTTATTACCTTTCTTTTTTTTTCTTTTTTTTAACCTTGAAGCACAAAGTCGGCAGCATGTACTCATACCCGAGTATCATTTCTTCAGTCCATTACAGAGTTTAGTTTAAGGTCTAGTTATTGTTGGTTTGGGTGGTGAGCTCTCTTATAGTTTAAGAACCCAATTTGAGATCTACAAAGTTGTGGGCATTAGTCGCATTAAAATGTAGTAAAAGAATATAATTATCTCCTTCTAGAAAAAAAAAAAAATCAGTTCCACCACACCAGAAAACAAAAACACTTTCTTGTCCACAATTTATCAAAATATGACTTCACTTATTGACAAATTCCTTAATTACATATATAATAATAGCATCCTCCTTTATTATCAAAAATAATTTTTATCTCTCCAATTGTCTATGTCTGTAAATAAATAAAAAAATTATTAGATTATATATTTAAATATATCTTTCCTTCAACCATCAATTTTCTTCTCTCCACTGTCTCTTTTTTTTCATCCCTTCTCTCACCTATAATAAAACTTCCTTTAGTCTTCTTCCACACTCTTCCTAAATGCTTATCAGTGTGACTTGCCTGCAGTCTGTTTTCCATCTCTTTGGGTGTAGTGCATTTAGTTGAGAAGATACATCCTAGGTAGGGTAAATATTCCACACATTCAATCCTGTCCATGGTGATGTTGATTTGTGGCAGGTCCTCGCCTGGGCTTGTTTATGCCAGGACTTTAGTTTTACCCTTATTCATAGTCATGCCAAAGTGGGTATATTCAGCATGGAAGTTATCTACCCACTGCTGAAGTTGTTCTTGAGAGAGGGTAGGGGTAGCATTCTCATCTGCGTACTGCAGTCCCGTTACATTTGCAGTGTTGTTGTTATGACAGGACTTGAGTCTAGGCATTTAAAGTCTACCATAATATCTATACTTGATCTTCACCCCCGGGTTGTCTGGGGGGGATTTCATATAATATGGCAGCCAGAAGGGTTATGAAGGGTTCAGGGATTCCAAATTGGTTCAGAACTGACCACATAGTATTCTAGGTACACTGTTGTATGCCCTTTCAAGGTCATAGGAAAACGAGGAAGATTGGCTTGTGTTGTTCTTTTGACTTTTACTGCACTTTTCAGGCACAGAAGATCATATCAATGGTTCCTCTGGATGGGTGAAAACCATATTGAGACTTGGGTAGGATAGTCTCTGCAACTTGTTGCATTCTGTTTAGCAGGACCCTGGCCATGACCTTTCCTGCAATGGACAGCAGAGATATTCCCCCATAATTTTCACACACTTTTCGGTCTCCTTTTTTAAACATTGTAACAAGGAGTGCATTTTTCCAGTCATCTGGTACATGTTTATCTTTCCACTTGAGTATGAAGGTATGCGTTTTTTTAGAACTATACCTCCATGGACACGGAGTTCTGTAGGGATGTTATCAGGTCCAGCACCTCTCCCTTGACACATTTGTTTTAGGGCTATGCAGAACTCTTGATAGGTTGGTGGTAGGAACATCCATAATTGAGGTGGATGTTGGGGTACATTTCTGAGGAAATCCTGATAGGCTGTCAACTTTACTTGATAAACTCATTGCTTCCCTCAACCCTCCATAAAAGTTCCTAAAATGCCCATATATTTACTAATTTCAGAGATGGGTTTTTAAACAATACTTTTAAAAGAAAAATCCTTTTCATTTTTATAAACAAATTATTAATAGGAAGTTTCTTTAGCAGTAAAGATCCTATGTCTTTGGAGTTCTGCAGTGATACTGTTTATTTATTTAAATGTCCTAGTTGTACTGGAGCCTCTTACATTGGTAGCACTGTCAGTTCTCTTGGAGCTAGGTTATCCTACAAACATACACTCACTGAAGATTTAAGTGCAATATCTTTATTAA
Source organism: Ceratothoa steindachneri (assembly GCA_963969495.1). Taxonomy (NCBI): domain Eukaryota; kingdom Metazoa; phylum Arthropoda; class Malacostraca; order Isopoda; family Cymothoidae; genus Ceratothoa; species Ceratothoa steindachneri. The sequence continues at coordinate 67,522,880 of OZ018334.1, forward strand.
TTAACTAATTTTAACTACAATTTGTTAGTTGGTTTGTTTTTTAACAACTGTTTTGTTAGTTGGTGTTCCTCTCTCCCAACCTATAAATACTAGCCCCTTATTAAACCAACCATTCACTCTAGGATGGATTCACTTTAGTAAGTTCCCTATATCAACCCATTTTTCTATTAAATGTTTTTACTCTTACAGTGTTTACAAATTTGAAAACAAAGTTTAAATTTATTATTATAGTTGATTATCTTTAACTATTGCTAGGTCAATTTCTCTTATAGTTTTTAATTAAGTTTTACAAATTTCTGAAATAAACTTTAAATTTAAAGCAAATTTAACTATTGCCAAGTCATTTAAAAATTTTAACTTATAGTACATTTTATTGATATTTGATAATTAGTCATCTTTAAAGCAATTCAATGTCTTGTTGTCCTTTCCATATTTTCTTCAAATGTATTAACTTCTTTAAACTTATTCTAGCTTGAAGATTTAAACTTGTAGTTTTTAAAACATGTAAGAAATTAAAAGATGTTACATCCGTTTCTGGTGGCTCTAGGATTTATCCTCAATATTTATATATATATATATATATATATATATATATATATATATTAAGAAAAATCATTGCAGTAATGCAATTAATTAAGTGTTACCTTCTCTTGTATGTGAGAAAACCTCCTTCCGAGGACTTTGATGAAGACTGTGTTTGCCAAAACTAGCCTTTCAACCGCATATATATATATATATATATATATATATATATATATATATATATATATATATATATATATATATCTCGCATCATTGGCAATATGCAGGCTTTGGATGGTTGTACGAGTTCATGGATCTTGCAGAATATGATGTTCCATGGTCTAGGTAGTGACCATCCTCCCAGCGAAGACCCCAAAGGCCTCTAAAGTTTGCCTTGTCACCAATTTGGGAAGATTGTTAGGGAGAGTGAAGTTCTTTTCAAGTCTCTTAGTGCTTTCAAGATTGCTGGACAGCTTAGGTTCTTGACCATGGCTGCCCAGTCATCGGGAGACACTCGTTTGTCAAAGAACACTAGGGCTACTCCTTACTCTGAGAGGTACCAGAGGTGCCTTCAGAGGGCCTTCTCTGCCATTGACCCGAATTCTCTATCCACAAATACCTGGATAGTTGCCAAGAAGTCTAGGTCATTCTTCAGTGCATAGTTCAGAATGGATGCCTCATACTAGAATCTAATGTAAATGAGACTGATGAGACACACCAGTCGTCGGACTCTGCATTTTTCCCACCTCGTCAGCTCCAGTTGTTGCAAAAACAGGGCAATTGTGAGGATATTAATAGCCTTTGCCATCCATCTTGCCTGATGGTAGGCTCCAGGGGCAGATCCCCGGTCCATCCTCCCAGGTAGACAAGAGAGACCTGAAGGAGTTCAAGATAGTCCTCCCTTGGGTGGGCTCTATCATGGATGACTCCCCTGAGGAAGTCTATCATCTTCAACCTCTGTGATTCGCTCGACTCCTCTAGGGGTTAAGGGTATCAACGGATGTCTTGTCCAAGAAATTCCATCTTTGTCGGAATCACTTGAACAGGGGGATCTCGGGACCTGGGGAGGGCCAAAGAGGAGTTTGTAGGTGTCCTTCAGTACCACCTTGTGAATCTGATGCCAGCCAAAGAAGAGGTCTTCCAAGGGACTGTTCAATTATGGTGCAGGCTCCGCTAATCATGTCACAGTTGGACACAGTTGTATCAAAGGAGAGAGCAATGATCTTGTCAGCAATCTGATACATTTCCAGCAGCCGAAGGACAGTAGCCGCTACTTCTCTCCGAATCCCATCAATGGCAATAGGTACTCAAAGAAGCTGCTCGAAGTTGGTCCCAGTAAGCACAACAGCGACCTTCTCCTGAGATCCGAGATGTGGCAGCAACTTTGAATCAGTTTTTCCATCCCAGTGGAGAACAAGGGGAGGCGGATCACGGAATGCTTCTTCTTCAATGCGCTTTGCTTCAGTTTGTCGGTTCTTTCTCCTCATCCAATGCACTGTGGAGGCAGAGGAGGAGATCTCCAAGACATTATGCCCCAAGCTTGAGGCTGCAGCAACAAAGAACGCAGATGCTTGACGACATGAAAGGTTTTCCCCATCCCATATCTTCTTCACCTGATAATTCTAGGTCTTGAATCATTGCCAAAATTATTATCAAGTCTTGCTTGCCCTTTCCAGAAAGCATATGTTTGTAAGACCTGTAAAAAGGGTAAAAAATAATAAAGTATGCTAATATATTATGTGTACAAATGTGTAAAAACATGTAAACATGTAGAAAATAATTGCAACTAATTCTCAGTTACCTTAGTATTAGGCTTACTTCCCTAAATTACATGAAATAAGCCACTTAATCACTATGTTACATGTATGTAACAACAGGAAATAATGTGGCGGCAGGGTCACGATCCCTGTCGCCCCAACAGGGCTAACCCAGTGCCTGAGGAGAAGACAATGAGAGAGCCAGTCTAAAAAATATTTTATTTAAGAAACCTGTAAATAATGGAGAAATGGCCAAATCAACAGAAATAACGAAATACAATATATGTACAACCTTAAACCTTAAACCCCCAAATAATAATATATATGTATAGATACACACTAATCTAAGATATATATGGCCTTCCTAATTTATCAGCCAATGCAAAAAGAAATCACATGCAAAAATATGTATATAGGGCCTTAAAAATAGATTGGCCAACACAAAAAGAAATTTCAAAATCTAGATAAATCTGATCAAATGCCTAGGATTCAGTACTGGGTGCATCGTCAACTAAAGGTCCCAGGCACGCAAGTCAGGGAAGGGGAGGCGGGCCCAGACTCTTCAGGAAAGGAGGCTTTTCATTGGGGTCCCTTCCTAGGTGACTGTGGTGCGCAAGTTGCAGCTATGGCACAAACCATTCTGCACTCAGGGAACTGGAATGTATGGATTTCAACCACTTTGTCGGAGAAGGCACTAGTCCCACTTACTGCGATACGAATAGTGGGAGGCATGCTTGGAGACCTACAACTCGAGATGATCCCTTTCCTGTTCCCCGAGGGTCAAGACTGGCTGCTGCCACCTCACAATTAGCCTCTTCTCCTTCTTTCAAACCCTGTACCCCGTAAGGGGTGCAGCGATTTGCCATCCTGGCCACCGTGCTGACGGGATTCAGCACTGCATCCAACCCCAGCTTAGCCTCTTCTCCTTTGTTCAGAACAGTTGTGTTTCCCCCTGGTTTCCTCGCTTTTCATACAACCTCTCCCCACAACTTTCTCTGGTCAGCCTCTAATTTCACAGGGTAGATGCTGACCTTCTCAGCCAATCGTCCTGGATCAGGGCTGAGGGGGGAGGGTACAATGTTCCCTAACCCCTGAGCTCCGGTCTGGGGTGGTTGGTTTTTAACAACCTGCTTCATCCCCACCCATACCTTCTCACTTTACCATCTATCTTTGTTTTTTATGCTGTGTCCAAGGTGGAGGTGCCAGGCCACCATGCAGGAGGGGTGGTCCTAAATGGCAGCACCTGGCTCTGCCAAGCCTGTATGCACCACTCGCATGGTGGGCTACTGCGAGGGGTGATGAGCTATTGCATCACGTAATTAAAAGAGGGTCACCATGCAAAATGATGAAGAAATAGAGAAGGAGGGTTACTCCTCTCCACGCCTATGGGTGTAGGGGACTCCCTCTCACCCCCTTCTCTGGAGGTGCTTTCAGGCACCTCGTTCTTACCTTCTGCATTCCCCCGCTTTTCTTTCCAAGGGGCCTGCCAAGAAAGCCAGCAGGCAGCCCATAGCCAACCGCTCGCCATTAAAGCGGCTTGGTAGGGCAAAGGAAGCCAGGCCCCTTCGGTCACTTCCCTCAAAAGACCTGCTGGCAAGAATACCCAACCTTGCTGGGATAAAGGCCTGCGCCTCCCCAGATATGACTAGTGACGCTGCTAACAGAACCTGCAATCTCCTGGGATGGGATGGCCAACTGGAGGCCCCTCCTTAGATAGACATGGTCCTTGAGGCAACCTGGCCTCAGACAGTAGGGTCTTCCATGGGAGGGAATCTGGGCTCGGCACCAAGCACCAAAACCGAATCCACCCCTATGCAAGGTCCTCCTCAAACGGCCCGGGTTTCCAAGGCAGTACAAGGACGGGAGGGATCTCCTCCAACCGGTGCCCATGCAACTACCAGGACCTTCTCCATCTCGGAGAAGGACCTGGCTGAGGTCAGTCCATCTGGCTTGGGGGCTCCTGCCGGTGGAGGGGAGAAGCGGGTTCATTCCCCACCCTCCTCTCCTAAAAAGAAAAAAATTAGAACAAGACTAAAAAGACTCGGGGGGGCTCCCTCTCCATCTGTGGGGGATGTGGGGACGGATGGGTCTGCTGCCAGTTCGGTAAGCGACCAAGCCGAGATCGGCTTGCTGCCAGTTCGGTAAGCGACCAAGCCAAGATCGGCACATCCGGCCCCTCTGCCTCCCTGGGTGCAGAGTCACAGACTAAGACGAAATGTGCCGAGGGTGGAATATCGGGACCCTTCATTCAGAGTCTACCTGGCATTTTCGAAACCGCTGGCTTCAAACGCTTCCTCGTTATTCGCTCCACTGATGGCACCATGTTGGCCAAGGGCAACATGATCCATCAGAGGAGAGGATTAGCTAGTGTAATTGGTAGAGAGCTGCGTGTGACCTGTTTCAAAGATGGGAGCCTTCTGGCAAATGTGGCCAAGATAAGTGCTCTTCGGACACTTGATGGCACCCTGGTGAGTGTGACGCCGCACTCTACCATGAACTTTGTGAAAGGAGTAGTTTATGTGAGAGAACTCCATGGTCAGCCCCATGGCTGACCATGGGGCGGTCAAGGTCGAATGTGTGATGAGAAAACAAGGAGAGGCCTCGAGACCCACCCCTACACTTCATCACGTTCGACTGTAGCAAGCTCTCAGAGTTGGTGCGTGCAGGTTGGCAGTGCTACCGCGTGAAGGCATTCATGCCACTGCCGCGGCGGTGCTATTACTGTCACCGCTTCGGCCATATGAATCGTTCATGTAGACGTGCAAAGTCGGGGTCACCCAAAATATGTGTAAATTGCTCCTAGGCCGCACACGATAAGTCCAAATCGTGTGTGGCAAAGTGTGTCAATTGCGGAGAGCCGCACCCCGCTTCTTCGAAGCAATGTGGTGCATATCTCCTTGAGAAAGAGGTCCTGGCCGTTCATGCCCAGGATCGACTCTCATTCCGCGAGGCTAAGGACATGGTCCTGGCGCGCTCGGCTCTGCCTGGGACGTCTTATGCCTCAATGGTTAGAAGGACACCCTCTGCTCCAGGCCCATTCAGGCCAATGAGCAAGGTTGTTTCCTCGCCCATTCGGAGGGTCTCCTCCGAGCTAGGCCTGGAGGGCATATTCCTTCAATGGAATTGCTGTGGACTCCGGACCAACTCGGAGGAGCTGCGGAGTTTCGGCTCGTCCCGTTCCCCGTTAGCTATTTTTCTGCAGGAGACCATGCTAGGCGCGTGCCCCCTGCCCGCCCTCCCGGGGTATAAGTGTTTTGCGACCCCACCACAGCGAGATGGCCCGGCTGGGGGATGCGCGGTTCACACCCGGCATGATGTCTCCGTTCTTCCTTTCACTTTAGATACCTCCTTTCAGGCAGTGGCTGTGCAGCTTCACCTGGATAGGAGGTATACTATCATTTCTGCGTACATTCCACCGTCAGCTGACTTCGACGCGGGGGACTTCCGCCGCGTCGTGGCACGGTTGCCTAGGCCCTTTCTCTTGCTTGGAGATCTGAATGGCAGGCATCCTCTCTGGGAAGATTACTCAATAAATCCCAGGGGACAGGTCCTTGCCGATCTGATCGAAGAGCTTGAGATAGGTGTCCTAAATGTGGAGGAGTTTATGCATCACTGCCCGACAACCGCTTCATTTTCTTACCTTGATCTATCTTTATGCTCTTCGGAAGAAACAGCCTGATTTTGATTGGGGGGGGGGGGGGGTCGATGACCTCCATGGTAGTGATCACTTTTCCATTCAAATATTTTCAGGGCAACTGCCGCCTGAGAGCCCACCTCGGTGGTGCTTGGCGCGGGCACTGTGGCCTGCATTTCAGGAAATGACTGAATTCTCTATCTCAGTTGAGTTTAGGTCGGTAGATGAGGCCGTGAGTTCTTCTCCGGTAACCTCATCGCCGCAGGCCTGACTACTATTCCCAAAACGTCTGGCCGTTTTGCATGAGGACCACTTACCTGGTGGTCGGCTGAGTGTGAGACGGCCCTCAAATAGAAGCGTTATGCCTACGTGCGCTATAAGCGCATGTCTGTATATTTCGTCGGGCTAGGTTCGGGTATATTTCGAAGCACGCCCGCCGCTCTTCTTGGCGGGCATACGTGTCTTCACAACAGGATGACCCCCTCTAGCAGAGGTGTGAAAGCGAGTCAAAAGGATTCGGGACAAGTTTTCACAGGACCCCCCCTTCCCTCCCGTTCTCCAGGAGAATAGGACCGCAATCTCAGACCCCGCGTCCGTGGCGGAATCCTTCGCGACCGCTTTCTCCACATTCTCTAGCAGGGATGTTGGTCCGCCAGCATTCAATGCACGTCGTGATGTAGTGGAAGTCCTCCGACTGGACTTTACTGTGAGTGAGTTGCTTTCCTCCGCTCTTGCTTCGTGCGCTGACACCGCCCATGGTCCGGACGATGTCTCGTACGCCATGCTTCGACACTTGGGTGAGCGAGGCATGGCCTTTCTCTTAGATTTGTTCAACAGGATCTGGGTGGAGGGTTTCCTCCCAGATTCCTGGCGAATCACTACTGTTCTCGCCTTTCGCAAACCAGGTAGAGATCACTCTACTCCAGCCGGTTTCCGCCCAATCTCTCTAACCTCTTGCGTGTGCAAGTTGATGGAGAAATTGGTAAATGTTAGATTAGCCTTTTTCCTGGACAGCGGAGGCCATCTGTCTTCCGGACAGTGTGGCTTCCGTAAGTTCCACTCCACGTTGGATGCTCTGATCCGACTGGAAAATGCCGTCTGCGAGGCTTTCCTTCGTAGACAGCACTACGCCACGGTCTTTTTCGATCTGGAGAAGGCCTATGATACCGCATGGCGATACGGTATCATGGAGACTCTCCACACGATGGGGGCGAGGGGACGCCTTCCAATGTTTATATCTGAATTTTTGCGAGATCGTCGATTCCGCGTACGGGTGGGGAGAGCCCTCCGGCCAAAAGGAGCAGGAAGAGGGTGTCCCACAGGGAAGTGTCCTCAGTGTCACACTCTTTGCCCTGAGCATCAACGGCATCACCTTTGTGCTGCCGGAAGATGTTCTCGCCACGCTCTACGTGGACGACCTTTCGATCTCTTTTGGCGCGGCCCGTCTCCAACTCTGGAGCGTCGACTCCCACAGGCATTGAACCGTGTCTCTCGCTATGCCGAAGCGCACAGGTTTTGGTTTTCTTTGGCCCAGACTAAGCTGGTGCACTTCTGCCGCCATCCAAGGCTTCACCCCAACCCAGATTTGTTTCTTAATGGGGTGCACCTGGATGTGGTTGAGTCGCACCGTTTTCTTGGTCTTGTATTCGACCGACGCCTCACCTGGGAGGATCATATTTGCAGCCTTAGGGTCTCTTGTACCCGCGACATGGACATTCTCCGTTCCGTGACGTTCAGCGTTTGGGGCGCTGATAGGGCTACTGCCTTACTTTTTTATCGATCCTTTGTTCGTTCGAAGCTCGACTACGGATGCGAGTTTTATGCATCCGCAGCCGAGCGTTTATTGCGGAAGGTGGATTCGATCCACCACACCGGCCTTCGCCTTGCGACCGGTACCTTCCGCACTTCCCCCATTGAGAGCCTGTTGGTCGATGCTGGGGAGATGTCAGTCGCTCTGCGCCGCGTGCAGTGCATCACTCGCCTGTAGGCGCGAGCCCAGTGCCTCCCTCAGTCGCCAACAGCTCTCACTGCATCCGCAGCTGATCTCGATGGTGCCTATGCCGCTGAGAGACGTCAGTCATACCCTAAGCCCTTTGGGTTTAGGGCCAGGAAACTCCTTTGAGAGGTAGATATAGCTCTCGGGCCGATGGCGCCCCTGGTTCTGCCCAGGACGCCACCCTGGAGGGTACCACATTTGGCTATTTGTCGCCACGCCTCTGCTCCCAAAGCTTGTACTGCGCCGGGATTATTGCGTTCGACCTTTTTGGAGCACACATCGTGTCACGCTGGAACCGTGCCAGTGTATACAGATGGCTCCAAGTCCCAAGAGGGGGTCGGCTTCCACGCAGTATCCCTCTGTTTGAAGTCAGCAGGGCTCTGCCAGGCGCTGCGTCTGTCTTCACGGCCGAGCTGGTGGCAATACACCACTCGGTACCGGAGATTATTCGACGTGCCCGGTTCGGAGACCGGATTGTGATCTATAGCGACTCACAAAGCAACCTGAGTGCTCTCGGGGCATTGGAGTCTCCGCATCCCCTGGTTCACGATATCCGTGACGCCACGGTTATTGCGAGCCGGTCAGATGTCGAGATTATCTTCTGCTGGGTTCCTGGACATGTAGGAATTGCGGAGGATGAGCGCGCCGATGAGGGCGTCAAAGAGTCCGCGAGGACTCTGCGTTTCGCTCTTCCTCACACCGACTACATGGCAGGAATACGGGTTCGCTCTTCGAACTGCTTGGCAAAGAAGATGGGAGACGGTCGAAGGGAACTTAAAGTTGCGTGCCATTGCGCCCGACTGTTCCCATGGACCTATCCCCCAATGCCGCGATGGCTTCAGGTCGCTTTCTGTCGTGTCCGAATCGGACACACTCGTGTGACGCATCGCTATTTGATGGAGCGCTCGCCTGCGCCCTATTGCGACGAGAGCGTCGTCCCCCAGACTGTCTGGCACATTCTTGTCGAATCTCCCAGTCTGTGTAATCTTCGTGTACGTTACCTGTCCCGGTACCGTGATGGGCAGGGTCGCTATTGCATGTCCTTTGTCCTCGGGAGAGTATGTGCACATCGACTGGTGGACTTGTTGACTTTTGTAGGGAGGCCGGTCTTCTCCCTTTCATTTAACTAGGTTTAGTTGTTTTGTTATTGTTATTGTTATTGCTTCCTAATTGTTATTTCTTTTTTATTGTTATTTTCTATTCAAATTTTTTAAAGTAGCCTAGAACTAGGGTGTTTGTTTACGGCGACTTATGACTAAGTGGGCAGTCGCCAGATAGCCCCTTAAAAAAAAAATCAGTAAACATTGAAGAAAAGTAGTGGTTCAGGAGGTTATCATTTTCTGTATCAGTGCTTTAATGCACGCTACTCATTCACTAAAGGGCCAATCGTGCGATAGATTGGTTTATGGCTGTTTACATAACCAAAGAACTCTTTGGGATTCTCTTTGCAAAGTCTCACCACTCGGACCTCCTTGGTATGCTTTGCTGCCCTTTTGCTGGACTTCACTCTCCTAGCTACCCTACAGTAGTCCTCAACGTCACCAGAAATCTTTGACTGCTAGTACACAGTTCTCTTCTCCCTCAGCAGTTGACCAATTTCTTGATTAAACCACCTTGGTTGAACAGAAGACTGACACAAGCTTTTCACAGGGATAAATCATGATTGAAGACTCATGAATGTAGTTCTGAAACTATTCCACAAATTTTCAACATTCTCACACCCTTCCGGCCTCACATCAGCCAATCAAGCACAAAGAGTGGCAGACTCTACCTTGGAGACCTTGACTACAAATCTAACTAGCTGGTAGGAACTGCCACCGAGCTCCTCGCCTACCGAGAGCCCCTCAATGATGTCATCTTTAGAGGTTAAAACCAAGTCGAGAATATTATTGCCTCTCATCGGCTCTCTTACTCATTGAGTCAGGAACTCCAGGATCAGTGCATTCTCGCCCCAGGGTTCTCTGGTTTCCCAGTCAACTTGGGTGTTGAAATCTCCCATGATAATACACTCTCTGTCTTCAACAAGTTCACCCAGCAGCCGGTACAGAACCCTGTCCTTCGCAACGAGTTGGGCAGGGGGTCTATAAAGCAGCATGGTCCTGTATCTGTCAGGACCTATCTCTAGGTCTACATCTAGTAGCTTGTAGTCGGATATAATGTTGTAGTTTATTGTTTTGAATGTATCCCTAACATACAACATCACACCGCCACCCTCTGTCTAGCCTGTCTTTTAGGAAAAGTTGGTAACCAGGAATGGTGCATTCACCCTCAAAATTTTGGTTCAAAGTTTTTACCCATGACTCTGTTATGGCCATCAACACAGGTTTTTCTTTTGCTATGAGGCCACGAAGTTCAAGAAACTTGTTCCTGATTGACCTCACAATTGTAGGACTCCCTGCGCTCTTCTGTTTCCTGTCCTATTTGCCTCTCTGCCCCTAGGCAGTGGCATGGTGGAGCCCTTTCTAGTGACCTCTGAGAATGTCGTTTCAGGAGTGATACAAGTGTATTGGTGCACATCCACCCTCACTCAGGGCCTGACACACCTTTGGTTCTGCTCCTCAACATCCTGTATCATGTTAGAGAGTACAACCTTTCCTTTAGAGGAAAGGTGCATCCCATACCTTTGGTAGAGGTCGTTCCTAACACAAAGGTGCAGTAAGGGTCCACAAAAAGCCCCCCCTTCCTCCACCATGCACAGATCTGTCAGGTGTCGGTTCAAAGAGACATTCCCCGAGTGAACGGTCCTGGTTGGACCTCTTCTCAGGAGCATCCTGACCCACAGTCATCCACAGCTCCCATCACTGTCTCAAGAATCTTGAGGTAGAGGTTGTTGCCACTTACCATCAGGGCAACAACGGAGTTCTCAGAAATCTCAGATTTCTCCACCTATACTCTAATTTCGGCCTTTTCCCGTCCAGGCAGGATGCTAGCAGGGGTTGTAGGTCCCGTACTTGAGAATCACCAATAAGGATGACCCTCGTACATTTAACTGTAGGGGACAGTTTTTCCTTTCGAGAGTGACTTGTCAGTTTCCTTTTTCTTTTCTATATTTCTCTTTTATATTTTCTTATCTTCCTTTGGCTTCTCTTTCTATCTACGTTGTCTACTTCTGTTTCTATTTTCTCTTCTTCTCTTTCTACTTTATCTCCTTCTTTCCCTTCTTCCTCTTTCTTTTTGGCTCATTGAGCAAGCAGTCCTGCAGCAGAAGACTCCTGCTCTGAGACGTTGGGTGTCTTCTTCCCTTCAGAGTCTCCTAAGTACTTGCACATCTCTGATCTCAAGAGGTGAACCTCCCTTTTGAGGATGGAGTTCTCCTCTCTCAACTGATCAATGCACTCGCCTCAAGTTCGCAGAAGTCACAGACACTAACAGTATCTGTGAGCTCTCCTTGCTACTCCTGCCACCCAAGTTTTCACTCCATCTGTGCACTTTGCTTTTTCGGCAGGTTAGTTTGCAAAACTGAGGAACATTCCTCTTCTCCAACTTAATTACTTTAACGTCCGACCATATGCATAAAAGTTTTTTCTGTGTGATTTTCTCTTGCACAAACGAATCTGCCTATTTTCAGTAGGTTTTCAGTCGTTCGGCCAACAGAAACCCTTTTGACCAAGCACACCAACTCTAAGGTCTCCCCTGGGCTGGACATCCCCAATCATGCCGCAGCTCCCAACTGAGCAGCACAAGAGCCCCAGGTAATATGGTTCACTGATTTTTGGACAGGGGTGCTTGAGGTGTAACTGTCTTCCTACTAATCAACCAAAAACAACCAGACTTAAAGCAAATAATAAAGCTAAGTGCCAACGACTTAATCAGAGATCTTTTGCTGATCTGGCAACCAGCAAAACACAAAAGCTCTCTCACCAAAGAGCAATTTAGTTTTTGTTCACCAAGTAACAGTCAAAGGGGGCTGGGAGAAAGCTTCTAAGGTGTACTTAACATTTCTCCATTAATCATACCCCAAAGCCTGAGATCCCTTTAATCTCAGTTTCTTGCAACCAATGAGTGCTCCAAGGCATTATTTATAGAGGTTCCAAAGCCTCTCTTATGACTAAATAACTTATGTGTAATAGAGATGAATGTTTGTTTTTGTTGGTGGTTTTTTTTTGTTTTTTTTTTACAGTTGAAGATAGTTGGTGAAACTTAATACTAACAGAGTCGAAGAAGTTAGTAGGGGGATGCTTGGAGATGCATGAAAGAAGTGGGAGAAAAGTTTGACAACACTTAGTCTGGATCCTACTAGAGCTACCTTACTGGCATGGGTGACCCTGCTGGACTAAAAGTCCCCTAGCTTAGCTAGCTTAACTCAAGCGGATCGCGCAAGCTCTCTCACCGAAAGCAAGATGGTTGTAGGTAGAGAAGTCTACGGCACATTCACGGCCATCAGAGTCCTTTTGAAAATTATACCAATGCTTGTACTTGCCAGTAGCTTTACCAGCTTGGCTTAATATCTTTTCTGATACAATTCAACACTTTCAGAATGTATTCCTTTATTTCTCTAGCCAACAGTAACCTGAGGTGGCCCAGGAACACCAGCAACATTTGGCTGTCTTTCACACACATCATTATTCTCTACATGTTAGTGAGGCTTGTCAACTTGATCACTTGAAGATTCTTCCTCAGACTCCTCATGAGGCAGGTAACACTGTGCAGTACCTGACTCCTCGGGGTGATGCTGAATGCTACGGACATCAGGAGTGCTGTCTTGCATCCCAATGTCCTGCACTGGAACCCAAGTGAGATGACAGGCGTATGCTTGTACATTGACACCACCATGCCTTACCAGCACTTGTTTACCATCATGCCCTATCACTATGCCAGGCCCATGCCACTCATGGCTATCATTCCTCTTGTAGAACACTTCGTCTCCATTTTGAAAATTATCCACATCAGTTGATCGAACGTTGTGATGCAAGGCTCTAGCTAGGTGCTCACTCGACTCCTTTTTAACAAACTCCTGCCTGGCCACATGGAGAGCATTCAGGTTATCATGCACAATTTTCGATGGTGTTACTCGTTCTAACGCTGGTGGATCATTCATTAACACATTAAGAATAGCAGAGTTGGTACCAAACACAAGTTGGTTAGGTGGGAAGCCAGAGCTGTTGGTGAGTGCAATTCTTGCTGCTATAGCCCAAGCTAGGGCTACTTCCAAGTCGCAGGCAGTATCAGCCATGATTTTACTGACGCCATTGCCAATCAATGTGTTATGTCACTCGCAAACATCATTGCTCCACAGACTCTGCTGAAGTTGTCATAGCCTTCACATTGAATGCTTCACCCAAAGATCACATGTCACTGTTATTAAATTCACAGCCATTGTCAGTCAAGATTTTTCTTGGTGCACCAAAAAGAACGATCCAACTGAGAAATATACCTCTGATGACAGTAGAACACATTTATCTTTTATTACAGTAGCTGTACAGTAGCACGTTGCAAGATCTATCATCACCAAGAAGTAGTAATGACCCCAAACCTTTAATTCCATGGCCACTATGTTATTAAACTCGGATGCCATTGGAATGCTAACTATCAGTCAAAGTTTAGGTTTCTTAAAATGAACACAAACTTCACAACTATCAGTAATAGTAGTGATTGTCTTCTCTAGTTGAGTGTTCTTAATTCCTGCATCTTTAATGAGAGTAGTTAACTTTGACAATGTCAAAGGGCTAAACTGCTTGTGTAGTTTAAGAGCAACCTGCTTGACATCACCACTATCACACGTTAAGACGATACTCTCGGTCTAGTCATATAGAAAGCGGCAGCAGGTAGTGACCTGATGATGAGGTCTTTAACGGAATAGTTTTACCGCATACTGTTACCGTGTCATTTTGGAAGTTCAAACACATCTTTCCTTTCTTCATTGAACACTTGCTTAGGAGCAAAGGAACATTACAGGATACCACATCAGTGGTTACAGTAGCATTGATTCCTCCGATTGAACACCAAAGAGTAATCCGCTTTAGTGAAGAATACATGATACCATCACCAAAAGTAAACGTGGACTTCGATTCTTCTTCCATCACACTGTCTCATTCAAACTCACTAAGTTCTTTACGGTAATCCTCCAACCATGTAGAACCACACACAGTCGCTGAACACCCACAATCCGGAACAGCACAACCTTTTGCTTCATTGACTAGCGTGTGTAGTTTTTTCGCATGGCTTTCCAGACCGGTAAAGCCTATAGATAAAGATAACTGAACATTCTCAGACTGACTATGACTTTCCAAATAACTGGTAGCCCCACCATTCTTGTAGGCATCTGGATAATCACATGCCCAATGAAACTGGGAGTCACACACTGCCATCCAGACTGAAAGGGTTTTGTCTTCTACTACCGGACAGCAGATGGTTGGCAGCACTGGGTGGAAACTGGCGGCCGCTCTCCTTCATTGTAGCACCTTGTGAAAATGGCCATCCACCTCAGTTACCACATGTATAAAACGTTGCTTCACTCAAACTACTCTCATATTCGAACACAGATTTATTTTTTATCCCAACATTAGCCGGGGATACACTCGACTTTGAACCTATTTCACCGGCGAAAATTTGTTTGAGGGAGGATTTCATGTTACTATATGTTACGTCTGTAATGGCGGACATTACTAGCTGCTGTTCATTGTCTGACAAATTACAGGAAGCCAAAAGCATAAATGCCATTACCAAGTCGGGTAGAGTCATATCCTGCTTGGTAAACTTGTAGTACACATGTTCAAACTCGATAACAAATTTCGTAATGTCCACAGCTTCAGATCTACAAAAATTATACAATTCCTGGGAGGTTGCAAACTGTCGCCACGCTTTGTCAACCAAGAACAAACTAGCAAGTTTGCTCAGCAACATCTTAACACCATCTTCATTCTTAAATTCCGATGCATCTATCTCAGAGGACGTGCACCCCTAGTCTGGCCCGATAAAGACAAATGGAGGGCAAGTTTTAGGTAGCTCCATCAATTCACATCAAATATCAATATCTCTCTTCCAGTTCTCATAAACTAGATCACTTTCAAGTTTGAGAAGCCATTTTGTTGAACAAAAAGCCATGTTGTTTACCATTTGCTACCAGTCTGGTCTGGAGAATGCGTGGAATTAATCCCTTTCTTTCTTTCTTTTAGTTTTCTCTTTTATTAGCTGGTTTGGTGTATATACATTCTGTGCAAATCTTCCTTTTTCCTTTCAACTTCATTATCAAACGGGTATCTTCCTATCCTGTATCTTCATCCTGTATGTGCGGCTTCTGCAGACTTATCGACTGTTTCCTTTCTTGTGTCAGCGCTCCACAGTGCAGCAGGATGTGATCCAAGTCATCATCCCCTGCTCCACACAATGGGCACGCTGTCTCCTCTGTCTCCCACCTTCTCCGCATCCTCATCTTCATTGTGTTAGACCTCTCTTCCAACCAGGTGACTGATGAGCTTTCATTTCTATACCATTTCACTTCCTTTATTTCATTCTTATATTGTGTGTAGAGTCTCACACTGCTCTTTCCTTCCAAATCCATTCTCCATTCATTTGTATCATGCTGTTTGACTTTTGTCTTAATAATTTTCTTATCCTTGGCACACTCCAGTAAATTTCACTTCTATCTCTCTACATGCTTCTCTTACTTGATTTGTCCATCTATCATGTTCTTCCATCAGTTTGTAATATATTTCAGTAAGAAGCATGTTTGTTTCTCCTTTTATGTGTCTTAGATAGTTTAATTGGCTTTGACTATTCTGTTTTCCATCAGTGATGTTCCTATCTCACCTCTTAGAACACAGTTTGGTATGTAGTTTCTTGCTTAAGTATTTTCTTCCAAACTCTGTTTTCAATTATTGTATTTTATTTATTTCTTCCACTGTTAGATTCATTACACAAATCTCATACAACACTGATAGTAGCACCACATTTTTCCAATTAATAGACGATTTATGGCTTTCTCCACTACACCATAGGTTATATTTGCAAGTACTTGTGCTCTTTTTATCATTTCCTTCTTATGCATTTGAAAAATATATTTTTTTTGTTTGTTATTTTTAAGCCCAAATACTTCATGTTTTCAATCACTTTGATGTTTTCTATTTTTTCAATTTCTTCTCTTTTGTTGTACACAATTATGCCACTCTTTTCTTTATTCAGTTTTAGACCATATTGTTTACTTATTTCCATTACTGTTTTGATGTTGCTCTTCATATTCACTTCACTTTCTGCCATAATCAATCCATCATCTACGAAGAACAGAGATGTTATATTGAACTTATTATTTCTGAAACCTTTTGCCTTCTCTTCTATTTTTTTTATAATCATGTAGGTGACCAGTTTAAACAACACCGATGAGCCATTACAACCCTGTCTTATACCACTTGTTACTTCCATTCTTTCCTGCATTTCTTCTCTAATGTGAATTTCCATTATGTCTCCACTGTATATATTCTTGCTATTATTTCAATTATTTCACCATTTACTTTGTAATGTTTTAATCATCATTGCTCTGTTCACTGAATTGAATGCTTTTCGAAAGTCTATCGATGTTATATATCATGTTTTCTTTCTTTTAAGTATATCTTTGATACAGTATTGTAGTATAAAAAGATTATCTTCAATTCTTCGCCCCTCTGTAAATCTGCCGAGTCTCCTTCATCGCCCCTCTGTAAATCCGCTGAGTCTCCTTCATCGCCCCATTCCTTCTCAGATACTTCTCAATGCTATCCTTCACAACTGCCATAAACTTTTGTACAAATTTTTTTTTAGAGCAATGGGTCTGATTTCGCTAGGAGTTGATCGCTTTGTTTTACCAATCATTTTTGTTTTGCTTTCCTTCCATTCCTTAGTATTCTTTTATCTTCAATTATTTTATTAAAACACAGTTATTTTTTCCATTCACTTATTGCTTTTTGTCATCTTGTAGATCTCATTTTTCATGCCATCCACACCTGGGGCCTTGCAGTCTTTCATTTTTTTTAATTTGCTTTTTTATTTGTTCTTCAGTCATTTTAATATTTTTCATTAGTTTCATTTTATCTTTCGTCTTCCATACAGCATCCATATGTTCTCTCAGTTCTCTGGAAATTTAATTTTTTCTATACGCTTCACCATGCAGTATTTCTGGAAACTTTATTCCTGCTTCCAGCATATCATCCTCATTTTGTATTTCACTTCATATTTTCTTTTCTCTTCCTCATTCCAAACTTTACCAATGTCATTTTTGTGCTATTGGTAAATAGCTTCTCAGGTTTTCACCAGCTCTGTTCTTTCTTTCTCAAGATTAATAAGGGCTTGACCATCATTATTATAGAGTTTCAGTTCTTCCCCCTTACCCTCTTTTCCTTTCAGTTTGTTTATATTTTGCTACAGTTTTCTATTATTTCAATCATCTTTTATTTCTTCAGTAATTTTATTTTTTATTTTGTGATTTCACACTTTATTATTTTTTGTATTTTGTATTTTTTGTTTTTTGACTTGATCACTTTCTTTCCTCATGTCATTTAATCTTCTTTTTCCAATTTCTCTTCTTATTTCTTCCATAAATCACAGTTTTGTTTTTATTTCTTTTTTCAGGCTACTTTTTTTCTTATATGTTCTCTTGAATGTATTCTCTGCAGCTTCTTTCATGATTTTATTCAAATCATTTATATTGTTTATCTTTCATTTATTTCATCTTCAAATTTCAATCTATATTCTATTAACTCTTCCGTATGTACACTATAATATTCCTTTGTTGCCCAACCTTTTTTCGTTTCTTCTTCTTTATTTATTTGAATTTTTACATCAATCACATTATGATCAGACATATCATACAAATTTCCTTCCTCATTAATGGTCATTTTCTGTATTTTATTAAACATCCTCTCATCTGCCAGTACATAGTCTATAGAGCTCTTTTTATAACCTTCACACCATTTCACTTTTCCTTTACATTTTTCATCTAGGTTCAGCAAAAGTAAGTTATAGTTATTAATTAATTCTCTAATTATTTTTCCATTACTATCTTCTCTTTGGTATCCTATTTCTTCAATATGTCCATTGAAATCTCCAATATTCATTTTCTGCATCTCCTCACTCCTCACACATTTTTTTACTTTTGCTTTCATTTTGTTGTTTCTCAATTTATCACTTTCATTCCGTATTACTGAGAAGTAAACACTGAGTATCATCATCTCCTCCCCACTCATCCTCATCACCACCGTCAATATGTCTCTACTCACTGTATATTTCTTTTCAACTTCAAACATGCTGTCTCTTCTGTATAACAGCATTATTCCTCCTCCCTTCTTGTCTCCCTCCTGTCTCATTACATTGATTGATTTTAGATTTTTACTTAGCTCTATTTTATTGTATTTCAAATATGTTTCGGTTAGTATCAATATGGTATTTTCATCTACCATTCTTTCCACTTCATACATTTTTTCTTTTGTAAGTCCTCTAATGTTTATAATGGGTGTTCCAATAACTTGGACCGATTTTAAATGTGAATTAAGTTTAAGCGTCTAATGATTTTTTTCTTTTTCTTTCAGATTTAATAACTTTAGTTTTTGGCAATTTCAACCATGGAAAGATTAACCATCGAACAACGTGTTAAAGTTATCGAAGCCTATTACAAAAATGGATGTCCAAACATAAATGCATTTCGGGTACTTCGTGATTTTTTGGTCAACATAATCGACCAACTGAGAGTACAATTGGGAAAATTGTTTGTAAATTCAAACAAATGGGGTCGGTGGCAGATAGGAAAACACCATTGCATGCTCATTTACGCCGTTCAGCTGAAAACATTGCTGCAGTGCGTGAGAATTTGGCCAAAGATCCAGACACTTACTTCTATTTGACATCACACGCAGGAATTAAACCTGTCCACAACAACGTTACATCAAATTTTGACAAAAGATTTGTCTCTACACGCTTACAAAATTCAATTGACACAAGAACTGAAGACTGCTGACTATTTGAAGTGCTGTACATTCGTCAATTGGGTGCACAAGCAAAAACAAGCCGATGATGATTTTTTGCAAGAAATCATCTTTAGTGCTGAAGCCCATTTTCATCTTGGTGGATTCGTTAATAAGCAGAATTGTTGCATTTGGGCTGATGAAAATCCCATGAAGATTGTTGAAAAGCCACTGCATCCAAAAAAAGTCACGGTTTGGTGTGCATTTTTTGCTAGCAGAAACATTGGGCCATATTTCTTTGAAAATGATGCCAGGAATTCTGTTATGGTGACAGGCGAGCGATACCTTACCATGATAACCAACCTTTTATGGCCTGAATTTAATTCTATGGATGTCGAAGATTTGTAGTTTCAACAGAACAGCGCCACATGCCACACAGCCAATACAACAATGGCTTTATTGAATGAGAAGTTCCCAGGTCACATCATCTCTCGAAACAGTGAGGTCAATTGGCCACCACGATCGTGTGACTTAATGCCTTTAGATTTCAAAAGTAAGGTCTATGCCAAGAAGTCAAAAACAATTCAACAGCTGAAGGATGAGATAATAAGGCATATTGGTGAGATCGAGGAGCAACTATGAAGAGACATCATCAAAAGTTTGACAATCGAGTGGGGGTGTGCTGCCAAAGCTTTGGCAGACATTTAGGCGATATTATTTTTCACACATAATTGCCATGACTCAAATAACATGATCCAATAGTAAAATCAATAAGTTTTCACCAATAACACTGTTTTATTTACTGCTAACTTCGATGTCTTAATGGAACACCCTTTATAACATATAATGACACTTTTCTCATTGATTTTCTCTGTTTTTTTACCTTTGAAAATTTACATCTTCTCTTACCAGTTTACATTTCCTTATAAACCAGTTTGTTTCACCTTTCTCTCATTTTTTCCTCAATTCGTTCTTTAACCTTTTACTCTCCAATCTTTCTTAAACTGTCTGGTCCAGAACTATGAAAATATTTCTATATTCTTCCTTATTTAATCTTGTTAGTTATTTTGCCTTTTTTATTATATTTCATTTTTCTCTTGCTTCTTTCAATTTTACTAAAACTGGCCTTTTTATTGTACTCCCCTCTCTTTTGCCCATCCACAATACTTTTTCTATCTCTATTTCTCCAACCCCAATACCTTCAGAGATCAGTTCTTTACAGTATTCTATATCTTCCTTTTCTCTATCTTTTCCTTCTTCCCTGTTAGATTCTCCTACTCCAAATATTACTCCAGATAAATTGGATGTTAGCAAGTTTTTTGAGTTAGATGATGGAAATCGGACTAAAGGTCACCACTTGAAAATTAAAAAGCAAGGGTGTAGGTTTGATTTAAGAAAATATTTTTTCACCAATAGAGTGGGAGACTTCTGGAACAAATTGCCGCAGAGGGTAGTAGGTAGTCCAAATTTAAATGTATTTAAGAGTAGTTTGGATGGGTTTATGGGGAGGGAAGATTGTGATGGTTCCTAAGTTTTGTATATATTAATATTGTTTGTATATATCTATAACTGCATGATTTAGTTTTTGACGAGCCTTGATTGGTTATACCCTTGTTTCTGGACGCAATCCTCTAGATGTAGTTTTCTTGGGAGTTTGGGTGCCTTAAAAAAGAGGCTGTTTGACTCGGATGACCTATGCTGGGCCCTTGTGGCTTTTGTCATCTGTTATATTATATTGTGAGGGACTTTGATTTTGTCTTCCCCTGGTGATGGTGCTTTTTGTGGGTGGGTTTTGACGGGGAATGACTCCGATCATGTCCGTACCTGGCCAAACTCGGCGCCGAAGATTGGGATCAACAATGTTAAGGGCTCCGAGTTCGGCTGCAGCATTTTCGAAGAATTGTTGGAGTGGTTGAATATCGAGATTTTGATCGTCTTGTCTTACAGCCGGATGAAGTGGATTGACGATCTGACGGGGCGGAGAGGCAATACGCAGGTTGCCTAACTGGTCTATTACCTCCTGCGTTTCTTGGGGCAGGGATCTACTGGCTCTTAGCTCTTGAAGCACCTTTCGCGCCACGTGTAGTCCCCCGCCTGCGGCCTCCTCTGCCTCTTGGAGCCATTTGGGTTTGTCTGGCGTCCGAGGCAAATCCCGTCTTGGCTTTGAGGGCATTTTCAGAAATTGTGAGATTAACCCCTTGTGTGGCTCGCTCTCTGCTGTCCGATATTGCCGGGCCCCAACCGTGGTGTAAGACTATGTAGTATAGCCTAAGTCTCTGGAAGAGATGCTCGAATTCCAATTCTTCCAGGTGGCGTCTAAACTTATATAATGTTATAAGAGTTGCAACGTCCTCACGGTCTCTCCTTTTGAAGCGGTAGGAATCCAAATTTTCCCGCAATTGAGCCACAAGTTTGTCGTATTTAGTAGGAGAGTTGGGCTGATTGGGTTGCAAAAGCTTCAGCTTGGCTGAACCCAGATTTTGAGGTAGCGAGGGAGAAGCAAGAATTTCGGATTCGTTATCCGAGGCTTCCTCTTCTTCTCCTGACTCACCTTCCTTTGATGCCGGCGTATCGGGGAATGATATGGTACGCGAGGTACCGGGACGGGGGTCCTCCGGACCCCCAACCGCTGAGTAGGCGTACGCCGAGGAGGGCGCGGTTTTATTTGGAGTGACCTCCTGGGCGCCTGATCGTGTGAGTCGCCGTACCAATCCGCTAACTGCGGCCTCTTCTTCGCTGTTGTCCGTGATCGATGGTTTCTTCGGAGTTTCAAGTTGGCCCTTAGGCATCTGGACACCGCACTGTGGTTACCCTCACGGGTTCCACGAAGTAAGTTAATTAGAGGAGTATGCGTGGTGAAAAGAGCGTTGGGGCGAACGAGAGTGCGCGGGGGGGCGTGTAACGGTCACATGGGCAAGAGCGCGAGGCACAACAATTCACCTAGGCAAGGCGTAACGGACTGATACGGTTCTCCCGCTCCCCGTCCTTATATACCAAAGGTATATAAGGACTTCCATGTGATATTCCAAGTTCTTGCTCGATTTCTTCGACCTTCACCCGTCGATTTTCGAGGATCATCCTCTCCATATGGGCCACATTGTTCTCATTGGTCACATCTGATGGGCATCCTGGATGGGGGTCATCTTCAAGGGACTCACGACCATGGCGGAACTCCCTATTCCAGCGAGCAATGGTTGCATAGGAAGGGGCGGTGTAGGTGTACACTGCAACCATGCATTCATGGATCTCTTTTGCATTCTTGCCTTTCTTGGTCAAAAATTTGATCACTGCGCGGTGCTCAACCTTCTCCATTATTGAAAAATTTGTGTCTGTCGATCTGTGATCAGCCACTGCTTCCTAAATAGATTTGGGCAGGAGCGTGCGGCTGCAGGCCTGACTTGTCATAATTTGTCTTAACACCCCCATAAACAGCCATCCTCCTTCCTCTTTTTGCCCTACCGATTCGCAAAACTTATTGACCGCCCCTCATAATTTCATTTTCTAAAGTTATCATGGCTTCATATTTTTTTTATGTTAGGTCTGTACATGCTGCATGAAACCACTCACTATAATTGTCACACTGGATTCCTCTCTGCATTTCAGTCACGCTCTTTCCACATAGGCCACAGCCATCCTTTGCATTTGCCAATTCTTTTTCAACAGACTCTATTTTGTCTTTCATAGATCTTCTCTCCTTTGGCCTTGCTCCTCCTCTTTCCTCACTCTCCCCACCTTCGGTCGATTTTCTCTGGGGTTCTATTTAGCCCCATTATCCTTGCATCTTAACACGAAAAGGATTGTACACTACTTGTCATTCGCTTTCTTCTTTTTCAACATATCAACCTCAACCAGTGACAAATGACAACCACACAGACTCACCACTCCAGGTAGACTGCTTGCTAGTACGAGCCTGCTGGCCAAATGCTGATGAGGTCACATATGCACATGGGTGCACAATAGTACAGACGCACACTGTTGCACATAGTGATTAATACAAGTTAACAGTTCTAATGAGCTGCTCCCATGTGGCCCCTACCCACGCTGAATAGAGAGTGATCTTAAGATGTTTAACATTACAATTTACAAAATTATTCTAAAACTCAGAAGAAAGCACCTGTTCAATTACTTGACAACCTTTGATAAATTACTTTGTATTGTCACTATAGATAACAGCAGGGGTAAATTAGGTATTACAAAGTCTGACAAAAGATAGTAGGAATTGATGGATCAAATCAGGATCAAGATATAGATATACAACTCTTGTGTTCTAGTATGTAGATATCGGAATATAAAACTGACTCATACTCCTTCAGCCACAAGTGACCTGTGAAATTAATCTCACCCTACTGCAAAGGGTAGTCAAAATTGACTTTATGCTTTGGCAGGCTAGTAAAAGGACAGAGAATAAACTTTTGGGAAATGGCACATTATATACTCACCAGGGGTCTTCACATGGTTCAAAGATAGCCTAATACCCAGATACATATTTTTATAATGGCTATGCCGTATAATCAAACTGTTGAAATTACAATTCTTTGGAAGGAGAATAGGGTTGTTAACTTCATAAGACAAATTTATACATTTACCTATCCTACCTCCACTTCAAATGATATATTTATCAAAAAATAGGTTAGTACTTTTTACTAAATTTGGGATTTCCTTTCTTGGGAGTATCAGAATCATGACAATCTTTTAGATACCGATATTTTAAATAAAAATACTTTGCCTCAATCCTGGGATCCGCCCCACCAAACCTCTTACGCATTAATTTGACAGCTTTAAAAACCTTAGTGACAATACCCAAAGATAAGTATAATAAGAAAATCTATTGATGTTAATAAAGGGTTCGGAAGAATTTACAGTTGCTATCGTAACTTAAATTTTCTTTTCAGGGGAGAGACAACCTAATTTTCCTTCAGGCCATTTACTTTCTTCTAAAAGCCATGAAGGACCTCTCAAAAAAGTATGATATATTCTCGGAAATTCTTTTACAGATACTCTTGTTACAATGCCAGAAACATTATCATTAAAAGGAATATACACAAATTTCCAATTTTTACCTATCTTAAAAGTCACAGATCGCCAGAGTGCATCATTGCGCACAAACATGTTCTTAACCTTTACATTTTCAGAAACCAACCAGCTTAACACCACTTGGGCATCTAAAAAAGAAAAACAAATTTAGTGCACTTTAACCCTAGCAACACAGACATATACTCCAGATTTGGCAGTCTTTGCTTTCATAGGTGTAATTTTGGTCTTAAAAAGAACTGAGACTTTATTTTTGAGATATCTGATAGATCAAACAACTACCAGCTTCTTGAGAGGCATCACAAAGCATAATCAGGTCTTTGATTGATTTGCAATTAACAGCAGATCTGTCAAACAAAAAATCATTTAAACTATTGAGACTATTAGCTATCTTACGCCATTTACAATGAACTTCCTCAAAAGCTGCAATCCCAATTTATTTTACTAGCCCAAAATTCTTTCATGAGAATTTTTTCTTTGACTGTGAGGAGGGGAAAAAAATTCCTAAAGGATCAAAGACTAAGGATAGCTCTGATAAGATCCTTTGCTTACTATTAGCTTTAGGATTAACATTAATTTTAGACAATGCAAACTTGCCATCTTTTACTGAATAACTATATCCTAAAACCCCTTTTTGACCTTTTCAGAACTAGAATTCCATCCCCTTAACTGAAAACCAGCTCTTTTGAGCCTAGTATAAATGGTAGAACCTACCTTAACCAAATATTTTTCACCTGGATCAGAAATTACAAAATTATCAAGATAAAAACATGAGCTCATTGCATACTTACAAAAATCATTAGCTAAACTTCAAACATAAAACTTAATCAGATAGTTCAGGATGAAAAGGCTGCTGATAAAGCTTAAAATTATACTTTTATATCCATAAGGGATAAATTTATCCTTTGATCAAAAAGGAAAATCTATTTTTATCTTTATCTAACTTTGACTTAACTTGAAAAAATGTTCTAATATCTAATATAAAGAGTATGATCATCTTATCTAAATTTCAAAAGCAAGCCTAAAATATTAGACATAAGATCGTGCACCATGGTCTGTAGTCCACCATTAAACAAAATCTGCAAAAGTAAGACGACTGTGAACTTGAATTATAATTCACAGTTTGAGAACTTCAAATTTCTTTAGGACCACCATGATCATTAACTAAGTTGCCTTTTAGATTATAAAGCCCTTTTCACTTTGGTACCCCATAAGGGCTGTGGCAATTTCCCATCCTGGCCGCCGTACTGACGGGATACAGCGCTCCGTCCTGCCCTAGCTTAGCCACTCTTCCTTCCTTCAGATAGCCTGTATTTATCCCCTACTTCGTCGCTTTTCATACAACCTCTCCCACAACTTTCAATGGTTAGCCTCTAATTTCACAGGGTAGATGCTGACCTTCTCAAGCCAACCGTCCCGGATCGGGGCTGAGGGGGGAGGGGACAATGTTCGCTAACCCCTGAGCTCCGGTTCGGGATGTGTTTTTTTTAACAACCTGCTTCATCCCCACCCATACCTTCCTCACATCCCTTTTCCTCTCCTCTTCACATTCTATCAATTTTTACGCCGCGTCTAAGGTGGAGCCGCCATGCCGATAGACTGCCAGGCCACCAGGCGGGAGGGGTGGTTCGAAATGCCAGGCCTGTAAGCACCTCTTGCAGTGCAGGCAACTGCAAGAGGTGATGAGCGGTTGCATCCTGTAATAAAAAGAGGGTCACCATGCCCAATGATGAGTCTAACCGAAAAAAACCCTTTAACTCCCCCTGTAGAAACGACAGAGCCGCTCTCGGGCAGCTCCACAGAAAAAATGGAGGTCCCCATCCCTGTGCTTGCGCAGGGGACCCTCCATATCTCTTCAACTGGAGAGGAGGCTTACTCCTCTCCTACGCCTACAGGTGAAGGGGACTCCCCCTCACCCCCTTCTCTGGAGTTGCTTTCGGGCACCTCCCTTCTTCCAGCGGCTGTCCCCTCTGTTCTTTCCAAGGGGACTGCCAAGAAAGCCAGCAGGCAGCCCATTGCCGGCCGCCCCTCTTGTAAGCGGCTCGGTAGGGCAAACCCCCTTAGGGGGGAGAGGGAAGCCAGGCCCCTTTGGTCTCTTCCCTCAAAAGACCTGCTGGCAAGAATATTAAACCTTGCCGGGGTCAAGGCCTGTACCTCCCCACAAAAGACTGGTGACGCTACCAAGGGGACTTGCGATGTCCTGGGAGGGGATGGCCAACTGGAGGCCCATCCTGTGATAGACATGGTCCTTGAGGAAACCCAGCCCCAGACGGTAGGACCTTCCATGTGGAGGGAATCCGGGCTCGGCGCCAAGCACCGAACCCAAATCCGCCCCTATGCAAGGTCCTCCTCGAACGGCTGTGAATTCTCAGGCAGTACAAGGAGGGGAGGGATCTCCTCCGACAGGTGCTCCTGCGACCACCATCACCTAATCCATTTCGGAGAAGGACCTAGCTGAGGCCGGTACATCTGGCCTAGGGGCTTCTACCGGCGGGGGTGAGAAGCGGGTTCATTCCCCCCCCCTCCTCTCCAAAAAAGAAAAAGACCAAGACCAAAAAGACAAAGAAGACTTGGGGCTACTCTCCATCCGCAGGGCCTGCGGGGACGGATGGGTCTGCTGCCACTCTGGCAAACGACCAAGCCAAGATCGGCACATCCGGCCCCTCTGCCTCCCCGGTTGCGGAGCCCCTGACTAAGACCAAAAGTGCACAGGGCGGAGCCTCGATGACATCGGGGCCCCTGATTCAGAGGTTACCTGGCGTTTTCGAGCCCGCTGGCTTCAAACGCTTCCTCGTTATTCACTCCACTGATGGCACCATGTTGTCCAAGGGCAACATGATCCATCAGAGGAGAGGATTAGCTAGTGCAATTGGTAGAGAGCCGAAGGTGACCCGTTTCTCGGACGGGAGCCTCCTGGTGAATCCCGCCGAGGTGGCCAAGATAAGTGCTCTTCGGACACTTCATGGCACCCCGGTGAGTGTGACGCCGCACTTTACCATGAACTTTGTGAAAGGAGTAGTTTATTTGACGGAACTCGTTAACTACTCCATTGAGAACATCACCCTATAGCTGGCCAACCATGGGGCGGTCAAGGTCGAACGTGTGATGAGAAAACAGGGAGGGGCCTCGAGACCCACCCCTACGCTCTTCCTCACGTTCGACTGTGACAAGCTCCCTGAGTCGGTGCGTGCCGGTGGGTACCGCTACTGCGTGAAGGCATTCGTGCCACTTCCGCGATGGTGCTATTACTGTCACCGCTTCGGCCATACGAATCGCTCATGTAGATGTGCAAAGGCAGGGTCACCCGAAGTATGTGTAAATTACTTCAAGTTCGCACACGATAAGTCCAAATCGTTTGTGGCCAAGTGTGTCAATTGCGGAGAGCCGCACCCGGCTTCTTCGAAGCAATGTGGTGCATATCTCCTTGAGAAATAAATCCTGGCCATTCAGGCTCAGGATCGACTCTCATTCCGCGAGGCTAAGGACTTGGTCCTGCCGCGCCCGGCTCTGCCTAGGACGTAATATGTCTCAATAGTTAGAAAGGCAGCCTCTGCTCCTGGCCCATCAAGGCCAACGAGCACGGTTGTTTCGGTGCCCATTCGGAGCCCTTCTGCGGGCTCTACCCAACTTGGGCGCTCCCCTGGTATAGCTGGCGGCAAAAGGGGTTCATACCCAGCCCTGGATAAAACCAGGGCTCCACCCTCTTTCCACAGCGTGATCGTTTCCCGTAAGACTCACAGAAGGCAACACCCCTGAAGATGGTTGCTAGGCCATCTTCGGGGGTTCCTAAAGCTGTCCCCCGAAAGGAGGACAGCAACAAAGGAGCTTCGGCTCCTTCGCCCACGCCCCGAGGTGGAGCGAGTGGCTCGGAGACGGTGGTTCATCGAAAAGAGGGCCTTCCGCCTCCGAAGCCACAACGCCCGCCTATGGTTTCGAGGCGGAGGGAGGAAAAGACTCGCATGGCGAGCCCAATCTCCCCCAATAAGTCCACGAAGGCGACAGCGCCTTCAAGCGCTTTGTCCGGAAAACAGCGGAACGGCCACGCGCCTCCACCGAGTGGTTAGACTCACAGGAGGCAACACACATAGCGAGCCAAACCTTCCCCAATAAGTCCTTGAAGGCAACAGCGCTTTGTCCAGCCAACAGCGTAACTGCCACACGCCTCCACCGAGTCGTTAGACTCACAGGAGGCAACACCCCTGAAGATGGTCGCTAGGCCATCTTCGGGGGTTCCTAAAGCTGTCCCCCGAAAGGAGGACAGCAACAAAGGAGCTTAAACTCCTTCGCCCACGCCCCGAGGTGGAGCGAGTGGCTCGGAGACGGTGGTTCCTCGAAAAGAGGGCCCCCGCCTCCGAAGCCACAACGCCCGCCTAGGGTTTCAAGGCGCAGTGAGGAAAAGACTCGCATGGCGAGCCCAACCTCCCCCAATAAGTCCTCGAAGGCGACAGCGCCAACAGCGCCCGGGATTCTGCCCCCGGGAAGCGTATGGCCATTCCCGTGAGGGTCTTCAGTTCGATGAGGGCCCCCGCGTCTCCTCAGAGCTAGGAATGAAGGACGGCATATTCCTTCAATGGAATTGCCGTCTACTCCGGGCCAACTTGGAGGAGCTGCGGAGGCTCGTCTCGTCCAGTTCCCCGTTAGGTATCTTTTTGCAGGAGGCCTCCTGCCAGCCCGCCTGGGGTATAGGGGTCTTGCGACCCCACCACCGCGGGATGGCCGGGCTATGGGATGCGCGGTTTACACCCGGTATGATGTCTCTGTTCTTCCTTTCTCTTTAGATACCTCCTTTCAGGCAGTGGCTGTGCAGCTGCACCTGGATAGGAGGTATACTATCATTTCTGCGTACATTCCACCGTCAGCTGACTTCGACGCGCGGGACTAACGCCGCGTCGTGTCACGGTTGCCGAGGCCCTATCTCTTGCTTGGAGATCTGAACGGCAGGCATCCTCTCTGGGGAGATTACTCCATAAATCCCAGGGGACAAGTCCTTGCCGATCTAATCGAAGAGATTAAGATGGGTGTCCTAAACGTGGATGAGTTTACGCATCACTGTCCGAGAACCGCTTCATTTTCTTGCCTTGACCTATCTTTGTGCTCCTCGGGTGCAAAGCCTGATTTTGATTGGGGGGGGTGGTCGATGACCTCCATGGTAGTGATCACTTTCTCATTCAAATATCATTTTCAGGGTAACTGCCGCCTGAGAGCCCACCTCGGGGGTGCTGGGCGCGGGCGCGGTGGCCTGCATTTCAGGAAATGACTGAATTCTCTATCTCAGTCGAGGAGTTTAGGTCGGTAGATGAGGCCGTTGAGTTCTTCTCCGGCAACCTCATCGCCGTGGGCCTGACTACTATTCCTAGGACGTCTGGCCGTTTTGCACGCCGACCACTCCCATGGTGGTCGGCCGAGTGTGAGACGGCCCTCAAACAGAAGCGTTATGCCTACATGCGCTATAAGCGCCGCCCGAACGATTTCACTGTCGCTGAATTTCGTCGGGCTAGGGCTAGGTTCCGGTATATTTCGATGCGCGCCCGCCGCTCTTCTTGGCGGGCATACGTGTCTTCACTTAACGGGAAGACCCCTTTAGCTGAGGTGTGGAAGCGAGTCAAAAGTATTCGGTGCAAGTTCTTGCAGGATCCCCCTCCCGTTCTCCAGGAGAATGGGACCGCAATCTCGGACCCCGCGTCCGTGGCGGAATCCTTAGCGACCGCATTCTCTAGCCGTGATGCTGCTCCGCTAACATTCAATGCACGTCGTGATGTCGCGGAAGGCCGCTGGCTGGACTTTACCTCCAGAGGCGGAGAACCCTTCAACGACAAGTTTACTGTGACTGAGTTGCGTTCCGTCTCGCTTCGTGCGCGGACACCGCCTATGGTCCGGACGATGTCCCGTACGCCATGCTTTGACACCTGGGTGAGCGAGGCATGACCTTTCTGTTAGATTTGCTCAACAGGATCTGGGTGGAAGGTCTTCTCCCAGACTCCTGGCGAATCGATACTGTGCTCGCCTTTCGCAAACCGGAGAGAGATCATCTACTCCGACCGGTTTCCGCCCAATCTCTCTAACCTCGTGCAAGTTGATGGAGAAATTGGTAAATGTTAGATTAGCCTTTTTCCTGGACAGCGGAGGACATCTGTCTTCCGCACAGTGCGGCTTCTGCAAGTTCCACTCCACGTCGGATGCTCTGCTCCAACTGTAAAATGCCGTCTGCGAGGCTTTCCTTCGTAGACAGCACTACGCCACGGTGTTTTTAGATCTGGAGAAATCCTATGATACCGCATGGCGATACGGTATCATGGAGACTCTCCACACGATGGGTGTGAGAGACGCCTTCCAATGTTTATATCTGAATTTTTGCGAGATCGTCGATTCCGCGTATGGGTGGGGGGAGCCCTCTCCGACCCAAAGGAGCAGGAAGAGCGTGTCTTGCAGGGAAGTGTCATCAGTGTCACACTCTTTGCCCTGAGCATCAACAGCATCACCTCGGTGCTGCCGGAAGATGTTCTCGCTACGCTCTACGTGGACGACCTTTCGATCTCTTTTGGCGCGGCCCAGATGCCAACTCTGGTGCGTCGACTCCAACAGGCATTGAACCGCGTCTCTCGCTATGCCGAAGCGCACAGGTTTTGGTTTTCTTTGGCCAAGACTAAGTTGATCCTCTTCTGCCGCCCATCCACGGCTTCACCTCGACCCAAATTTGTTTCTTAATTGGTTGCGCCTGGATGTGGTGGAATCTTACCTTTTCCTCGATCTTGTATTCGACCGACGCCGCACCTGGGAGGCTCATATTCGCAGCCTTAGGGTCTCTTGTACCCGCGCCATGGACATTCTCCGTTCCGTGACGCTCATCGCGTGGGGCGCTGATAGGGCTACTGCCCTACTTTTTTATCGATCCTTTGTTCGTTCGAAGCTCGACTACGGATGCGAGTTTTATGCATCCGCAGCCGAGCGTTTATTGCGGAAGGTGGATTCGATCCACCACACCGGCCTCCGCCTTGCGACCGGTGTCTTCCGTACTTCCCCCATTTAGAGCCTGTTGGTCGATGCTGGGGAGATGCCACTCGCTCTTCGCCGCGTGCAGTGCATCACTCGACTGTATGCGCGAGCCCGGCGCCTCCCTCAGTCGCCAACAGCTCTCACTTCATCCGCAGCTGATCTCGATGGTGCCTATGCCGTCGAGAGACGCCAGTCATACCCTAAGCCCTTTGGGTTTAGGGCCAGGAAACTCCTTCGAGAGCTAGATATAGCTCTCGTGCCGGTGGCGCCCCTGGTTGGGCCCAGGACGCCACCCTGGAGGGTACCACATTTGGCTATTTGTCGCCACGCCTCTGCTCCCAAAGCTTGTACGGCGCTGGGAGTATTGCGTTCGACCTTTCTGGAGCACACCTCGTGTCACGCTGGGACCGTGCCAGTGTATACGGATGGCTCCAAGTACCAAGAGAGGGTCGGCTTCCACGCCATATCCCCTCTGTTTGAAGTCAGCGGGGCTCTGCCAGGCGCTGCGTCTGTCTTCACGGCCGAGCTGGTGGCAATACACCACTCAGTACGGGAGATTACGCGACGTGGCCGGTTCGGAGACCAGATTGTGATCTTTTGCGACTCACAAAGCGCCTTGAGTGCTCTCGGGGCATTGGAATCTCCGCATTTCCTGGTTTGCGAAATCCGTGACGCCATGGTTTTGGCGAGCCGGGCAGATGTCGAGATTATCTTCTGCTGGGTTCCTGGACATGTAGGAATTGCGGGCGCCAAAGAGTCCGCGAGGTCTCTGCGACCGGACCAGCGTTTCGCTCTTCCTCACACCGAATACATGGCAGGAATACGGCCAGCTCTTCGGACTGCTTGGCGCAAAAGTGTGGAGACGGTTTGTAGGGAACCTAAAGTTGTGTGCCATTGTGCCGCGACTGTTCCCATGGAACTATCCCCCAATGCCGCGAAGGCTTCAGGTCGCTTTCTGTCGTCTCCGAATCGGACACACTCGTGTGACGCATCGCTATTTGATGGAGCGCTCGCCTGTGCCCTATTGCGATTACTGCGTCGTCCCCCAGACTCTTTGGCACATTCTTGTTGAATGTCTCAGTCTGGGTGATCTTCGCGCACGATACCTGTCCCAGTACTGTGATGGGCGGGGTCTCTACCGCCTGTCCCTTGTACCCGGGATAAGTGCGTGCACCATGACTGGTGGACTTATTGACTTTTGGGGAGAGGCCGGCCTTCTCCCTTGTATTTAACTTTTTTTTTTTGTAGGTCGCAGTCTCCTGTGTCTGGGGGAGGGGGACCTTATCCCGATGCCGGAGCTTGCTCCCTGATTGTTATCCCCTTTTTATTGTTGTTTCTGTTAAAAATTTTACTTTAAAGTAGCCTAGAATTGGGCTGTTTTTTTTACGGCGACTTATGCCCAAGTGGGCAGTAGCCAGATAGCTCCTTGGAAAAAAGAAAATATTCACTTTGGTAAATTGTTATGCTTTTTATCTAAAAATGTCTTAGCCCTGCTCTTATCACAATCTTTAATAGGCTCATAAGATACACTTTTGATAAAACTAAATCTTTTTGATGTTATTAGTGAGCTCAATAAATGTTAAAATGTCATCATAATGCTTAAAAATATCTAGTAACAATAGAAATTTATTTCTAGTTCTACTAATGAGTTTTCCTTTAGAAGTTACAGCAAATTTGTTAAAAATAACATATACTAGCTTGAGACCAGCTCTATCTTTGGATAAATAGTTTAAACCATAGCTATTTAATTCTTGTAAATAAGACTGCAAATTACAAATATAGTTTTAAAGACCTACAAAGGTCAAAGGTGTATTTAAAATTATAATTTTTCATAGGACAGCAGTTATCGTATTTGGAATAACCTTAAAATTTGCTTAAGTATGTCCATACGGATCTGATAATTTTCATCATAAATAGAAACTGCTGAACCAGCAAAATGTTCTCCTCTTTAACAAACTTTTTAACAAACCACTTTAGGAATCCTGAAATCCATAAAATTAGAATTATTAACTCTTTGAGTAGGAATATCCATTGGTAAACCCTGTTTTTTAAAAGTTTGCTAAAGTGGCAGCCCGACGTATAACATAGTCCACTTGACTTTCACAATATGCATCTAAATCAGATTGAGCCACATCCAAAAGCAAAGCTTCAGATATTCAAGCTCTTTCAAATAACCGCATATTTTTTGTGTCCACTGAGCAAAATGTCTCATAATTTAAAGTGCCTTAATTCAGTCAATTAGTTAAGGGTTTTAGTAATTAAGCCTTTCTTAATGGCACATTTCTTAGCTGCATCAGACATCTTATAAATTATATTAATAGATGACCTAACTTGCTAACAACTGCCTTAACTTAAGTAGGCCTAAAGATGGAAGATACAGGAAACAGTCTTAGGGCTTAACTTTCCTCCATTTTTTGGTTTCACACTTATATTAGTGATTGATTATCCAATTAACCCATCAGTCGCCTGAGGGCCTTCAGAGGTCCTCGATTCAGTGCTACATAATCGCTTGAGGGCTTTTTGTGGCCTTTCACTTTTAGATTTGTATTCGCCCTGATTATTATGATAATTCAGTTTATTTTTTTGTCAAACTCTATGTTAGTGAGTAATTATCTAATTAACATACATAAATGGCTTATGTCAGTCCTTCTTTGTTTGTAAACAGAGATTTATCAATGAGAGTAACTTGACTCCAAGGCCAGGCCGCTCCATAAATCAAGAGCAAAAAAAGGGGCTGATTTATGGTTCACACATGTCTAAACAGCCATTTTTTGAGAACTTCTTTTTTTTAATATACTTGGTTTTTTGTTTATCATTCAATTAAATCATTCAAAAATCATTCAATTAAAATCAGCATGTTATTCAAAGCAGACTAAGGGGTAAAAGCCTATTCAGCCAAAAAATAGGTGAATTTTTTTTTACATTTTTAGGCTGAATTTTTAAAATAATTTAATAAAATAGTTATCCATAATAAATAAGTGACATTTTCTATAAAATGGTGTTGGCTTAGAAGCGGTAACTTAAATGTAGCAATTTATTTCTACAGTTAACAAGAAATAACTTTGAGCAACAAGCAAATATTTTCAATCATAATTCTAAATATGTAGAAGTCTATTAATAATTTTTAGGTTAAATCAATAGAATAATTCTTTGCAAATAAAATGATATATTATTTGATATATAATAAAGGATTGACCCAATTTTGACCTATTTCTTCTGACAGCAACCACACAGTTTTTTTATGGCATTTGGCTCTATACTTGTGTAAATCTGTTTTTTCTGAGGATTCTTCCATTTGTTTGGTTTCAGACACTTATGTTTGTGTTTTTTTTATCCACTTAAAATACAGAAATGCCTTAGGTTTGCATGAATGCGGAAGCATATGCAGCAAAAAAATTCGGCTGGTGAAGTAAAAAAATAATGAAAGTAAATTTTAATGAATTGTAAATGTTTTGAAATATAGAAATGCTTCCCATAAATAGAAACAA
Source organism: Ceratothoa steindachneri (assembly GCA_963969495.1). Classification (NCBI taxonomy): domain Eukaryota; kingdom Metazoa; phylum Arthropoda; class Malacostraca; order Isopoda; family Cymothoidae; genus Ceratothoa; species Ceratothoa steindachneri. The sequence goes on from OZ018334.1 coordinate 67,557,169, forward strand.
AGTTTTCTATAAATTAAAAAATGAATTATCTTAGCTATGGAAAAAAAGTTTTTTGAGGAACAACCAAGAATTTTCCAATCATAATTCTAAATATAGATCGTTATTAATAATTTTATATTTGATCAATAAAAAAATTCTTTTGAATTAAAGTGATTGATTTAAATAAAAAGATTTAAATATTTTATTTTATTATTTTCCTTAATGATATACCATAGACAAATCGATCTGGGGTGCTTTAGAGCAAATTTATTTGGTGAGTTAATGGTTAATAAAGCTTACTAGTTAAGATGTCTCTGAAACTTAGTCTCATACACACTATAACCAAGGCCTAACTTAGATCTTAGCTTTAAAATCCTAATTTGCTTGAAAAATAAAGGGACGATTTTTTCAAATGATCCAATTAACAAATTTAAATTATCCCTTTGAGGAATGGTACCTGTTTTATTCAGAAAATTCTACCATATAGTGTTATTTATAGTCTATCTACCCTTATAAGAAGCAAAATAAATGAATTTGAAAATACTTTTGCTTAGTCATGCCATACCATACCTGTAAGGCAAACTAATAGTCTGAATAAAATTTATATTGGTGATAAAAATATATTTTATTTTTGATGAAACAGTCTAAAACATTGATTTGAATTATTATAAAGTGGTACTTTACGAATGGTACATTCCAATTTGGTACGATGTTGATCTATTTCAGTGCTGCATAAATTACAGCAATGAAATGTTTTATCTAAAAGTGGTATATATGTTGCCCCATCCAATTTTTTCGCCATATTGACTTTTGCCTTTTGCAATGTTCAAGCGAGAGAAGTGATATTTGGTCCCTAGATCCCCTTAGTGATACTTTTTGATTTTCAGGATCAATTTGCCGAAAGATTATAAAAGAATATACCTTTATGACATTCAAAAATCAATAAAAATCTGTGCCATGATTTTTTGCTCTTTCTATTTAAGGCATACTAAGAATTTAATGTTAGCTTTGTCAACATAACCCATATGTTGATTATATTCTTGATTACAATGCTTCCACCTATCTGACTCATGCTCCCATCTTTATTTCTCCAACATATATCTTTGTATTGACTTGAATCATACATATAGGAAATGAACATGACTGATCTATTGTCCATCCATTTTGTTACCGAAATTCCACTGGGATCTATTTGCCAATATCTATCTCCTCTTTTCATCTCTTTATCATTGACTAGCCTGACAATGTGTTTTCTGTTGTGATGTAATGTAATCAGTAACTTCAATTTCTTATTCAAAATTAAAAGTGGGAACATCTTCTGCTTTCTTTTTGCACTTTGGCATAAATAAAGGGTATGTCTTCAAGGTTAGATAAATCCACTTGCTTTTCAAGGAGGATATCAGTTTCTAATGATTCATGTGAAATGACTTGATAGATTTCTAAAAATAGAAATACACTTATATCAATTAAATTTTAAAATACGTGTAGATAAAAATTTACAATTAAATAGTTTATAATTATAAGGTAGATAATTTTCACTTACCAGTATTAGCTTCTTTAAGATGCACAATGTATTCATTGTCTGAATTTACCACTGTCTAAATTTGAAAGATAATTCTCATCTTGCCATCTAAATACCAGAAAAAATAAATTGATATTTTATAAATTATAATAATTAGGTATTTTCATTCCCAACGTCGCATATTTTGATCCCACTTTGATATATAATGGGTCTTTTCCTACTTATTTAGTGAGCCCTGTAAGTTGCGCAGCTATTTGCCATCCTGGCAGCTGTGCTGACGGGACTCAGCACCCCGTCCGACCCCAGCTTAGCCTCTTCTCCTTCCTTCAAAACACTTGTTTACTTGCTTTTCATATAACCTCTCCCACAACTTTCTCTGGTCAGCCTCTAATTTCACAGGGTAGATGCTGACCTCCTTCTCAGCCAATCGTCCCGGATCGGGGCTGAGGGAGGAGGAGACTTTTTCCTTAACCCCTGAGCTCCGGTCTGGGGTGGTTGGTTTTTAACAACCTGCTTCATCCCCACCCATGCCTTCCTCACATCCCTTTTCCTCTCGTCTTCAAAATCTATCTTTTTTTACGCCATGTTCAAGGTGGAGCCACCAAGCCCATGGACTGCCAAGCCACCAGGCGGGAGGGGTGGTCCCAAATGGCAGCGCCTGGCTCTGCCGGGCCTGTAAGAACCTCTTGCAGTGTGGGCTACCGCGAGAGGTGGTGAGCGATTGCGCCCCGTAAAACAAAGAGGGTCACCATGACCAATGATGCAAAAACAAAACATCTCCCCTCAACTTCCCCTTGCACATCAACGGAGCCACCCTCGGGCAGCTCCACAGAGAAAATGGAGGTCCACCCCCTGTGCTTGCGCAGGGGACCCTCCATATGTCTTCAACCGGAGAGGAGGCTTACTCCTCTCCTCTTGAAGCGGCTCGGTAGGGCAAACCCCTTTAGGGGGGAGAGGGAAGCAAGGCCCCTTCGGTCGCTTCCCTCAAAAGACCTGCTGGCAAGAATATTAAACCTTGCCGGGGTCAAGGCCTGTGCCTCCCTACACAAGACTGGCGACACTGCCAAGGGGACCTGCGATATCCTGGGAGGGGATGGCCAACTGGAGGCCCCTCCTGTGATAGACATGGTCCTTGAGGAAACCCAGCCTCAGATGGTAGGGCCTTCCATGGGGGAGGAATCCGGGCTCCGCACCAAACACTGAACCCGAATCCGCCCCTATGCAAGGTCCTCCTCAAACGGCTATGGTTTCTGAAGCAGTACAAGGAGGGTAAGGATCTCTTCTGGACAGTGACCCTGGGACCACCAGGACCTTCTTCATTTCGGAGAAGGACCTGGCTGAGGTCAGTCCATCTGGCCTAGGGGCTTCTGCCGGTGGAGGTGAGAAGCGGGTTCATTCCCCGCCCTCTTCTCCTAAAAAGAAGAAAAAGAGTAGAAAGACTAAAAAGACAAGGGGCTCCTCTCCATCCGCTAGGGCTACGTGGATGGATGGGTCTGCTGCCACTTTGGAAAGCGACCAAGCCAAGATCGGCACATCCGGCACCTCTGCACACGGGGCGCGAAGCCCCTGACAATGACAAAGACGAAAAGTGCACAGGGCGGAGCCTCGATGCAATCGGGGCCCCTAATTCAGAGGTAACCTGGCGTTTTTGAGCCCGCTGGCTTCAAACGCTTCCTTGTTATTCGCTCCACTGATGGCACCATGCTGGCCATGGACAACATGATCCATCAGAGGAGAGGATTAGCTAGTGCAATTGATAGAGAGCCGAAAGTGACCCGTTTCTCGGACGAGAGCCTTCTGACGAATCCCGCCGAGGCGGCCAAGATAAGCGCTCTTCGGACACTTCATGGCACCCCGGTGAGTGTGACGCCGCACTCTACCATGAACTTTGTGAAAGGAGTAGTTTATGCGAGGGAACTCGTTGACTACTCCATTGAGGACATCACCCTAGAGCTGGCTGACCATGGGGCGGTAAAGGTCGAACGTGTGATGAGAAAACAGGGAGGGGCTTCGAGACCCACCCCTACACCCTTCGTCACGTTCGACTGTGACAAGCTCAGTGAGTCGGTGCGTGCTGGTTGGTACAACTAGCGCGTGAAGGCATTCGTGCCACTTCCGCGGAGGTGCTATTACTGTCACCGCTTCGGCCATACGAATCGCTCATGTAGAGGTGCAAAGTCGGGGTCACCCGAAGTATGTGTGAATTGCTCCAAGGCCGCACACGATAAGTCCAAATCGTGTGTGGCCAAGTGTGTCAATTGCGGAGAGCCGCACCCTGCTTCTTCGAAGCAATGTGGTGCATATCTCCTTAAGAGAGAAATCTTGGCCGTTCAGGCCCAGGATCCACTCTCATTCCGCGAGGCTAAGGACTTGGTCCTTGCGCGCCCGGCCCTGCGTGGGACGTCATATGCCTCAATAGTTAGAAAGGCAGCCTCTGCTCCTGGCCCATCCAGGCCAACGAGCACGGTTGTTTCCGCGCCCATTCGGAGCTTTTTTGCGGGCTCTACCCAACCTGGGCGCTCCCGTCGTAAAGCTGGCGGCAAAAAGGGTTCATCCCCAGCCCCGCCTAAAACCAGGGCTTTCCCCTCTTACCCCAGCGTAACCGTTTCCCATAAGGCGAAACGGCCACGCCCCTCCACCGAAACGCTAGACTCACAGGAGGCCACACCCCTGAAGATGGTCGGTAGGTTATCTTCGGGGGTTCCTAATGCTGTCCCCCGAAAGGAGGACAGCAACAAAAGAGCTTCGGCTCCTTCGCCCCATGCCCCGAGGTGGAGCGAGTGGCTCGGAGACGGTGGTTCCTCGAAAAGAGGACCCCCCGCCTCCAAAGCCGCAACGCCCGCCTAAGTTTTCGAGGCGGAGGGAGGAAAAGACTCGCATGGCGAACCCAACCTCTCCCAATAAGTCCTCGAAGGCGACACGCCTTCAACGCTTTGTCCGGCCAACAGCTCCCGGGGTTCTACCCCCGGGAAGCGTACGGCCATTCCCGTGAGGGTCTTCAGTTCGAGGAGGGCCCCCGCGTCTCCTCCGAGCTAGGCCTATAATGCATATTTCTTCAATGGAATTGCCGTGGACTCCCTGCTAACTGGAGGAGCTGCGGAGGCTCGTCTCATCCCGTTCCCCGTTAGCTATTTTTGCAGGAGACCATGCTAGGTGCGTGCCCCCTGCCTGCCCTACCGGGGTATAAGGGTCTTGCGACCCCACCACCGCGGGATGGCTGGCTGGGAGATGCGCGGTTTACACCTGGCATGATGTCTCTGTTCTTCCTTTCTCTTTAGATGCCTCCTTCCAGGCAGTGGCTGTGCAGCTGCACCTGGATAGGAGGTATATTATCATTTCTGCGTTTATTCCACCGTCAGCTGACTTCGACGCGGGGGACTTCCGCCGCGTCGTGGCACGGTTGCCGAGGCCCTATCTCTTGCTTGGAGATCTGAACGCCAGGCATCCTCTCTGGGGAGATTACTCCATAAATCCCAGGGGACAAGTCCTTGCCGATCTGATCTAAGAGCTTGAGATGGGCGTCCCAAACGTGGATGAGTTTACGCATCACTGTCCGAGAACCGCTTCATTTTCTTGCCTTGACCTATCTTTGTGCTCTTCGGATGCACAGCCTGATTTTGATTGGGGGGTGGTCGATGACCTCCATGGTAGTGATCACTTTCCCATTCAAATATCATTTTCAGGGCAACTGCCGCCTGAGAGACCACCTCGGTGGTGCTTGGCGCGGGCGCGGTGGCCTGCATTTCAGGAAATGACTGAATTCTCTATCTCAGTCGAGGAGTTTAGGTCGGTAGATGAGGCTGTTGAGTTCTTCTCCGGCAACCTCATCACCGTGGGGCTGACTACTATTCCTAGGACGTCTGGCTGTTTTGCACGCCGACCACTCCCATGGTGGTCGGCCGAGTGTGAGACGGCCCTCAAACAGAAACGTTATGCCTACATGCGCTATAAGCGCCGCCCGGACGATTTCACTATCGCTGAATTTCGTCGGGCTAGGGCTAGGTTCCGGTATATTTCGAAGCACGCCCGCCGCTCTTCTTGGCGGGCATACGTCTCTTCACTTAACGGGAAGACCCCTTTAGCTGACCCCGTAAGGGGCGCGGCGATTTGCCATCCTGGCCGCCGTGCTGACGGGATCCAGCGCTCCGTCCGGCCCCAGCTTAGCCTCTCTTCCTTCCTTCAGATAGCCCGATTTCTCCCCTACCTCGTCGCTTTTCATACAACCTCTCCCACAACTTTCTCTGCTCAGCCTCTAATTTCACAGGGTAGAATGCTGAACTTCTTCTCAAGCCAACCACCCCGGATCGGGGCTGGGGGGGGAGGGGACATTGTTCCCTAACCCCTCAGCTCCGGTTCGGGATGGGTTTTTTTTAACAACCTGCTTCATCCCCACCCATACCTTCCTCACATCCCTTTTCCTCTCCTCTTCACAACCTATATTTTTTACGCCGTGTTCAAGGTGGAGCCGCCATGCCGAAGGACTGCCAGGCCACCAGGCGGGAGGGGTGGTCCCGAATGGCGGCGCCTGGCTCTGCCGGGCTTGTAAGCACCTCTCGCAGTGCGGGCAACTGCGAGAGGTGATGAGCTATTGCGTCCCGTATTAAAAAGAGGGTCACCATGCCCATGTATGACAAAAAAAAAAAAAAACCTAACCCCCAACTTCCCCAAGAAAATCAACGGAGCCGCCCTCGGGCAGCTCCACCGAGAAAATGGAGGTCCCCCCCCTTGTGCTTGCGCAAGTGACCCTCCATAATTCTTTAACCGGAGAGGAGGCTTACTCCTCTCCTACGCCTACGGGTGTAGGGGACTCCCCCTCACCCCCTTCTCTGGAGGTGCTTTCGGGCACCTCCCTATCTCCAGCGGCAGTCCCTCCTTTGTTTTCTAAGGGGACTGCCAAGAAAGCCAGCAGGCAGCCCATTGCCGACCGCCCATCGTGCAAGCGGCTCGGTAGGGCAAACCCCCTTAGGGGGGAGAGGGAAGCCAGGCCCCTTCGGTCGCTTCCCTCAAAAGACCTGCTGGCCAGAATTTTAAACCTTGCTGGGGTCAAGGCCAGTGCCTCCCCACACAAGACTGGCGACACTGCCAAGGGGACCTGTGATGTCCTGGGAGGGGATGGCCAACTGGAGGCCCCTCCTGTGATAAACATGGTCTTTGAGGAGACCCAGCCTCAGACGGTAGGGCCTTCCATGGGGGGGAATTCGGGCTCGGCGCCAAGCACCGAACCCGAATCCGCCCCTATGCAAGGTCCTCCTCAAATGGCTGAGGGCTCCGAGGCAGTAAAAGGAGGGGAGGGATCTCCTCCGACAGGTGCCCCTACGACAACCAGGACCTTCTCCATTTCGGAGAGGGAACTGGCTGAGGCCGGTCCATCTGACCTGGGGGCTTCTGCCGGCGGAGGTGAAAAGCGGATTCATTCCCCGCCCTCCTCTCCAAAAAAGAAAAAGACAAAGAAGACTAAAAAGACGAAAAAGACTCGGGGCTCCTCTCCATCCGCGGGGGCCGCGGGGACGGATGGGTTTGCTACCACTATGGTAGGCGACCAAGCCAAGATCGGCACATCCGGCCCCTCTACCCCCTCGTGTGCGGAGCCCCTGACTAAGACTAACACCAAGAATGCACAGGGCGGAGCCTCGATGACATCGGGGCCCCTGATTCAGAGGTTACCTGGCGTTTTCGAGCCCACTGGTTTCAAGCGCTTCCTCGTTATTCGCTCCACTGATGGCAGTATGTTGTCCAAGGGCAACATGATCCATCAGAGGAGAGGATTAGCTAGTGCAATTGGTAGAGAGCCGAAGGTAACCCGTTTCTCGGACGGGAGCCTCCTGGCGAATCCCGCCGAGGCGGCCAAGATAAGTGCTCTTCGGACACTTCATGGCACCCCGGTGAGTGTGACGCCGCACTCTACCATGAACTTTGTGAAAGGAGTAGTTTATGCGAGGGAACTCGTTGACTACTCCATAGAAGACATCACCCTAGAGCTGGCCGACCATGGGGCGGTCAAGGTCGAACGTGTGATGAGAAAACAGGGAGGGGCCTCGAGACCCACCCCTACACTCTTCGTCACGTTCGACTGTGACAAGCTCCCTGAGTCGGTGCGTGCCGGTTGGTACCGTTACCGCGTGAAGGCATTCGTGCCACTGCCGCGGCGGTGCTATTACTGTCACCGCTTCGGCCATACGAATCGCTCATGTAGACGTGCAAAATCGCGGTCACCCGAAGTCTGTGTAAATGGCTCCAAGGTCGCACACGATAAGTCCAAATCGTGTGTGGCCAAGTGTGTCAATTGCGGAGAGCCGAACCCTGCTTCTTCGAAGCAATGTGGTGCATATCTCCTTGAGAAAGAAATCCTGGCCGTTCAGGCCCAGGATCGACTCTCATTCCGCGAGGCTAAGGACTTGGTCCTGGCGCGCCCGGCTCTGCCTTGGACGTCATATGCCTCAATAGTTAGAAAAGCACCCTCTGCTCCTGGCCCATCCAGGCCAACGAGCACGGTTGTTTCCGCGCCCATTCGGAGCCCTTCTGCGGGCTCTACTACACCCGGGCGCTCCCCTGGTATAGCTGGCGGCAAAAAGGGTTCACACCCAGCCCCGGCTAAAACCAGGGCTCCACCCTCTTCCCCCAGCGTGACCGTTTCCCGTAAGGCGAAACGGCCACGCGCCTCCACAGAGTCCTTAAACTCACAGGAGGCAACACCCCTGAAGATGGTCGCTAGGCCATCTTCCGGGGTTCCTAAAGCTGTTCCCCGAAAGGAGGACAGCAACAAAGGAGCTTCAGCCCCTTCGCCCACGCCCCGAGGTGGAGCGAGTGGCTCGGAGACGGTGGTTCCTCGAAAAGAGGGCCCCCCGCCTCCCAAGCCGCAACGCCCGCCTAAGGTTTCGAGGCGGAGGGAGGAAAAGACTCGCATGGCGAGCCCAACCTCCCCCAATAAGTCCTCGAAGGCGACAGCGCCTTCAGCGCTTTGTCCGGCCAACAGCGCCCGGGGTTCTGCCCCCGGGAAGCGTACGGCCATTCCCGTGAGGGTCTTCAATTCGAGGAGGGCCCCCGCGTCTCCTCCGAGCTAGGCCTGGAGGGCATATTCCTTCAATGGAATTGCCGTGGACTCCGGGCCAACTGGGAGGAGCTGCGGAGGCTCGTCTCGTCCCGTTCCCCGTTAGCTATTTTTTTGCAGGAGACCATGCTAGGCGCGTGCCCGCTGCCTGCCCTCCCGGGGTATAAGGGTCTTGCGACCCCACCACCGCGGGATGGCCGGGCTGGGGGATGCGCGGTTTACACCCGGCATGATGTCTCCGTTCTTCCTTTCTCTTTAGATACCTCCTTTCAGACAGTGGCTGTGCAGCTGCACCTGGATAGGAGGTATACTATCATTTCTGCGTACATTCCACCGTCAGCTGACTTCGACGCGGGGGACTTCCGCCGCGTCGTGGCACGGTTGCCGAGGCCCTATCTCTTGCTTGGAGATCTGAACGGCAGGCATCCTCTCTGGGGAGATTACTCCATAAATCCCAGGGGACAAGTCCTTGCCGATCTGATCGAAGAGCTTGAGATGGGTGTCCTAAACGTGGATGAGTTTACGCATCACTGTCCGAGAACCGCTTCATTTTCTTGCCTTGACCTATCTTTGTGCTCTTCGGATGCACAGCCTGATTTTGATTGGGGGGTGGTCGATGACCTCCATGGTAGTGATCACTTTCCCATTCAAATATCATTTTCAGGGCAACTGCCGCCTGAGAGACCACCTCGGTGGTGCTTGGCGCGGGCGAGGTGGCCTGCATTTCAGGAAATGACTGAATTCTCTATCTCAGTCGAGGAGTTTAGGTCGGTAGATGAGGCCGTTGAGTTCTTCTCCGGCAACCTCATCGCCGTAGGCCTGACTACTATTCCTAGGACGTCTGGCCGTTTTGCACGCCGACCACTCCCATGGTGGTCGGCCGAGTGTGAGACGGCCCTCAAACAGAAGCGTTATGCCTACATGCGCTATAAGCGCCGCCCGAACGATTTCACTGTCGCTGAATTTCGTCGGGCTAGGGCTAGGTTCCGGTATATTTCGAAGCACGCCCGCCGCTCTTCTTGGCGGGCATACGTGTCTTCACTTAACGGGAAGACCCCTTTAGCTGAGGTGTAGAAGCGAGTCAAAAGGATTCGGGGCAAGTTCTCGCAGGACCCCCCTCCCGTTCTCCAGGAGAATGGGACCGCAATCTCGGACCCCGCGTCCGTGGCGGAATCCTTAGCGACCGCTTTTTCCGCATTCTCTAGCCGTGATGCTGCTCCGCCAGCATTCAATGCACGTCGTGATGTCGCGGAAGGCCGCCGGCTGGACTTTACCTCCAGAGGCGGAGAACCATTCAACGACAAGTTTACTGTGAGTGAGTTGCGTTCCGCTCTCGCTTCGTGCGCGGACACCGCCCATGGTCCGGACGATGTCCCGTACGCCATGCTTCGACACCTGGGTGAGCGAGGCATGGCCTTTCTGTTAGATTTGTTCAACAGGATCTGGGTGGAAGGTGTTCTCCCAGACTCCTGGCGAATCGCTACTGTGCTCGCCTTTCGCAAGCCAGGGAGAGATCACTCTACTCCGACCGGTTTCCGCCCAATCTCTCTAACCTCTTGCGTGTGCAAGTTGATGGAGAAATTGGTAAATGTTAGATTAGCCTATTTCCTGGACAGCGGAGGCCATCTGTCTTCTGCACAGTGCGGCTTCCGTAAGTTCCACTCCACGTCGGATGCTCTGCTCCGACTGGAAAGTGCCGTCTGTGAGGCTTTCCTTCGTAGACAGCACTACGCCACGGTGTTTTTTGATCTGGAGAAGCCTATGATACCGCATGGCGATACGGTATCATGGAGACTCTCCACACGATGGGGGCGAGGGGACGCCTCCCAATTTTTATATCTGAATTTTTGCGAGATCGTCGATTCCGCGTACGGGTGGGGGGAGCCCTCTCCGGCCCAAAGGAGCAGGAAGAGGGTGTCCCGCAGGGAAGTGTCCTCAGTGTCACACTCTTTGCCCTGAGCATCAACGGCATCACCTCGGTGCTGCCGGAAGATGTTCTCGCTACGCTCTACGTGGACGACCTTTCGATCTCTTTTGGCGCGGCCCAGATGCCAACTCTGGAGCGTCGACTCCAACAGGCATTGAACCGCGTCTCTCGCTATGCCGAAGCGCACAGGTTTCGGTTTTCTTTGGCCAAGACTAAGGTGGTGCACTTCTGCCGCCATCCACGGCTTCACCCCGACCCCCCCGTAAGGGGCGCGGCGATTTGCCATCCTGGCCGCCGTGCTGACGGGATCCAGCGCCCCGTCCGGCCCCAGCTTAGCCTCTCTTCCTTCCTTCAGATAGCCTGTATTCCTATCCTACCTCGTCGCTTTTCATACAACCTCTCCCACAACTTTCTCTGGTCAGCCTCTAATTTCACAGGGTAGAAGCTGACCTTCTTCTCAGCCAATCGTCCCGGATCGGGGCTGAGGGGGGAGGGGACAATGTCCCCTAACCCCTGAGCTCCGGTCTGGGGTGGTTGGCTTTTAACAACCTGCTTCATCCCCACCCATACCTTCCTCACATCCCTTTTCCTCTCGTCTTCAAAATCTATCCGTTTTACGCCGTGTTCAAGGTGGAGCCGCCATGCCGAAGGACTGCCAGGCCACCAGGCGGGAGGGGTGGTCCCAAATGGCGGCGCCTGGCTCTGCCGGGCCTGTAAGCACCTCTTGCAGTGCGGGCTACTGCAAGAGGTAGTGAGCGATTGCGTCCCGTAAAACAAAGAGGGTCACCATGCCCAATGATGAAAAAAAAAAACATCTCCCCTTAATTCCCCCTATAACAACAACGGAGCCGCCCTCGTGCAGCTCCACAGAAAAGATGGAGGTCCCCCCCCCTGTGCTTGCGCAGGGGACCCTCCATACCTCTTTAACCGGAGAGGAGGCTTACTCCTCTCCTACGCCTACGGGTGTAGGGGACTCCCCCTCACCCCCTTCTCTGGAGGTGCTTTCGGGCACCTCCCTATCTCCAGCGGCAGTCCCTCCTATGCTTTCTAAGGGGACTGCCAAGAAAGCCAGCAGGCAGCCCATTGCCGACCGCCCCTCGTACAAGCGGCTCGGTAGGGCAAACCCCCTTAGGGGGGAGAGGGAAGCCAGGCCCCTTCGGTCGCTTCCCTCAAAAGACCTGCTGGCAAAAATATTAAACCTTGCCGGGGTCAAGGCCTGTGCCTCCCCACTAAAGACTTATGACGCTGCCAAGGGGACCTGCGATGTCCTGGGAGGGGATGGCCAACTGGAGGCCCCTCCTGTGATAGACATGGTCCTTGAGGAAAACCAGCCTCAGAAGGTAGGGCCTTCCATGGGGGGGAATCCGGGCTTGGCGCCAAGCACCGAACCCGAATCCGCCCCTATGCAAGGTCCTCATCAAACGGCTGTGGATTCTCAGGCAGGACAAGGAGGGGAGGGATCTCCTCCGGATGAATCCCCTGCGCCCACCGGGACCTTCTCCATTTCAGAGAAGGACCTGGCTGAGGCCGGTCCATCTGGCCTGGGGGCTTCTACCGGCGGGGGTGAAAAGCGGGTTCATTCCCCGCCCTCCTCTCCTAAAAAGACTAGAAAGACGAAAAAGACTCGGGGCTCCTCTCCATCCGCGGGGGCTGCGGGGACGGATGGGTCTGCTGCCACTTTGGTAGGCGACCAAGCCAAGATCGGCACATCCGGCCCCTCTACCCCCTCGTGTGCGGAGCCCCTGACTAAGACCAAGAGTGCACAGGGCGGAGCCTCGATGACATCGGGGCCCCTCATTCAGAGGTTACCTGGCGTTTTCGAGCCCGCTGGCTTCAAACGATTCCTCGTTATTCGCTCCACTGATGGCACCATGTTGTCCAAGGGCAACATGATCCATCAGAGGAGAGGATTAGCTAGTGCAATGGGTAGAGAGCCGAAGGTAACCCGTTTCTCGGACGGGAGCCTTCTGGCGAATGCGGCGAATCCCGCCGAGGCGGCCAAGATAAGTGCTCTTCGGACACTTCATGGCACCCCGGTGAGTGTGACGCCGCACTCTACCATGAACTTTGTAAAAGGAGTAGTTTATGCGAGGGAACTCGTTGACTACTCCATAGAAGACATCACCCTAGAGCTGGCCGACCATGGGGCGGTCAAGGTCGAACGTGTGATGAGAAAACAGGGAGGGGCCTCGAGACCCACCCCTACACTCTTCGTCACGTTCGACTGTGACAAGCTCCCTGAGTCGGTGCGTGCCGGTTGGTACCGCTACCGCGTAAAGGCATTCGTGCCACTGCCGCGGCGGTGCTATTACTGTCACCGCTTCGGCCACACGAATCGATCATGTAGACGTGCAAAATCGGGGTCACCCGAAGTCTGTGTAAATTGCTCCAAGGTCGCACACGATAAGTCCAAATCGTGTGTGGCCAAGTGTGTCAATTGCGGAGAGCCGCACCCTGCTTCTTCGAAGCAATGTGGTGCATATCTCCTTGAGAAAGAAATCCTGGCCATTCAGGCCCAGGATCGACTCTCATTCCGCGAGGCAAAGGACTTGGTCCTGGCGCGCCCGGCTCTGCCTGGGACGTCATATGCCTCAATAGTTAGAAAAGCACCCTCTGCTCCTGGCCCATCCAGGCCAACGAGCACGGTTGTTTCCGCGCCCATTCGGAGCCCTTCTGCGGGCTCTACTACACCCGGGCCCTCCCCTGGTAGAGCTGGCGGCAAAAAGGGTTCACACCCAGCCCCGGCTAATACCAGGGCTCCCCCCTCTTCCCCCAGCGTGACCGTTTCCCGTAAGGCGAAACGGCCACGCGCCTCCACAGAGTCGTTAGACTCACAGGAGGCAACACCCCTGAAGATGGTCGCTAGGCCATCTTCCGGGGTTCCTAAAGCTGTTCCCCGAAAGGAGGACAGCAACAAAGGAGCTTCGGCCCCTTCGCCCACGCCCCGAGGTGGAGCGAGTGGCTCGGAGACGGTGGTTCCTCGAAAAGAGGGCCCCCCGCCTCCCAAGCCGCAACGCCCGCCTAAGGTTTCGAGGCGGAGGGAGGAAAAGACTCGCATGGCGAGCCCAACCTCCCCCAATAAGTCCTCGAAGGCGACAGCGCCTTCAGCGCTTTGTCCGGCCAACAGCGCCCGGGGTTCTGCCCCCGGGAAGCGTACGGCCATTCCCGTGAGGGTCTTCAATTCGAGGAGGGCCCCCGCGTCTCCTCCGAGCTAGGCCTGGAGGGCATATTCCTTCAATGGAATTGCCGTGGACTCCGGGCCAACTGGGAGGAGCTGCGGAGGCTCGTCCCGTTCCCCGTTAGCTATTTTTTTGCAGGAGACCATGCTAGGCGCGTGCCCGCTGCCTGCCCTCCCGGGGTATAAGGGTCTTGCGACCCCACCACCGCGGGATGGCCGGGCTGGGGGATGCGCGGTTTACACCCGGCATGATGTCTCCGTTCTTCCTTTCTCTTTAGATACCTCCTTTCAGGCAGTGGCTGTGCAGCTGCACCTGGATAGGAGGTATACTATCATTTCTGCGTACATTCCACCGTCAGCTGACTTCGACGCGGGGGACTTCCGCCGCGTCGTGGCACGGTTGCCGAGGCCCTATCTCTTGCTTGGAGATCTGAACGGCAGGCATCCTCTCTGGGGAGATTACTCCATAAATCCCAGGGGACAAGTCCTTGCCGATCTGATCGAAGAGCTTGAGATGGGTGTCCTAAACGTGGATGAGTTTACGCATCACTGTCCGAGAACCGCTTCATTTTCTTGCCTTGACCTATCTTTGTGCTCTTCAGATGCACAGCCTGATTTTGATTGGGGGGTGGTCGATGACCTCCATGGTAGTGATCACTTTCCCATTCAAATATCCTTTTCAGGGCAACTGCCGCCTGAGAGACCACCTCGGTGGTGCTTGGCGCGGGCGCGGTGGCCTGCATTTCAGGAAATGACTGAATTCTCTATCTCAGTCGAGGAGTTTAGGTCGGTAGATGAGGCCGTTGAGTTCTTCTCCGGCAACCTCATCGCCGTGGGCCTGACTACTATTCCTAGGACGTCTGGCCGTTTTGCACGCCGACCACTCCCATGGTGGTCGGCCGAGTGTGAGACGGCCCTCAAACAGAAGCGTTATGCCTACATGCGCTATAAGCGCCGCCCGAACGATTTCACTGTCGCTGAATTTCGTCGGGCTAGGTCTAGGTTCCGGTATATTTCGAAGCACGCCCGCCGCTCTTCTTGGCGGGCATACGTGTCTTCACTTAACGGGAAGACCCCTTTAGCTGAGGTGTGGAAGCGAGTCAAAAGGATTCGGGGCAAGTTCTCGCAGGACCCCCCTCCCGTTCTCCAGGAGAATGGGACCGCAATCTCGGACCCCGCGTCCGTGGCGGAATCCTTAGCGACCGCTTTTTCCGCATTCTCTAGCCGTGATGCTGCTCCGCCAGCATTCAATGCACGTCGTGATGTCGCGGAAGGCCGCCGGCTGGACTTTACCTCCAGAGGCGGAGAACCCTTCAACGACAAGTTTACTGTGAGTGAGTTGCGTTCCGCTCTCGCTTCGTGCGCGGACACCGCCCATGGTCCGGACGATGTCCCGTACGCCATGCTTCGACACCTGGGTGAGTGAGGCATGGCCTTTCTGTTAGATTTGTTCAACAGGATCTGGGTGGAAGGTCTTCTCCCAGACTCCTGGCGAATCGCTACTGTGCTCGCCTTTCGCAAGCCGGGGAGAGATCACTCTACTCCGACCGGTTTCCGCCCAATCTCTCTAACCTCTTGCGTGTGCAAGTTGATGGAGAAATTGGTAAATGTTAGATTAGCCTATTTCCTGGACAGCGGAGGCCATCTGTCTTCTGCGCAGTGCGGCTTCCGTAAGTTCCACTCCACGTCGGATGCTCTGCTCCGACTGGAAAACGCCGTCTGCGAGGCTTTCCTTCGTAGACAGCACTACGCCACGGTCTTTTTCGATCTGGAGAAGGCCTATGATACCGCATGGCGATACGGTATCATGGAGACTCTCCACACGATGGGGGCGAGGGGACGCCTCCCAATGTTTATATCTGAATTTTTGCGAGATCGTCGATTCCGCGTACGGGTGGGGGGAGCCCTCTCCGGCCCAAAGGAGCAGGAAGAGGGTGTCCCGCAGGGAAGTGTCCTCAGTGTCACACTCTTTGCCCTGAGCATCAACGGCATCACCTCGGTGCTGCCGGAAGATGTTCTCGCTACGCTCTACGTGGACGACCTTTCGATCTCTTTTGGCGCGGCCCAGATGCAAACTCTGGAGCGTCGACTCCAACAGGCATTGAACCGCGTCTCTCGCTATGCCGAAGCGCACAGGTTTCGGTTTTCTTTGGCCAAGACTAAGGTGGTGCACTTCTGCCGCCATGCACGGCTTCACCCCGACCCAGATTTGTTTCTTAATGGGGTGCGCCTGGATGTGGTTGAGTCGCACCGTTTCCTTGGTCTTGTATTCGACCGACGCCTCACCTGGGAGGCTCATATTCGCAGCCTTAGGGTCTCTTGTACCCGCGCCATGGACATTCTCCGTTCCGTGACGTTCAGCGCATGGGGCGCTGATAGGGCTACCGCCTTACTTTTTTATCGATCCTTTGTTCGCTCGAAGCTCGACTACGGATGCGAGATTTATGCATCCGCAGCCGAGCGTTTATTGCGGAAGGTGGATTCGATCCACCACACCGGCCTTCGCCTTGCGACCGGTGCCTTCCGCACTTCCCCCATTGAGAGCCTGTTGGTCGATGCTGGGGAGATGCCACTCGCTCTGCGCCGCGTGCAGTGCATCACTCGCCTGTACGCGCGAGCCCGGCGCCTCCTTCAGTCGCCAACAGCTCTCACTGCATCCGCAGCTGATCTCGATGGTGCCTATGCCGCCGAGAGACGCCAGTCATACCCTAAGCCCTTTGGGTTTAGGGCCAGGAAACTCCTTCGAGAGGTAGATATAGCTCTCGGGCCGGTGGCGCCTCTGGTTCTGCCCAGGACGCCACCCTGGAGGGTACCACATTTGGCTATTTGTCGCCACGCCTCTGCTCCCAAAGCTTGTACTGCGCCGGGAGTATTGCGTTCGACCTTTTTGGAGCACACATCGCGTCACGCTGGTACCGTGCCAGTGTATACGGATGGCTCCAAGTCCCAAGAGGGGGTCGGCTTCCACGCCGTTTCCCCTCTGTTTGAAGTCAGCGGGGGTCTACCAGGCGCTGCGTCTGTCTTCACGGCCGAGCTGGTGGCAATACACCACTCGGTACGGGAGATTACGCGACGTGCCCGGTTCGGAGACCGGATTGTGATCTATAGCGACTCACAAAGCGCCCTGAGTGCTCTCGGGGCATTGGAATCTCCGCATCCCCTGGTTCGCGAAATCCGTGACGCCACGGTTTTGGCGAGCCGGGCAGATGTCGAGATTATCTTCTGCTGGGTTCCTGGACATGTAGGAATTGCGGGGAATGAGCGCGCCGATGAGGGCGCCAAAGAGTCCGCGAGGACTCTGCGCCCGGACCAGCGTTTCGCTCTTCCTCACACCGACTACATGGCAGGAATACGGGCAGCTCTTCGGACTGCTTGGCAAAGAAGATGGGAGACGGTCGAAGGGAACTTAAAGTTGCGTGCCATTGCGCCGCGACTGTTCCCATGGACCTATCCCCCAATGCCGCGGCGGCTTCAGGTTGCTTTCTGTCGTCTTCGAATCGGACACACTCGTGTGACGCATCGCTATCTGGTGGAGCGCTCGCCTGCGCCCTATTGCAACGACTGCGTCGTCCCCCAGACTGTTCGGCACATTCTTGTCGAATGTCCCAGTCTGGGTGATCTTCGCGCACGACACCTGTCCCGGTACCGGGATGGGCGGGGTCGCTACCGCCTGTCCCTTGTACTCGGGACGAGTGCGTGCACTTTGACTGGTGGACTTGCTGACTTTTGGGGGGAGGCCGGCCTTCTCCCTATTATTTAAGCAAGGTTTGTGTTTTGTTTTGTTTTGTTTTTTGTTTGTTTTTTTCCTTTAGTTGCACGCTCCTGCGCCGGGGGGACCTCTCCCGGACGCACCAGCTTGCTTCCTTTCCCCATTTTGGGGTGTTTTGTTTTGTTTTTTTCTTTAATTTTATTTTAAAGTAGCCTAGAACTAGGCCAGTTTTAATACGGCGACTAATGCCCAAGTAGGCAGTCGCCAGATGAGCCCTTAATAAAAAAAAACAAAAAAAAATCTTTGCCCTGAGCATCAACGGCATCACCCCGGTGCTTCCGGTAGATGTTCTCGCTACGCTCTACGTGGACGACCTTTCGATCTCTTTTGGCGCGGCCCAGATGCCAACTCTGGAGCGTCGACTCCAACAGGCATTGAACCGCGTCTCTCGCTATGCCGAAGCGCACAGGTTTCGGTTTTCTTTGGCCAAGACTAAGGTGGTGCACTTCTGCCCATATCCACGGCTTCACCATGACCCAGATTTGTTTCTTAATGGGGTGCGCTTGGATGTGGTTGAGTCGCACCGTTTCCTTGGTCTTGTATTCGACCGACGCCTCACCTGGGAGGCTCATATTCGCAGCCTTAGGGTCTCTTGTACCCGCGCCATGGACATTCTCCGTTCCGTGACGTTCAGCGCTTGGGGCGCTGATAGGGCTACTGCCTTACTTTTTTATCGATCCTTTGTTCGTTCGAAGCTCGACTACGGATGCGAGTTTTATGCATCCGCAGCCGAGCGTTTATTGCGGAAGGTGGATTCGATCCACCACACCGGCCTTCGCCTTGCGACCGGTGCCTTCGCACTTCCCCCATTGAGAGCCTGTTGGTCGATGCTGGGGAGATGCCACTCGCTCTGCGCCGCGTGCAGTGCATCACTCGCCTGTACGCGCGAGCCCGGCGCCTCCCTCAGTCGCCAACAGCTCTCACTGCATCCGCAGCTGATCTCGATGGGGCCTATGCCGTCGAGAGACGCCAGTCATACCCTAAGCCCTTTGGGTTTAGGGCCAGGAAACTCCTTCGAGAGGTAGATTTCGCTCTCGGGCCGGTGGCGCCCCTGGTTTTGCCCAGGACGCCACCCTGGAGGGTACCACATTTGGCTATTTGTCGCCACGCCTCTGCTCCCAAAGCTTGTACTGCGCCGGGAGTATTGCGTTCGACCTTTTTGGAGCACACATCGTGTCACGCTGGTACCGTGCCAGTGTATACGGATGGCTCCAAGTCCCAAGAGGGGGTCGGCTTCCACGCCGTATCCCCTCTGTTTGAAGTCAGCGGGGCTCTACCAGGCGCTGCGTCTGTCTTCACGGCCGAGCTGGTGGCAATACACCACTCGGTACGGGAGATTACGCGACGTGCCCGGTTCGGAGACCGGATTGTGATCTATAGCGACTCACAAAGCGCCCTGAGTGCTCTCGGGGCATTGGAATCTCCGCATCCCCTGGTTCGCGAAATCCGTGACGCCACGGTTTTGGCGAGCCGGGCAGATGTCGAGATTATCTTCTGCTGGGTTCCTGGACATGTAGGAATTGCGGGGAATGAGCGCGCCGATGAGGGCGCCAAAGAGTCCGCGAGGACTCTGCGACCGGACCAGCGTTTCGCTCTTCCTCACACTGACTACATGGCAGGAATACGGGCAGCTCTTCGGACTGCTTGGAAAAGAAGATGGGAGACGGTCGAGGGGAACTTAAAGTTGCGTGCCATTGCGCCGCGACTGTTCCCATGGACCTATCCCCCAATGCCGCGGCGGCTTCAGGTTGCTTTCTGTCGTCTTCGAATCGGACACACTCGTGTGACGCATCGCTACTTGATGGAGCGCTCGCCTGCGCCCTATTGCAACGACTGCGTCGTCCCCCAGACTGTTCGGCACATTCTTGTCGAATGTCCCAGTCTGGGTGATCTTCGCGCACGATACCTGTCCCGGTACCGGGATGGGCGGGGTCGCTACCGCCTGTCCCTTGTACTCGGGACGAGTGCGTGCACCATGACTAGTGGACTTATTGACTTTTGGGGGGAGGCTGGCCTTCTCCCTTTCATTTAACCCGGTTTGTTGTTGTTGTTGTTTTTGTTATTGTTTTTGTTATTGCTTTTTTATTGTTATTTCGTTTTATTGTTTCCTGTTTAATTTTTAAAGTAGCCTAGAACTAGGCTGTTTGTTTACGGCGACTAATGCCTAAGTCGGCAGTCGCCAGATAGGCGCTTAATTAAAAAAAAAGAAAAAAAAAGATGGAATCTCCGCATCCCCTGGTTCGCGAAATCCGTGACGCCACGGTTTTGGCGAGCCGGGCAGATGTCGAGATTATCTTCTGCTGGGTTCCTGGACATGTAGGAATTGCGGGGAATGAGCGCGCCGATGAGGGTGCCAAAGAGTCCGCGAGGACTCTGCGACCGGACCAGCGTTTTGCTCTTCCTCACACTGACTACATGGCAGGAATACGGGCAGCTCTTCGGACTGCTTGGCAAAGAAGATGGGAGACAGTCGAGGGGAACTTAAAGTTGCGAGCCATTGCGCCGCGACTGTTCCCATGGACCTATCCCCCAATGCCGCGGCGGCTTCAGGTTGCTTTCTGTCGTCTCCGAATCGGGCACACTCGTGTGACGCATCGCTATCTGATGGAGCGCTCGCCTGCGCCCTATTGCAACGACTGCGTCGTCCCCCAGACTGTTCGGCACATTCTTGTCGAATGTCCCAGTCTGGGTGATCTTCGCGCACGACACCTGTCTCGGTACCGGGATGGGCGGGGTCGCTACCGCCTGTCCCTTGTGCTCGGGACGAGTGCGTGTACTTTGACTGGTGGACTTATTGACTTTTTGGGGGCGGCCGGCCTTCTCTCTTTTATTTAACCCGATTTAATTGTTGTTGTTTTTGTAATTGTTTTTGTTATTGCTTTGTTATTGTTATTGTTATTTCTTTTTATTGTTTTCTGTTTAATTTTTTAAAGTAGCCTAGAACTAGGCTGTTTTTTACAGCGACTTATGCCTAAGTCGGCAGTCGCCAGATAGCCCCTTAAAAAAAAAAAAAAAAACCTTTAGCTGAGGTGTGGAAGCGAGTTAAAAGGATTCGGGGCAAGTTCTCGCAGGACCTCCCTCCCGTTCTCCAGGAGAATGGGACCGCAATCTCGGACCCCGCGTCCGTGGCGGAATCCTTCGCGACCGCTTTTTCTGCATTCTCTAGCCGTGATGCTGCTCCGCCAGCATTCAATGCACGTCGTGATGTCGCGGAAGGCCGCCAGCTGGACTTTACCTCCAGAGGCGGAGAACCCTTCAACGACAAGTTTACTGTAAGCGAGTTGCGTTCCGCTCTCGCTTCGTGCGCGGACACCGCCCACGGTCCGGACGATGTCCCGTACGCCATGCTTCGACATCTAGGTGAGCGGGGCATGGCCTTTCTGTTAGATTTGTTTAACAGGATCTGGGTGGGAGGTCTTCTCCCAGACTCCTGGCGAATCGCTACTTTGCTTGCCTTTCGCAAACCGGGGAGAGATCACTCTACTCCGACCGGTTTCCGCCCAATCTCTCTAACCTCTTGCGTGTGCAAGTTGATGGAGAAATTGGTAAATGTTAGATTAGCCTTTTTCCTGGACAGCGGAGGCCATCTGTCTTTCGCACAGTGCGGCTTCCGCAAGTTCCACTCCACGTCGGATGCTCTGCTCCGACTGGAAAATGCCGTCTGCGAGGCTTTCCTTCGTAGACAGCACTACGCCACGGTGTTTTTCGATCTGGAGAAGGCCTATGATACCGCATGGCGATACGGTATCATGGAGACTCTCCACACGATGGGGGCGAGGGGATGCCTCCCAATTTTTATATCTGAATTTTTGCGAGATCGTCGATTCCGCGTACGGGTGGGGGGAGCCCTCTCCGGCCCAAAGGAGCAGGAAGAGGGTGTCCCGCAGGGAAGTGTCCTCAGTGTCACACTCTTTGCCCTGAGCATCAACGGCATCACCTCGGTGCTTCCGGAAGATGTTCTCGCTACGCTCTACGTGGACGACCTTTCGATCTCTTTTGGCGCGGCCCAGATGCCAACTCTGGAGCGTCGACTCCAACAGGCATTGAACCGCGTCTCTCGCTATGCCGAAGCGCACAGGTTTCGGTTTTCTTTGGCCAAGACTAAGGTGGTGCACTTCTGCCGCCATGCACGGCTTCACCCCGACCCAGATTTGTTTCTTAATGGGGTGCGCTTGGATGTGGTTGAGTCGCACCGTTTCCTTGGTCTTGTATTCGACCGACGCCTCACCTGGGAGGCTCATATTCGCAGCCTTAGGGTCTCTTGTACCCGCGCCATGGACATTCTCCGTTCCGTGACGTTCAGCGCTTGGGGCGCTGATAGGGCTACTGCCTTACTTTTTTATCGATCCTTTGTTCGTTCGAAGCTCGACTACGGATGCGAGTTTTATGCATCCGCAGCCGAGCGTTTATTGCGGAAGGTGGATTCGATCCACCACACCGGCCTTCGCCTTGCGACCGGTGCCTTCCGCACTTCCCCCATTGAGAGCCTGTTGGTCGATGCTGGGGAGATGCCACTCGCTCTGCGCCGCGTGCAGTGCATCACTCGCCTGTACGCGCGAGCCCGGCGCCTCCCTCAGTCGCCAACAGCTCTCACTGCATCCGCAGCTGATCTCGATGGGGCCTATGCCGTCGAGAGACGCCAGTCATACCCTAAGCCCTTTGGGTTTAGGGCCAGGAAACTCCTTCGAGAGGTAGATTTCGCTCTCGGGCCGGTGGCGCCCCTGGTTTTGCCCAGGACGCCACCCTGGAGGGTACCACATTTGGCTATTTGTCGCCACGCCTCCCCGTAAGGGGCGCGGCGATTTGCCATCCTGGCCGCCGTGCTGACGGGATCCAGCGCTCCGTCCGGCCCCAGCTTAGCCTCTCTTCCTTCCTTCAGATAGCCCGATTTCTCCCCTACCTCGTCGCTTTTCATACAACCTCTCCCACAACTTTCTCTGGTCAGCCTCTAATTTCACAGGGTAGAATGCTGACCTTCTTCTCAAGCCAACCACCCCGGATCGGGGCTGAGGGGGGGAGGGGACATTGTTCCCTAACCCCTCAGCTCCGGTTCGGGATGGGGTTTTTTTAACAACCTGCTTCATCCCCACCCACATCTTCCTCACATCCCTTTTCCTCTCCTCTTCACAACCTATATTTTTTACGCCGTGTCCAAGGTGGAGCCGCCATGCCGAAGGACTGCCATGCCACCAGGCGGGAGGGGTGGTCCCGAATGGCGGCGCCTGGCTCTGCCGGGCTTGTAAGCACCTCTCGCAGTGCGGGCAACTGCGAGAGGTGATGAGCTATTGCGTCCCGTAATCAAAAGAGGGTCACCATGCCCATGTATGAAAAAAAACAAAAACCCCAACCCCCAACTTCCCCAAAAACATCTACGGAGCCGCCCTCGGGCAGCTCCACCGAGAAAATGGAGGTCCCCCCCCTTGTGCTTGCGCAAGGGACCCTCCATAATTCTTTAACCGGAGAGGAGGCTTACTCCTCTCCTACGCCTACGGGTGTAGGGGACTCCCCCTCACCCCCTTCTCTGGAGGTGCTTTCGGGCACCTCCCTATCTCCAGCGGCAGTCCCTCCTTTGCTTTCTAAGGGGACTGCCAAGAAAGCCAGCAGGCAGCCCATTGCCGACCGCCCCTCGTGCAAGCGGCTCGGTAGGGCAAACCCCCTTAGGGGGGAGAGGGAAGCCAGGCCCCTTCGGTCGCTTCCCTCAAAAGACCTGCTGGCAAGAATTTTGAACCTTGCTGGGGTCAAGGCCTGTGCCTCCCCACACCACCTGACTAGTGACAATACTGCCAAGGGGACCTGCGATGTCCTGGGAGGGGATGGCCAACTGGAGGCCCCTCCTGTGATAGACATGGTCCTTGAGGAGACCCAGCCCCAGACGGTAGGGCCTTCCATGGGGGGGAATTCGGGCTCGGCGCCAAGCACCGAACCCGAATCCGCCCCTATGCAAGGTCCTCCTCAAATGGCTGAGGGCTCCGAGGCAGTAGAAGGAGGGGAGGGATCTCCTCCGACAGGTGCCCCTACGACAACCAGGACCTTCTCCATTTCGGAGAGGGACCTGGCTGAGGCTGGTCCATCTGGCCTGGGGACTTCTGCCGGCGGAGGTGAAAAGCGGGTTCATTCCCCGCCCTCCTCTCCTAAAAAGAAAAAGACTCAAAAGACGAAGAAGACTCGGGGCTCCTCTCCATCCGCGGGGGCTGCGGGGACGGATGGGTCTGCTGCCACTTTGGTAGGCGACCAAGCCAAGATCGGCACATCCGGCCCCTCTACCCCCTCGTGTGCGGAGCCCATGACTACGACTAAGACCAAGAATGCACAGGGCGGAGCCTCGATGACATCGGGGCCCCTGATTCAGAGGTTACCTGGCGTTTTCGAGCCCGCTGGCTTCAAACGCTTCCTCGTTATTCGCTCCACTGATGGCACCATGTTGTCCAAGGGCAACATGATCCATCAGAGGAGAGGATTAGCTAGTGCAATTGGTAGAGAGCCGAAGGTAACCCGTTTCTCGGACGGGAGCCTTCTGGCGAATGCGGCGAATCCCGCCGAGGCGGCCAAGATAAGTGCTCTTCGGACACTTCATGGCACCCCGGTGAGTGTGACGCCGCACTCTACCATGAACTTTGTGAAAGGAGTAGTTTATGCGAGGGAACTCGTTGACTACTCCATTGAGGACATCACCCTAGAGCTGGCCGACCATG
Source organism: Ceratothoa steindachneri (assembly GCA_963969495.1). Lineage (NCBI taxonomy): Eukaryota > Metazoa > Arthropoda > Malacostraca > Isopoda > Cymothoidae > Ceratothoa > Ceratothoa steindachneri. The sequence goes on from OZ018334.1 coordinate 67,581,284, forward strand.
GGGCGGTCAAGGTCGAACGTGTGATGAGAAAACAGGGAGGGGCCTCGAGACCCACCCCTACACTCTTCGTCACGTTCGACTGTGACAAGCTCCCTGAGTCGGTGCGTGCCGGTTGGTACCGCTACCGCGTGAAGGCATTCGTGCCACTGCCGCGGCGGTGCTATTACTGCCACCGCTTCGGCCATACGAATCGATCATGTAGACGTGCAAAATCGGGGTCACCCGAAGTCTGTGTAAATTGCTCCAAGGTCGCACACGATAAGTCCAAATCGTGTGTGGCCAAGTGTGTCAATTGCGGAGAGCCGCACCCTGCTTCTTCGAAGCAATGTGGTGCATATCTCCTTGAGAAAGAAATCCTGGCCGTTCAGGCCCAGGATCGACTCTCATTCCGCGAGGCAAAGGACTTGGTCCTGGCGCGCCCGGCTCTGCCTGGGACGTCATATGCCTCAATAATTAGAAAGGCACCCTCTGCTCCTGGCCCATCCAGGCCAACGAGCACGGTTGTTTCCGCGCCCATTCGGAGCCCTTCTGTGGGCTCTACCCAACCTGGGCGCTCCCCTGGTAAAGCTGGCGGCAAAAAGGGTTCATACCCTGCCCCGGCTAAAACCAGGGCTCCCCCCTCTTCCCCCAGCGTGACCGTTTCGCGTAAAGCGAAACGGCCACGCGCCTCCACCGAGTCGTTAGACTCACAGGAGGCAACACCCCTGAAGATGGTCGCTAGGCCATCTTCCGGGGTTCCTAAAGCTGTTCCCCGAAAGGAGGACAGCAACAAAGGAGCTTCGGCCCCTTTGCCCACGCCCCGAGGTGGAGCGAGTGGCTCGGAGACGGTGGTTCCTCGAAAAGAGGGCCCCCCGCCTCCGAAGCCGCAACGCCCGCCTAAAGTTTCGAGGCGGAGGGAGGAAAAGACTCGCATGGCGAGCCCAACCTCCCCCAATAAGTCCTCGAAGGCGACAGCGCCTTCAGCGCTTTGTCCGGCCAACAGCGCCCGGGGTTCTGCCCCCGGGAAGCGTACGGCCATTCCCGTGAGGGTCTTCAATTCGAGGAGGGCCCCCGCGTCTCCTCCGAGCTAGGCCTGGAGGGCATATTCCTTCAATGGAATTGCCGTGGACTCCGGGCCAACTGGGAGGATCTGCGGAGGCTCGCCTCATCCCGTTCCCCGTTAGCTATTTTTTTGCAGGAGACCATGCTAGGCGCGTGCCCCCTGCCTGCCCTCCCGGGGTATAAGGGTCTTGCGACCCAACCACCGCGGGACGGCCGGGCTGGGGGATGCGCGGTTTACACCCGGCATGATGTCTCCGTTCTTCCTTTCTCTTTAGATACCTCCTTTCAGGCAGTGGCTGTGCAGCTGCACCTGGATAGGAGGTATACTATCATTTCTGCGTACATTCCACCGTCAGCTGACTTCGACGCGGGGGACTTTCGCCGCGTCGTGGCACGGTTGCCGAGGCCCTATCTCTTGCTTGGAGATCTGAACGGCAGGCATCCTCTCTGGGGAGATTACACCATAAATCCCAGGGGACAAGTCCTTGCCGATCTGATCGAAGAGCTTGAGATGGGTGTCCTAAACGTGGATGAGTTTACGCATCACTGTCCGAGAACCGCTTCATTTTCTTGCCTTGACCTATCTTTGTGCTCTTCGGATGCACAGCCTGATTTTGATTGGGGGGTGGTCGATGACCTCCATGGTAGTGATCACTTTCCCATTCAAATATCATTTTCAGGGCAACTGCCGCCTGAGAGACCACCTCGGTGGTGCTTGGCGCGGGCGCGGTGGCCTGCATTTCAGGAAATGACTGAATTCTCTATCTCAGTCGAGGAGTTTAGGTCGGTAGATGAGGCCGTTGAGTTCTTCTCCGGCAACCTCATCGCCGTGGGCCTGACTACTATTCCTAGGACGTCTGGCCGTTTTGCACGCCGACCACTCCCATGGTGGTCGGCCGAGTGTGAGACGGCCCTCAAACAGAAGCGTTATGCCTACATGCGCTATAAGCGCCGCCCGAACGATTTCACCGTCGCTGAATTTCGTCGGGCTAGGGCTAGGTTCCGGTATATTTCGAAGCACGCCCGCCGCTCTTCTTGGCGGGCCTACGTGTCTTCACTTAACGGGAAGACCCCTTTAGCTGAGGTGTGGAAGCGAGTCAAAAGGATTCGGGGCAAGTTCTCGCAGGACCCCCCTCCCGTTCTCCAGGAGAATGGGACCGCAATCTCGGACCCCGCGTCCGTGGCGGAATCCTTAGCGACCGCTTTTTCCGCATTCTCTAGCCGTGATGCTGCTCCGCCAGCATTCAATGCACGTCGTGATGTCGCGGAAGGCCGCCGGCTGGACTTTACCTCCAGAGGCGGAGAACCCTTCAACGACAAGTTTACTGTGAGTGAGTTGCGTTCCGCTCTCTCTTCGTGCGCGGACACCGCCCATGGTCCGGACGATGTCCCGTACGCCATGCTTCGACACCTGGGTGAGCGAGGCATGGCCTTTCTATTAGATTTGTTCAACAGGATCTGGGTGGAAGGTCTCCTCCCAGACTCCTGGCGAATCGCTACTGTGCTCGCCTTTCGCAAGCCGGGGAGAGATCACTCTACTCCGACCGGTTTCCGCCCAATCTCTCTAACCTCTTGCGTGTGCAAGTTGATGGAGAAATTGGTAAATGTTAGATTAGCCTATTTCCTGGACAGCGGAGGCCATCTGTCTTCTGCACAGTGCGGCTTCCGTAAGTTCCACTCCACGTCGGATGCTCTGCTCCGACTGGAAAATGCCGTCTGCGAGGCTTTCCTTCGTAGACAGCACTACGCCACGGTGTTTTTTGATCTGGAGAAAGCCTATGATACCGCATGGCGATACGGTATCATGGAGACTCTCCACACGATGGGGGCGAGGGGACGCCTCCCAATGTTTATATCTGAATTTTTGCGAGATCGTCGATTCCGCGTACGGGTGGGGGGAACCCTCTCCGGCCCAAAGGAGCAGGAAGAGGGTGTCCCGCAGGAAAGTGTCCTCAGTGTCACACTCTTTGCCCTGAGCATCAACGGCATCACCTCGGTGCTGCCGGAAGATGTTCTCGCTACGCTCTACGTGGACGACCTTTCGATCTCTTTTGGCGCGGCCCAGATGCCAACTCTGGAGCGCCGACTCCAACAGGCATTGAACCGCGTCTCTCGCTATGCCGAAGCGCACAGGTTTCGGTTTTCTTTGGCCAAGACTAAGGTGGTGCACTTTTGTCGCCATCCACGGCTTCACCCCGACCCAGATTTGTTTCTTAATGGGGTGCGCCTGGATGTGGTTGAGTCGCACCGTTTCCTTGGTCTTGTATTCGACCGACGCCTCACCTGGGAGGCTCACATTCGCAGCCTTAGGGTCTCTTGTACCCGCGCCATGGACATTCTCCGTTCCGTGACGTTCAGCGCTTGGGGCGCTGATAGGGCTACCGCCTTACTTTTTTATCGATCCTTTGTTCGCTCGAAGCTCGACTACGGATGCGAGTTTTATGCATCCGCAGCCGAGCGTTTATTGCGGAAGGTGGATTCGATCCACCACACCGGCCTTCGCCTTGCGACCGGTGCCTTCCGCACTTCCCCCATTGAGAGCCTGTTGGTCGATGCTGGGGAGATGCCACTCGCTCTGCGCCGCGTGCAGTGCATCACTCGCCTGTACGCGCGAGCCCGGCGCCTCCCCCAGTCGCCAACAGCTCTCACTGCATCCGCAGCTGATCTCGATGGTGCCTATGCCGCCGAGAGACGCCAGTCATACCCTAAGCCCTTTGGGTTTAGGGCCAGGAAACTCCTTCGAGAGGTAGATATAGCTCTCGGGCCGGTGGCGCCCCTGGTTCTGCCCAGGACGCCACCCTGGAGGGTACCACATTTGGCTATTTGTCGCCACGCCTCTGCTCCCAAAGCTTGTACTGCGCCGGGAGTATTGCGTTCGATCTTTTTGGAGCACACATCGTGTCACGCTGGTACCGTGCCAGTGTATACGGATGGCTCCAAGTCCCAAGAGGGGGTCGGCTTCCACGCCGTATCCCCTCTGTTTGAAGTCAGCGGGGCTCTACCAGGCGCTGCGTCTGTCTTCACGGCCGAGCTGGTGGCAATACACCACTCGGTACGGGAGATTACGCGACGTGCCCGGTTCGGAGACCGGATTGTGATTTATAGCGACTCACAAAGCGCCCTGAGTGCTCTCGGGGCATTGGAATCTCCGCATCCCCTGGTTCGCGAAATCCGTGACGCCACGGTTTTGGCGAGCCGGGCAGATGTCGAGATTATCTTCTGCTGGGTTCCTGGACATGTAGGAATTGCGGGGAATGAGCGCGCCGATGAGGGCGCCAAAGAGTCCGCGAGGACTCTGCGACCGGACCAGCGTTTCGCTCTTCCTCACACCGACTACATGGCAGGAATACGGGCAGCTCTTCGGACTGCTTGGCAAAGAAGATGGGAGACGGTCGAGGGGAACTTAAAGTTGCGTGCCATTGCGCCGCGACTGTTCCCATGGACCTATCCCCCAATGCCGCGGCGGCTTCAGGTTGCTTTCTGTCGTCTTCGAATCGGACACACTCGTGTGACGCATCGTTACTTGGTGGAGCGCTCGCATGTGCCCTATTGCAACGACTGCGTCGTCCCCCAGACTTTTCGGCATATTCTTGTCGAATGTCCCAGTCTGGGTGATCTTCGCGCACGATACCTGTCTCGGTACCGGGATGGGCGGGGTCGCTACCGCCTGTCCCTTGTACTCGGGACGAGTGCGTGCACCATGACTGGTGGACTTATTGACTTTTTGGGGGAGGCCGGCCTTCTCCCCTTTATTTAAGGTTCCTTTTTTTGTTATTGTTTTGTTTTAGGTTGCAATCTCCTGCACCGGGGTGAGGGGGACCTCCCCCCGCTGCCGGAGATTGCTTCGATTGTTAAGTTTTTCCAATTTATATTGATTGTTAAGTTTTCATATTTTAACTTTAAAGTAGCCTAATTCTAGGCTGTCGTGTTTTTCGGCGACTTATGCCCAAGTGGGTAGTTGCCAGATGGGCTCTATAAAAAAAAAAAAAAAAAAAATGTCGCCACGCCTCTGCTCCCAAAGCTTGTACTGCGCCGGGAGTATTGCGTTCGACCTTTTTGGAGCACACATCGTGTCACGCTGGTACCGTGCCAGTGTATACGGATGGCTCCAAGTCTCAAGAGGGGGTCGGCTTCCACGCCGTATCCCCTCTGTTTGAAGTCAGCGGGGCTCTACCAGGCGCTGCGTCTGTCTTCACGGCCGAGCTGGTGGCAATACACCACTCGGTACGGGAGATTACGCGACGTGCCCGGTTCGGAGACCGGATTGTGATCTATAGCGACTCACAAAGCGCCCTGAGTGCTCTCGGGGCATTGGAATCTCCGCATCCCCTGGTTCGCGAAATCCGTGACGCCACGGTTTTGGCGAGCCGGGCAGATGTCGAGATTATCTTCTGCTGGGTTCCTGGACATGTAGGAATTGCGGGGAATGAGCGCGCCGATGAGGGCGCCAAAGAGTCCGCGAGGACTCTGCGACCGGACCAGCGTTTCGCTCTTCCTCACACCGACTACATGGCAGGAATACGGGCAGCTCTTCGGACTGCTTGGCAAAGAAGATGGGAGACGGTCGAGGGGAACTTAAAGTTGCGTGCCATTGCGCCGCGACTGTTCCCATGGACCTATCCCCCAATGCCGCGGCGGCTTCAGGTTGCTTTCTGTCGTCTTCGAATCGGACACACTCGTGTGACGCATCGTTACTTGGTGGAGCGCTCGCATGTGCCCTATTGCAACGACTGCGTCGTCCCCCAGACTTTTCGGCATATTCTTGTCGAATGTCCCAGTCTGGGTGATCTTCGCGCACGATACCTGTCTCGGTACCGGGATGGGCGGGGTCGCTACCGCCTGTCCCTTGTACTCGGGACGAGTGCGTGCACCATGACTGGTGGACTTATTGACTTTTTGGGGGAGGCCGGCCTTCTCCCCTTTATTTAAGGTTCCTTTTTTTGTTATTGTTTTGTTTTAGGTTGCAATCTCCTGCACCGGGGTGAGGGGGACCTCCCCCCGCTGCCGGAGATTGCTTCGATTGTTAAGTTTTTCCAATTTATATTGATTGTTAAGTTTTCATATTTTAACTTTAAAGTAGCCTAATTCTAGGCTGTCGTGTTTTTCGGCGACTTATGCCCAAGTGGGTAGTTGCCAGATGGGCTCTATAAAAAAAAAAAAAAAAAAAAATGTCGCCACGCCTCTGCTCCCAAAGCTTGTACTGCGCCGGGAGTATTGCGTTCGACCTTTTTGGAGCACACATCGTGTCACGCTGGTACCGTGCCAGTGTATACGGATGGCTCCAAGTCTCAAGAGGGGGTCGGCTTCCACGCCGTATCCCCTCTGTTTGAAGTCAGCGGGGCTCTACCAGGCGCTGCGTCTGTCTTCACGGCCGAGCTGGTGGCAATACACCACTCGGTACGGGAGATTACGCGACGTGCCCGGTTCGGAGACCGGATTGTGATCTATAGCGACTCACAAAGCGCCCTGAGTGCTCTCGGGGCATTGGAATCTCCGCATCCCCTGGTTCGCGAAATCCGTGACGCCACGGTTTTGGCGAGCCGGGCAGATGTCGAGATTATCTTCTGCTGGGTTCCTGGACATGTAGGAATTGCGGGGAATGAGCGCGCCAAAGAGTCCGTGAGGACTCTGCGACCGGACCAGCGTTTCGCTCTTCCTCACACTGACTACATGGCAGGAATACGGGCAGCTCTTCGGACTGCTTGGAAAAGAAGATGGGAGACGGTCGAGGGGAACTTAAAGTTGCGTGCCATTGCGCCGCGACTGTTCCCATGGACCTATCCCCCAATGCCGCGGCGGCTTCAGGTTGCTTTCTGTCGTCTTCGAATCGGACACACTCGTGTGACGCATCGCTACTTGATGGAGCGCTCGCCTGCGCCCTATTGCAACGACTGCGTCGTCCCCCAGACTGTTCGGCACATTCTTGTCAAATGTCCCAGTCTGGGTGATCTTCGCGCATGATACCTGTCCCGGTACCGGGATGGGCGGGGTCGCTACCGCCTGTCCCTTGTACTCAGGACGAGTGCGTGCACCATGACTAGTGGACTTATTGACTTTTTGGGGGAGGCTGGCCTTCTCCCTTTCATTTAACACAGTTTAATTGTTGTTATTGTTTTTGTTATTGCTTTTTTATTGTTATTTCGTTTTATTGTTTCCTGTTTAATTTTTAAAGTAGACTAGAACTAGGCTGTTTGTTTACGGCGACTAATGCCTAAGTCGGCAGTCGCCAGATAGCCGCTTAATTAAAAATTAAAAAAAAAAAAAAATCTTCCCTCTTCCCTCTTCCCCCAGCGTGACCGTTTCCCGCAAGGCGAAACGGCCACGCGCCTCCACCGAGTCGTTAGACTCACAGGAGGCAACACCCCTGAAGATGGTCGCTAGGCCATCCTCAGGGGTTCCTAAAGCTATCCCCCGGAAGGAGGACAGCAACAAAGGAGCTTCGGCTCCTTCGCCCACGCCCCGAGGTGGAGCGAGTGGCTCGGAGACGGTGGTTCCTCGAAAAGAGGCCCCCCCGCCTCCGATGCCGCAGCGCCCGCTAGGGTTTCGAGGCGGAGGGAGAAAAAGACTCGCATGGCGAGCCCAACCTCCCCCAATAAGTCCTCGAAGGCGACAGCGCCTCCAGCGCTTTGTCCGGCCAACAGTGCCCGGGGTTCTGCCCCCGGGAAGCGTACGGCCATTCCCGTGAGGGTCTTCAATTCGAGGAGGGGCCCCGCGTCTCCTCCGAGCTAGGCCTGGAGGGCATATTCCTTCAATGGAATTGCCGTGGACTCCGGGCCAACTGGGAGGAGCTGCGGAGGCTCGCCTCGTCCCGTTCCCCGTTAGCTATTTTTTTGCAGGAGACCATGCTGCCTGCCTTCCCGGGGTATAAGGGTCTTGCGACCCCACCACCGCGGGATGGCCGGGCTGGGGGATGCGCGGTTTTCACCCGGCATGATGTCTCCGTTCTTCCTTTCTCTTTAGATACCTCCTTTCAGGCAGTGGCTGTGCAGCTGCACCTGGATAGGAGGTATACTATCATTTCTGCGTACATTCCACCGTCAGCTGACTTCGACGCGGGGGACTTCCGCCGCGTCGTGGCACGGTTGCCGAGCCCCTATCTCTTGCTTGGAGATCTGAACGGCAGGCATCCTCTCTGGGGAGATTACTCCATAAATCCCAGGGGACAAGTCCTTGCCGATCTGATCGAAGAGCTTGAGATAGGTGGCCTAAACGTGGATGAGTTTACGCATCACTGTCCGAGAACCGCTTCATTTTCTTGCCTTGACCTATCTTTGTGCTCTTCGGATGCACAGCCTGATTTTGATTGGGGGGTGGTCGATGACCTCCATTGTAGTGATCACTTTCCCATTCAAATATCCTTTTCAGGGCAACTGCCGCCTGAGAGACCACCTCGGTGGTGCTTGGCGCGGGCGCGGTGGCCTGCATTTCAGGAAATGACTGAATTCTCTATCTCAGTCGAGGAGTTTAGGTCGGTAGATGAGGCCGTTGAGTTCTTCTCCGGCAACCTCATCGCCGTGGGCCTGACTACTATTCCTAGGACGTCTGGCCGTTTTGCACGCCGACCACTCCCATGGTGGTCGTCCGAGTGTGAGACGGCCTACAAACAGAAGCGTTATGCCTACATGCGCTATAAGCGCCGCCCGAACAATTTCACTGTCGCTGAATTTCGTCGGGCTAGGGCTAGGTTCCGGTATATTTCGAAGCACGCCCGCCGCTCTTCTTGGCGGGCATACGTGTCTTCACTTAACGGGAAGACCCCTTTAGCTGAGGTGTGGAAGCGAGTCAAAAGGATTCGGGGCAAGTTCTCGCACGACCCCGCGTCCGTGGCGGAATCCTTAACGACCGCCTTTTCCGCATTCTCTAGCCGTGATGCTGCTCCGCCAGCATTCAATGCACGTCGTGATGTCGCGGAAGGCCGCCGGCTGGACTTTACCTCCAGAGGCGGAGAACCCTTCAACGACAAGTTTACTGTGAGTGAGTTGCGTTCCGCTCTCGCTTCGTGCGCGGACACCGCCCACGGTCCGGACGATGTCCCGTACGCCATGCTTCGACACCTGGGTGAGCGAGGCATGGCCTTTCTGTTAGATTTGTTCAACAGGATCTGGGTGGAAGGTGTTCTCCCAGACTCCTGGCGAATCGCTACTGTGCTCGCCTTTCGCAAGCCGGGGAGAGATCACTCTACTCCGACCGGTTTCCGCCCAATCTCTCTAACCTCTTGCGTGTGCAAGTTGATGGAGAAATTGGTAAATGTTAGATTAGCCTATTTCCTGGACAGCGGAGGCCATCTGTCTTCTGCACAGTGCGGCTTCCGTAAGTTCCACTCCACGTCGGATGCTCTGCTCCGACTGGAAAGTGCCGTCTGCGAGGCTTTCCTTTGTTTTTTGATCTGGAGAAGGCCTATGATACCGCATGACGATACGGTATCATGGAGACTCTCCACACGATGGGGGCGAAGGGACGCCTCCCAATGTTTATATCTGAATTTTTGCGAGATCGTCGATTCCGCGTACGGGTGGGGGGAGCCCTCTCCGGCCTAAAGGAGCAGGAAGAGGGTGTCCCGCAGGGAAGTGTCCTCAGTGTCACACTCTTTGCCCTGAGCATCAACGGCATCACCTCGGTGCTGCCGGAAGATGTTCTCGCTACGCTCTACGTGGACGACCTTTCGATCTCTTTAGGCGCGGCCCAGATGCCAACTCTGGAGCGTCGACTCCAACAGGCATTGAACCGCGTCTCTCGCTATGCCGAAGCGCACAGGTTTCGGTTTTCTTTGGCCAAGACTAAGGTGGTGCACTTCTGCCGCCATCCACGGCTTCACCCCGACCCAGATTTGTTTCTTAATGGGGTGCGCCTGGATGTGGTTGAGTCGCACCGTTTCCTTGGTCTTGTATTCGACCGACGCCTCACCTGGAAGGCTCATATTCGCAGCCTTAGGGTCTCTTGTACCCGCGCCATGGACATTCTCCGTTCCGTGACGTTCAGCGCTTGGGGCGCTGATAGGGCTACTGCCTTACTTTTTTATCGATCCTTTGTTCGCTCGAAGCTCGACTACGGATGCGAGTTTTATGCATCCGCAGCCGAGCGTTTATTGCGGAAGGTGGATTCGATCCACCACACCGGCCTTCGCCTTGCGACCGGTGCCTTCCGCACTTCCCCCATTGAGAGCCTGTTGGTCGATGCTGGGGAGATGCCACTCGCTCTGCGCCGCGTGCAGTGCATCACTCGCCTGTACGCGCGAGCCCGGCGCCTCCCTCAGTCGCCAACAGCTCTCACTGCATCCGCAGCTGATCTCGATGGTGCCTATGCCGCCGAGAGACGCCAGTCATACCCTAAGCCCTTTGGGTTTAGGGCCAGGAAACTCCTTCGAGAAGTAGATATAGCTCTCGGGCCGGTGGCGCCCCTGGTTCTGCCCAGGACGCCACCCTGGAGGGTACCACATTTGGCTATTTGTCGCCACGCCTCTGCTCCCAAAGCTTGTACTGCGCCGGGAGTATTGCGTTCGACCTTTTTGGAGCACACATCGTGTCACGCTGGTACCGTGCCAGTGTATACGGATGGCTCCAAGTCCCAAGAGGGGGTCGGCTTCCACGCTGTATCCCCTCTGTTTGAAGTCAGCGGGGCTCTACCAGGCGCTGCTTCTGTCTTCACGGCCGAGCTGGTGGCAATACACCACTCGGTACGGGAGATTACGCGACGTGCCCGGTTCGGAGACCGGATTGTGATCTATAGCGACTCACAAAGCGCCCTGAGTGCTCTCGGGGCATTGGAATCTCCGCATCCCCTGGTTCGCGATATCCGTGACGCCACGGTTTTGGCGAGCCGGGCAGATGTCGAGATTATCTTCTGCTGGGTTCCTGGACATGTAGGAATTGCGGGGAATGAGCGCGCCAAAGAGTCCGCGAGGACTCTGCGACCGGACCAGCGTTTCGCTCTTCCTCACACTGACTACATGGCAGGAATACGGGCAGCTCTTCGGACTGCTTGGCAAAGAAGATGGGAGATGGTCGAAGGCAACTTAAAGTTGCGTGCCATTGCGCCGCGACTGTTCCCATGGACCTATCCCCCAATGTCGCGGCGGCTTCAGGTTGCTTTCTGTCGTCTCCGAATCGGACACACTCGTGTGACGCATCGCTATCTGATGGAGCGTTCGCCTGCGCCCTATTGCAACGACTGCATCGTCTTCCAGACTGTTCTGCACATTCTTGTCGAATGTCCCAGTCTGGGTGATCTTCGCGCACGATACCTGTCCCAGTACCGGGATGGGCGGGGTCGCTACCGCCTGTCCCTTGTGCTCGGGACAGATTCGTGCACATTGACTTGTGGACTTGTTGACTTCTTGGGGGAGGCCGGCCTTCTCCCTATTATTTAAGCAAGGTTTGTTTGTTTTTTTGTTTTTTTGCATTTGTTTTTTTTTTGTTTTGTTTTTTTGTTTTTTTCCTTTAGTTGCACGCTCCTGCGCCGGGGGGACCTCTCCCCGACGCACCAGCTTGCTTCCTTTCCCCCTTTTGGGGTGTTGTTTTTTTTTCTCTCTTTAATTTTATTTTAAAGTAGCCTAGAACTAGGCCAGTTTTAATACGGCGACCAATGCCCAAGTAGGCAGTCGCCAGATGAGCTCTTAAAAAAAAAAAAAAAAATCATTTAACCAGGTTTAATTGTTGTTTTTGTTATTGTATTTTTATTTTTATTTCTTTTTATTGTTGTTTCCTGTTCAATTTTTTAAAGTAGCCTAGAACTAGGCTGTTTGTTTACGGCGACTTATGCCTAAGTCGGCAGTCGCCAGATAGCCCCTTAAAAAAAAAAAAAATTGTTGACTTTGGGGAGAAGGCTGGCCTTTTCTTTTTTATTTAATTAGTTTTTTGTTTGTTTTTCTTTTAGGTTGAACCCTTCTGCGCCGGAGGAACCTCCCCCGACGCTGGAGCTTGATTTCTCCTTGTTAAGATTTTCCCATATTATTGTGGTTGTTATTGTTTTTCATTCTTATTTTAAAGTAGCCCAGTGCTAGGCTGTCTTGAGTGCGGCGACTTGTGCTCAAGTGGGTATTCGCCAGATAGGCTCTTAAGAAAAAACAACTCTCCCAGATGCGACTTCTGATTCTCGTACTACGCCTGTCAATAAGTCCTCTTTTCCGCGCTTGTTAGATCCCTTCGCTGAAGAGATGGATCCTAATTTCGATTATCCTCCTTTCCTGGTGCTGAATTCCAGTTCGGGTCTCCGCTTTCTAAATTGGACTTGTTTGAGTTGAATGAGGAGTTTGAGTCCCACTGTGGTGCGCCCAGCCGTATGTGGGCCCGTGGTAGTGGCGATTTAGTGGTTGAGGTATCTACGCGAGAGCAATGTGGCGATGTGCGGGATTTGTCCTCCCTTTCGGAGGTCCCGGTTTTGGTTGTGCCCCACCCTCGCCTTAATTTTGGCAAGGGAGTGATTCATTCCAACGAATTAATGCAATATGATGTTTCGAGACTAAAGGATAAAGTTTCTTCCCAGAGGGTTACGGACGTTCATAAGGTTTCTAAGTCTATTGGTCCCGCTAAGGTTCCTACGAGTACGCTTATCGTTACCTTTGATCGTCAGGATCTGCCCCAGTTTGTTCGTGCTGGTTATCTTCGTGTCCCTTTGTCCCATTATGTCGAGATTCCCAGACGTTGTTTAATTGCCACCAGTTTGGCCATATGAGCAGCAATTTTAGGCAGGCTCGTCGCTGTGTATTCTGTGCGATGGCGTATCATGAATGGTGTGCCAATTGTGGAGGTTCCCATAGCGCGGCTTCGCATTCTTGTCCTTTTTGAGAAGGAGCTCCGGGCTCTTTGGGACTCCCTCAGGCTGGAATTACGTGAGGCCCGCCGTAGGGTGCGGGTGCAGCTTGCCCCCTCCGGCCATCTCTTCTCTGATATCCTCCAGGAGGCGGGGTTCCGCCGTCCTCCTCGCGGTCGTCCTTTGTCTTATCGCGGTCCCTCTGTTCTCCTTCTCCCTGCCTTTGGTCCCTCCTCGCGGTTCATCCGTTGCGCCCTCTCCTTTGCCAATGGTCTCTTCTCATGTTCCTCCCTCTGTTGCGGACCGTGAGACCGACCGAGATGAGACGCTGGAGGATATCCGGCAGTTCCTCCAGGCGTCTGCCCCTGCTGTACCTTCCGTTCCTTTGCCTCAGCGCAAACGGAATGGTTCATCTTCACCCCGTTCGGAGTCCAAGCGCGCTGTATCTGATGAGGCTGGTTTGGCCCCCGAGTCGGTTGTTGAGGCGTCCTCTGTTTTGATGTCTTCTCCTCCCCGTTTTTCTCCCACACCTTTCTCTGGTTGGCCTCTATTTTCATAGGGGAGATGCTGACCTTCTCAGCCAGCTATCCCAGATCGGGGCTGAGGGGGAGGGGAGAATGTTCCCTAACCCCTGAGCACCGATTTAAAATGGTGGGTGTTTAACAACCTGGTTCATCCCCACCCATACCTTGCTCACATCGCTTTTCCTTCTCACTTGACTACCTTTGTTTTATGTCGTTACTAAGGTGGAGCCGCCATGCCGAAGGGCTACCAGGTCACCAGGCGGGGGGGGTGTCCATAAATAGCGGCACTTGGCTCTGCTAGCCCAATACGCACCCCTAGCAGAGCGGGCCACTGCGAGGGGTGATTAGCGTTTGCTTCCCGTACAAAAAATTAGGTCCCATGCCCAATGATGAGAAAATAAAAAATATTCCCTTAATTTCCCCTCGGCCAGCTCCGCAGAGAAAATGGAGGCCCCCTCCGTGTGTTCTCACAGGGGACCCTTTAAATCTCTCTAACCGGAGAGGAGGCTTACTCCTACGGGTGTAGCCCTCCTCCTTAACTGGAGGTGCCTTCGGGCACCTCCCGCTTTCCAGCGGCAGTCCCACCTTTACTTTCCAAGGGGACTGCCAAGAAAGCCAGCAGGCAGCCCATAGCCGACCGCTCCCCATTAAAGCGGCTCGGTAGGGCAAACCCCCTTAGGGGGGAGAGGGAAGCCAGGCCCCATCGGTCGCTTACCTAAAAAGAACTACTGGCTAGAATATTAAACCTAGCGGGGGTCAAGGCCTGTGATGCCCTGGCGGGGGATGGCCACCTGAAGGCCACCTCCCGAGATAGACATGGTCCTAGAGGCAACCCATGGGAGCGAATCCGGACCCTGCGCTAAGTACCGAACTTGAGTCCGCCCCTACGCAAGGTCCTCAGCAAACGGCTAGGGTTTCCAAGGCAGTACAAGGAGGGGAGGGATCTCCACCTCACACCGGTGCAGCTGCGATAGTCATGACCTTCTCCATCTCGGAGAAGGACCTTGTGAGGCCGGTCCATCCATACTGGGGGCTCCTGCCAGCAGAAAGGAGAAGCGGGTTCATTCCCCGCCCTCTCTAAAAAAGAAAAAAACTAAGAAGACTCGGGGCTCCTCTCCATCAGCGGGGGCTGCGGTGATGGATGAGTCTGCTGCTACTTCGGTAAGCGACCAAGCCAAGATCGGCACTCCGGCCCCTCTGCCTTACCCCCCCCCCCCGGGTGCAGAGCCCCTGACTAAGATCGAAAGTGCTAGTGCGCAGAGCAGAGCCTCGATTACATCCGGGCCCCTGATTCAGAGACTACTCGCCGTTTTCGAGACCGCTGGCTTCAAACGCTTCCTCGTTATTCGCTCCACTGATGGCACCATGTTGGCTAAGGGCAACATGACCATCAGAGGAAAGTTTTATCTAGTATGATTGGTAGAGAGCCGAAGGTGACCCGTTTCTCGGACGGGAGCCTTTTGGCGAATGCGTTGAATCACTCCGAGGTGGCCATGATTAGTGCCCTTCGGACACTTAATGGCCGCACTCCACCATGAACTTTGTGAAAGTAGTTTATGCGAGGGAACTCGTTGACTACTCCATAGGAGATATCACCTTAGAGCTGGCTGACCATGGGGCTGTCAAGGTCAAAAGTTTGATGAGAAAACAGGCAGGAGCCTCGAGACCCACCCCTACACTTTTCGTCGCGTTCGACTGTGACAAGCTCCCTGAGTCGGTGCGTGCAGGTTGGTATCACTACCGCGTGAAGCCATTCGTGCCACTGCCGCGGAAGTGCTATTACTGTCACCGCTTCGGCCATGCTAATCGCTCCTGTCGACGTGCAAAGTCGGGGTTACCTGAAACCTGTGTAAGTTGTTCCAAGGCCACACACGATAAGTCCAAATCATGTGTGGCCAAGTGTGTCAATTTCGGAGAGCCGCACCTCGCTTTTTTAAAGCAATCTGGTGTTTATCTCCTTAAGAATGAAATCCTGGCCGTTCAGGCTCAGGATCGTTTCTCATTTCGCAAGGCTAAGGACTTGGTCCTGGCGCGCCCGGCGCTACCCAGGACGTCCTATGCCTCAATGTTGAAAGAGACACCCTCTGCTCCTGGCCCCACCAGGCCTACGAGTACGGTCTTTTACGCGCATATTCTGAACCCTTCTCCGGGTTATAAACACCTGGGGCGCTCCCATGGTAAAGCTCGCGGCACAAAGGTTCCACACCTAGCCCCGTCTAAAACCAGGGGCCCCACTTCCAAAGCGTGACCGTTTCCCGCAAGGCAAAACGGCCATTCGCCTCTACCGAGTCGTTAGACTCACGGGAGGCAACACCCATGAAGTTGGTCTCAAGGCCATGTTCCGGGGTTCCTAAAGCTGCCCCCCGAAAGGAGGACAACAGCAAAGGAGTATCAGCTCTTTAGCCCACGCCCAGTGGTTGAGACGGTGGATCCTCGAAAAGAGGCCCCCCCCCCCGCCTAAGGTTTCGAGACGGAGGGAGGAAAAAACTCGCATAGCGAACCACCTCCCCAATAAGTCATCGAAGGCGACAGCGCGTTCAGCGCATTCATTGTCTTGCCAAAAGCGCCCGGGGTTCTGCTCCAGAGAAGCGTACGGCCATTCCTGTGAGGGTCTTTTCCTCGAAGAGGGTCCCCGCGGCTCCTCCTAGCTAGGCCCGGAGGGCATATTTCTTCAATGGAATTGCCGCGGCCTCCGGGCCAACTAGGACGAGCTGCGGAGACTTCTCCTCCCGTTCCCCGTTAGCTATCTTTTTGCGTGAGAGCATGCTGGGCGCATGCTCCCTGTCCACCCTTCCGGGATATAAGAGTTTTGCGACCACACCACTACGGGATTGGGGCCGGGCGGGATAATGTGCGATTTACACCCGGCATGATGTCTCCGTTCATCTCCGCTTTAGATACCTCCTATTAGGCGGTCGCCAGATAACCCCTTGAAAAAAAAAATCCTATTAGGCATTAGCTGTGCAGCTGCATCTTGATAGGAGGTATAATGTTATTTCCGCGTACATTCCGTGTCGGGCGACTTCGACGCGGTAGACCTCCGCCGCGTCGTGGTAGGGATGCCGAGGCCCTTTCTCTGGCTCGAAGGTCTAAAGGGTAGACACCCCCCTCTAGGGAGACTACTCTATCAATCCCCGGAGTTAAGTCCTTGCCGACCTGATTGACTAGCTTGAGATGAGTATCCTAAACGTGGATGAGTTTACGCATCACTGCCAGAGAACCGCTTCATTTTCCTGCCTCGATCCATCTTTGTGCTCTCCGGATCCACAATCCGATTTTGATTGGGCAGTGGTCGATGACCTCCATGGTAGTGATCACTTTCCCATTCAAATATAATTTTCTGTGCCGCTGCCATCAGAGAGCCCACCTTGGTGGTGCTTGACGCTGGCGCGATGGTCTGCATTTCAGGAAATGACTGAATTCTCTATCTCAGTCGAGGAGTTTAGGTCGGTAGATGAGGCCGTTAAGTTCATCTCCGGCAACCTAATCGTCGCGGGTCTAGCTACTATTCCTAGAAGGTCTGGTTGTTTTGCACGCCGACCACTCCCGTAGTGGTCATCCGAGTGTGTGCCTACATGCGCTATAAGCGCCGCCAGAAAGATTCCACTGTGGTTTAACTTCGTCGGGCTATGGCTAGGTTCCGGTATATTTCGAAGCACGTCTGCCGCTCATCTAAGCGCCCGCTTAAGGGAAGACACGGTGTGAAAGCGTGTCAAAAGGATTCGAGGCAAGTTCTCACAGGACCCCCCTCCCGTTCTCCAGGAGAATGGGACAGCAATCTCGGACCCCGCGTCCGTGGCGGAATCCTTTGCGTGCGACCTGTGAAGCAAATCAAAAGCAGAAATTCATAAAATTTGGATAAAAGCTTCAAGCATACGGAAAACACGATATCTCGAGTGTTTTTTCTGACTGAGAACATAACAGTCGAGCGTTGGTTTTATGAATTTTTGTTTAGAATTTGCTTCACTGGGCGTGTTTTTCGTATTTTCATTATAAAATTTCTCTAAATTAGAAAAAGAGCCGTGATCGCTGCTTTTATGAAATTCTGTTTATAATTTTCTTCTCATTTAGAAAAAAACAGTCGCTTTATACGAATTAACTCTTTATTTCGTTGCACATTATTTTAAAAGAGTCCTTTTCGAGGTTTGCGCTTTATACGTATAAACTAATTAGCTCGTTGAACATTTATTCAAAAAGACACCTATTCGAGATTCGCGCCTTATACGAATAAACTAATTAGATTGTCGTACATTATTCAAAATGAGCCCTTTTCGAGATTCGCGCGTTATATGCATAAACTAATTACTTCGTAGCACGTTATTTAAAAAGAGGGCTTTTTGAGATTCGTGCGTTTAATTATAATCTAATTAGTGCGTCGTACATTATTCTAAACGCGCCTATTTCGAGATTCGCGCATTATATGCATAAACTTCTTAGTTCGTCGCACATTATTCTGGAAGAGCCCTTTTCAAGATTCGCGCGTAATAAGCATAAACTAATTTAATTAGTTCGTCGCACATTATTCTAAAGAGCCCTTTTAGAGATTTGCGCCTTATACGCATAAACTAATTAGTTCATCGCACATTATTCAAAAAGATCCCTTTTCGAGATTTGCGCGTCATACGAATTAACTATTTAGTTCGTCCCACATTATTTAAAAAGAACCCTTTTCGAGGTTCGCGAGTTATAATTATAAGCTAATTAGCTCCTCGCACATTAGTAAAAAGACCCTTTTGAGAGATTCGCCTGCTATACGCATAAACTAATTAGTTCTTCGCACATTATATAAAAAGAGCGGTAACCGAGATTCGCGCGTTTAATTATAAACTAATTAGTGCGTCGCACATTATTAAAAAATAGCCCTTTTCTAGATTCACGCGTTATACGGCTAAACTAATTAGTTCGCCACACAAGAGCCCTTTTCGAGATTCGCGCATTATACGTTAAAAATAATTAGTTCGTCAGACAATATTTAAAAAGAGCCCTTTTCGAGGTTCGCGGGTTATATTTATAAGCTAATTAGCTCGTCGCACATTATGAAAAAGACCCCTTTGCGAGATTCGCACGCTATACGCATAAACTAATTAGTTCGTCGTACATTATTCAAAACGAGCCCTTTTCGACATTCGCGCGTTATAAACCCCCCACATATAGGTTCGTTGCACAATATTAAAAAAGAGCGCTTTTCTAGATTCCCACGTCATACGAATAAACTAGTTAGTTCGTCGCACATTATTGAGAATACCCCTTTTCAAGATTCGCGCATTATACGAGAAACTAATTAGTTCCGCCACACGTTATTCAAAAAACGCTTATTTCGTGATTCGTGCCTTATACGCATAAACATCTTAGTTCATCGCACATTACTGAAGAAGAGCCCTTTTCGATATTCGCGCGTTATACTCATAAACTAATTAGTTCGTCGCACATTATTCAAGTGATTCGAACGTTATAATTATAAGCTAATTAGGTCTTCGCACATTATTAAAAACACCCTTTGCGAAATTCGCACGCTATAGGCATAAACTATTTAGTTCGTCGCACATTATTCTAAAGAGCGCTTTTAGAGATTCGCAGGTTATACGCATAAACGTATTAGCTCGTCGCACATTATTAAAAAAGAGCCCGTTTCGAGATTCACACGTTATGCTTATAAGCTAGTTTGCTCTTCGCACATTATTAAAAACACCCCTTTGTGAGATTCGCACGCTATACGTATAAACTAATTAGTTCGTGGCACATTTTTCGATATTCGAGCATTATAAAAATAAACTAATTAATTCTTCGCACATTATTCAAAAAGAGCACTTTTGAGATTCGCGCTTTATAAGAATTAAATCTTTATTTTATCGCACATTATTTAAAAAGAGCCCTTTTCGAGGTTTGTGTTTTATACTTATAAAATAATTAGCTCGTCGCACATTATTCAAAATGAGCCCTTTTCGAGATTTGCGAGTTATATGAATTAACTATTTAATTCGTTCCATATTATTTAAAAAGAGCACTTTTCGAGGTTCGCGCGTTATACTATTAAGCTAATTAGCTCTTCGCACATTAATCAAAGCGATCCTTTAGAGATTCGGACACTATACGCATAAACTAATTAGTTCGTCGCACATTATTATGAAGAGCCTTTTTTCGAGATTCTTGCCTTATACGCATAAACCTATTAGTTTTTCGCACGTTATTCTAAAAGAGCCCTTTTAGAGATTCACGCGTTCTACGAATCAACTATTTAATTCGTCGCACATTATTTAAAAAGAACCCTTTGCGAGGTTCGCGAGTTATACTTATAAGCTAATTAGCTCCTCGCACATTATTAAACAGACCGCTTTGCGAGATTGGCCTGCTATACGCATAAACTAATTAGTTCGTCGCACATTATTAAAAAAGAGCCGTTTTTGAGATTCGTGCCTTATACGCATAAACTAATTAGTTCGTCGCACATTATTCAAAAAGAGCCCTTTTAGAGATTCACGCGTTCTACGAATTAACTATTTAATTCGTAGCACATTATTTAAAAAGAGCCCTTTTCTTGATAGGAGGTATAATGTTATTTCCGCGTACATTCCGTGTCGGGCGACTTCGACGCGGTAGACCTCCGCCGCGTCGTGGTAGGGATGCCGAGGCCCTTTCTCTGGCTCGAAGGTCTAAAGGGTAGACACCCCCCTCTAGGGAGACTACTCTATCAATCCCCGGAGTTAAGTCCTTGCCGACCTGATTGACTAGCTTGAGATGAGTATCCTAAACGTGGATGAGTTTACGCATCACTGCCAGAGAACCGCTTCATTTTCCTGCCTCGATCCATCTTTGTGCTCTCCGGATCCACAATCCGATTTTGATTGGGCAGTGGTCGATGACCTCCATGGTAGTGATCACTTTCCCATTCAAATATAATTTTCTGTGCCGCTGCCACCAGAGAGCCCACCTTGGTGGTGCTTGACGCTGGCGCGATGGTCTGCATTTCAGGAAATGACTGAATTCTCTATCTCAGTCGAGGAGTTTAGGTCGGTAGATGAGGCCGTTAAGTTCATCTCCGGCAACCTAATCGTCGCGGGTCTAGCTACTATTCCTAGAAGGTCTGGTTGTTTTGCACGCCGACCACTCCCGTAGTGGTCATCCGAGTGTGTGCCTACATGCGCTATAAGCGCCGCCAGAAAGATTCCACTGTGGTTTAACTTCGTCGGGCTATGGCTAGGTTCCGGTATATTTCGAAGCACGTCTGCCGCTCATCTAAGCGCCCGCTTAAGGGAAGACACGGTGTGAAAGCGTGTCAAAAGGATTCGAGGCAAGTTCTCACAGGACCCCCCTCCCGTTCTCCAGGAGAATGGGACAGCAATCTCGGACCCCGCGTCCGTGGCGGAATCCTTTGCGTGCGACCTGTGAAGCAAATCAAAAGCAGAAATTCATAAAATTTGGATAAAAGCTTCAAGCATACGGAAAACACGATATCTCGAGTGTTTTTTCTGACTGAGAACATAACAGTCGAGCGTTGGTTTTATGAATTTTTGTTTAGAATTTGCTTCACTGGGCGTGTTTTTCGTATTTTCATTATAAAATTTCTCTAAATTAGAAAAAGAGCCGTGATCGCTGCTTTTATGAAATTCTGTTTATAATTTTCTTCTCATTTAGAAAAAAACAGTCGCTTTATACGAATTAACTCTTTATTTCGTTGCACATTATTTTAAAAGAGTCCTTTTCGAGGTTTGCGCTTTATACGTATAAACTAATTAGCTCGTTGAACATTTATTCAAAAAGACACCTATTCGAGATTCGCGCCTTATACGAATAAACTAATTAGATTGTCGTACATTATTCAAAATGAGCCCTTTTCGAGATTCGCGCGTTATATGCATAAACTAATTACTTCGTAGCACGTTATTTAAAAAGAGGGCTTTTTGAGATTCGTGCGTTTAATTATAATCTAATTAGTGCGTCGTACATTATTCTAAACGCGCCTATTTCGAGATTCGCGCATTATATGCATAAACTTCTTAGTTCGTCGCACATTATTCTGGAAGAGCCCTTTTCAAGATTCGCGCGTAATAAGCATAAACTAATTTAATTAGTTCGTCGCACATTATTCTAAAGAGCCCTTTTAGAGATTTGCGCCTTATACGCATAAACTAATTAGTTCATCGCACATTATTCAAAAAGATCCCTTTTCGAGATTTGCGCGTCATACGAATTAACTATTTAGTTCGTCCCACATTATTTAAAAAGAACCCTTTTCGAGGTTCGCGAGTTATAATTATAAGCTAATTAGCTCCTCGCACATTAGTAAAAAGACCCTTTTGAGAGATTCGCCTGCTATACGCATAAACTAATTAGTTCTTCGCACATTATATAAAAAGAGCGGTAACCGAGATTCGCGCGTTTAATTATAAACTAATTAGTGCGTCGCACATTATTAAAAAATAGCCCTTTTCTAGATTCACGCGTTATACGGCTAAACTAATTAGTTCGCCACACAAGAGCCCTTTTCGAGATTCGCGCATTATACGTTAAAAATAATTAGTTCGTCAGACAATATTTAAAAAGAGCCCTTTTCGAGGTTCGCGGGTTATATTTATAAGCTAATTAGCTCGTCGCACATTATGAAAAAGACCCCTTTGCGAGATTCGCACGCTATACGCATAAACTAATTAGTTCGTCGTACATTATTCAAAACGAGCCCTTTTCGACATTCGCGCGTTATAAACCCCCCACATATAGGTTCGTTGCACAATATTAAAAAAGAGCGCTTTTCTAGATTCCCACGTCATACGAATAAACTAGTTAGTTCGTCGCACATTATTGAGAATGCCCCTTTTCAAGATTCGCGCATTATACGAGAAACTAATTAGTTCCGCCACACGTTATTCAAAAAACGCTTATTTCGTGATTCGTGCCTTATACGCATAAACATCTTAGTTCATCGCACATTACTGAAGAAGAGCCCTTTTCGATATTCGCGCGTTATACTCATAAACTAATTAGTTCGTCGCACATTATTCAAGTGATTCGAACGTTATAATTATAAGCTAATTAGGTCTTCGCACATTATTAAAAACACCCTTTGCGAAATTCGCACGCTATAGGCATAAACTATTTAGTTCGTCGCACATTATTCTAAAGAGCGCTTTTAGAGATTCGCAGGTTATACGCATAAACGTATTAGCTCGTCGCACATTATTAAAAAAGAGCCCGTTTCGAGATTCACACGTTATGCTTATAAGCTAGTTTGCTCTTCGCACATTATTAAAAACACCCCTTTGTGAGATTCGCACGCTATACGTATAAACTAATTAGTTCGTGGCACATTTTTCGATATTCGAGCATTATAAAAATAAACTAATTAATTCTTCGCACATTATTCAAAAAGAGCACTTTTGAGATTCGCGCTTTATAAGAATTAAATCTTTATTTTATCGCACATTATTTAAAAAGAGCCCTTTTCGAGGTTTGTGTTTTATACTTATAAAATAATTAGCTCGTCGCACATTATTCAAAATGAGCCCTTTTCGAGATTTGCGAGTTATATGAATTAACTATTTAATTCGTTCCATATTATTTAAAAAGAGCACTTTTCGAGGTTCGCGCGTTATACTATTAAGCTAATTAGCTCTTCGCACATTAATCAAAGCGATCCTTTAGAGATTCGGACACTATACGCATAAACTAATTAGTTCGTCGCACATTATTATGAAGAGCCTTTTTTCGAGATTCTTGCCTTATACGCATAAACCTATTAGTTTTTCGCACGTTATTCTAAAAGAGCCCTTTTAGAGATTCACGCGTTCTACGAATCAACTATTTAATTCGTCGCACATTATTTAAAAAGAACCCTTTGCGAGGTTCGCGAGTTATACTTATAAGCTAATTAGCTCCTCGCACATTATTAAACAGACCGCTTTGCGAGATTGGCCTGCTATACGCATAAACTAATTAGTTCGTCGCACATTATTAAAAAAGAGCCGTTTTTGAGATTCGTGCCTTATACGCATAAACTAATTAGTTCGTCGCACATTATTCAAAAAGAGCCCTTTTAGAGATTCACGCGTTCTACGAATTAACTATTTAATTCGTAGCACATTATTTAAAAAGAGCCCTTTTCTTGATAGGAGGTATAATGTTATTTCCGCGTACATTCCGTGTCGGGCGACTTCGACGCGGTAGACCTCCGCCGCGTCGTGGTAGGGATGCCGAGGCCCTTTCTCTGGCTCGAAGGTCTAAAGGGTAGACACCCCCCTCTAGGGAGACTACTCTATCAATCCCCGGAGTTAAGTCCTTGCCGACCTGATTGACTAGCTTGAGATGAGTATCCTAAACGTGGATGAGTTTACGCATCACTGCCAGAGAACCGCTTCATTTTCCTGCCTCGATCCATCTTTGTGCTCTCCGGATCCACAATCCGATTTTGATTGGGCAGTGGTCGATGACCTCCATGGTAGTGATCACTTTCCCATTCAAATATAATTTTCTGTGCCGCTGCCACCAGAGAGCCCACCTTGGTGGTGCTTGACGCTGGCGCGATGGTCTGCATTTCAGGAAATGACTGAATTCTCTATCTCAGTCGAGGAGTTTAGGTCGGTAGATGAGGCCGTTAAGTTCATCTCCGGCAACCTAATCGTCGCGGGTCTAGCTACTATTCCTAGAAGGTCTGGTTGTTTTGCACGCCGACCACTCCCGTAGTGGTCATCCGAGTGTGTGCCTACATGCGCTATAAGCGCCGCCAGAAAGATTCCACTGTGGTTTAACTTCGTCGGGCTATGGCTAGGTTCCGGTATATTTCGAAGCACGTCTGCCGCTCATCTAAGCGCCCGCTTAAGGGAAGACACGGTGTGAAAGCGTGTCAAAAGGATTCGAGGCAAGTTCTCACAGGACCCCCCTCCCGTTCTCCAGGAGAATGGGACAGCAATCTCGGACCCCGCGTCCGTGGCGGAATCCTTTGCGTGCGACCTGTGAAGCAAATCAAAAGCAGAAATTCATAAAATTTGGATAAAAGCTTCAAGCATACGGAAAACACGATATCTCGAGTGTTTTTTCTGACTGAGAACATAACAGTCGAGCGTTGGTTTTATGAATTTTTGTTTAGAATTTGCTTCACTGGGCGTGTTTTTCGTATTTTCATTATAAAATTTCTCTAAATTAGAAAAAGAGCCGTGATCGCTGCTTTTATGAAATTCTGTTTATAATTTTCTTCTCATTTAGAAAAAAACAGTCGCTTTATACGAATTAACTCTTTATTTCGTTGCACATTATTTTAAAAGAGTCCTTTTCGAGGTTTGCGCTTTATACGTATAAACTAATTAGCTCGTTGAACATTTATTCAAAAAGACACCTATTCGAGATTCGCGCCTTATACGAATAAACTAATTAGATTGTCGTACATTATTCAAAATGAGCCCTTTTCGAGATTCGCGCGTTATATGCATAAACTAATTACTTCGTAGCACGTTATTTAAAAAGAGGGCTTTTTGAGATTCGTGCGTTTAATTATAATCTAATTAGTGCGTCGTACATTATTCTAAACGCGCCTATTTCGAGATTCGCGCATTATATGCATAAACTTCTTAGTTCGTCGCACATTATTCTGGAAGAGCCCTTTTCAAGATTCGCGCGTAATAAGCATAAACTAATTTAATTAGTTCGTCGCACATTATTCTAAAGAGCCCTTTTAGAGATTTGCGCCTTATACGCATAAACTAATTAGTTCATCGCACATTATTCAAAAAGATCCCTTTTCGAGATTTGCGCGTCATACGAATTAACTATTTAGTTCGTCCCACATTATTTAAAAAGAACCCTTTTCGAGGTTCGCGAGTTATAATTATAAGCTAATTAGCTCCTCGCACATTAGTAAAAAGACCCTTTTGAGAGATTCGCCTGCTATACGCATAAACTAATTAGTTCTTCGCACATTATATAAAAAGAGCGGTAACCGAGATTCGCGCGTTTAATTATAAACTAATTAGTGCGTCGCACATTATTAAAAAATAGCCCTTTTCTAGATTCACGCGTTATACGGCTAAACTAATTAGTTCGCCACACAAGAGCCCTTTTCGAGATTCGCGCATTATACGTTAAAAATAATTAGTTCGTCAGACAATATTTAAAAAGAGCCCTTTTCGAGGTTCGCGGGTTATATTTATAAGCTAATTAGCTCGTCGCACATTATGAAAAAGACCCCTTTGCGAGATTCGCACGCTATACGCATAAACTAATTAGTTCGTCGTACATTATTCAAAACGAGCCCTTTTCGACATTCGCGCGTTATAAACCCCCCACATATAGGTTCGTTGCACAATATTAAAAAAGAGCGCTTTTCTAGATTCCCACGTCATACGAATAAACTAGTTAGTTCGTCGCACATTATTGAAAATACCCCTTTTCAAGATTCGCGCATTATACGAGAAACTAATTAGTTCCGCCACACGTTATTCAAAAAACGCTTATTTCGTGATTCGTGCCTTATACGCATAAACATCTTAGTTCATCGCACATTACTGAAGAAGAGCCCTTTTCGATATTCGCGCGTTATACTCATAAACTAATTAGTTCGTCGCACATTATTCAAGTGATTCGAACGTTATAATTATAAGCTAATTAGGTCTTCGCACATTATTAAAAACACCCTTTGCGAAATTCGCACGCTATAGGCATAAACTATTTAGTTCGTCGCACATTATTCTAAAGAGCGCTTTTAGAGATTCGCAGGTTATACGCATAAACGTATTAGCTCGTCGCACATTATTAAAAAAGAGCCCGTTTCGAGATTCACACGTTATGCTTATAAGCTAGTTTGCTCTTCGCACATTATTAAAAACACCCCTTTGTGAGATTCGCACGCTATACGTATAAACTAATTAGTTCGTGGCACATTTTTCGATATTCGAGCATTATAAAAATAAACTAATTAATTCTTCGCACATTATTCAAAAAGAGCACTTTTGAGATTCGCGCTTTATAAGAATTAAATCTTTATTTTATCGCACATTATTTAAAAAGAGCCCTTTTCGAGGTTTGTGTTTTATACTTATAAAATAATTAGCTCGTCGCACATTATTCAAAATGAGCCCTTTTCGAGATTTGCGAGTTATATGAATTAACTATTTAATTCGTTCCATATTATTTAAAAAGAGCACTTTTCGAGGTTCGCGCGTTATACTATTAAGCTAATTAGCTCTTCGCACATTAATCAAAGCGATCCTTTTGAGATTCGGACACTATACGCATAAACTAATTAGTTCGTCGCACATTATTATGAAGAGCCTTTTTTCGAGATTCTTGCCTTATACGCATAAACCTATTAGTTTTTCGCACGTTATTCTAAAAGAGCCCTTTTAGAGATTCACGCGTTCTACGAATCAACTATTTAATTCGTCGCACATTATTTAAAAAGAACCCTTTGCGAGGTTCGCGAGTTATACTTATAAGCTAATTAGCTCCTCGCACATTATTAAACAGACCGCTTTGCGAGATTGGCCTGCTATACGCATAAACTAATTAGTTCGTCGCACATTATTAAAAAAGAGCCGTTTTTGAGATTCGTGCCTTATACGCATAAACTAATTAGTTCGTCGCACATTATTCAAAAAGAGCCCTTTTAGAGATTCACGCGTTCTACGAATTAACTATTTAATTCGTAGCACATTATTTAAAAAGAGCCCTTTTCGAGGTTCGCGCGTTATACTTAGCAGCTAATTAGGTCGTCGCACATTATTAAAAAGACCCCTTTGCGAGATTCGCACGCTATACGCATAAACTAGTTAGTTAGTTCGTCGCACATTAAAAAAAAGCCCCTTTCGACATTCGCGCATTATAAGCCCCCCCCCCCCACTTATAGGTTAGTCCTACATTATTCAAAAGAGCCCTTTCCTCGTTTAGCGCATTATACGCATAAACTAATTAGTTCGTCGCTTTTAGATATTCGTGCGTTATACGCATAAACTAATTAGTTCTCCTCACATTATTCAAACGGACCCTTATTCGAGATTCGTGCGTAATAGGCATAAACATATTAGTTTGACGTGCATTATTAAAAAACATCAGTTTTGAATATTCGGGCATTATACATATAAACTAATTAGTTCTTCCCACATTCTTCAAAAAGAACCCTTTTCCTGATTCGCTCCTTATACGCATAAACTTCAGGGTTCGTCGCACATTACTCTAGAAGAGCCCTTTTCGAGATTCGCGCGTTATCCGCATAAACTAATTAGTTCGTCGCACATTATTCTAAAGAGCCCTTTTAGAGATTCACGCGTTATACGAATTAACTATTTAGTTTGTCGCACAGTATTTTAAAAGAGCCCGTTTAGAAATTCACACATTATACAAATAAGCTAATTTGCTCCTCGCACATTATTAAAAACACCCCTTTTGCGAGATTTGCACGCTATACGTATAAACTAATTAGTTCGTGGCACATTATTCTGAAGAGCGCTTTTAGAGATTCGCTGGTTATGCACATAAACTTATTGGTTGGTCACATATTCGAGTATTATATATATAAATTAATTAATTTTTCCCACATTATTCAAAACGAGCCCTTTTCGAGATTCGCGCTTTATACGAATTAACTCTTTATTTCGTCACACATTATTTAAAAAGAGCCTTTTTCGATTTTCGCGCGTTATACTTATAAGCTAATTAACTCTTCACACATTATTCAAAGAGACCCCTTTACAAGATTCGCATGCTATACACATAAACTGATTAGTTCATCGCACATTATTAAAAAGAGCCCTTTTCGAATTTCGCGCGTTATAAGCCACCCTCTTATAGGTTCGTCCCACATTATACAAAAAGAGCCCTTTTCGAGATTCGTGCGTTATTCGCATAAACTAATTAGTTCATCGCACATTATTAAAAAAGATCCCTTTTCGAGGTTCGCGAGTTATACTTATAAGCTAATTAGCTCCTCGCACATTATTAAAAATACCCCTTTGTGAGATTGGCCTGCTATACGCATAAACTAATTAGCTAGTCGCACATTATTCAAAAAGACTAAGTAGTTCTTCGCACAGTTTTTAAAAGGAGCGCTTTTAGAGATTCGCGCGTTTAATTATAAACGAATTAGTGCGTCGCACATTATTCTAAAGAGCCCTTTTAGAGATTCACGCGTTATACGAATTAACTATTTAGTTTGTCGCACAGTATTTTAAAAGAGCCCGTTTAGAAATTCACACATTATACAAATAAGCTAATTTGCTCCTCGCACATTATTAAAAACACCCCTTTTGCGAGATTTGCACGCTATACGTATAAACTAATTAGTTCGTGGCACATTATTCTGAAGAGCGCTTTTAGAGATTCGCTGGTTATGCACATAAACTTATTGGTTGGTCACATATTCGAGTATTATATATATAAATTAATTAATTTTTCCCACATTATTCAAAACGAGCCCTTTTCGAGATTCGCGCTTTATACGAATTAACTCTTTATTTCGTCACACATTATTTAAAAAGAGCCTTTTTCGATTTTCGCGCGTTATACTTATAAGCTAATTAACTCTTCACACATTATTCAAAGAGACCCCTTTACAAGATTCGCATGCTATACACATAAACTGATTAGTTCATCGCACATTATTAAAAAGAGCCCTTTTCGAATTTCGCGCGTTATAAGCCACCCTCTTATAGGTTCGTCCCACATTATACAAAAAGAGCCCTTTTCGAGATTCGTGCGTTATTCGCATAAACTAATTAGTTCATCGCACATTATTAAAAAAGATCCCTTTTCGAGGTTCGCGAGTTATACTTATAAGCTAATTAGCTCCTCGCACATTATTAAAAATACCCCTTTGTGAGATTGGCCTGCTATACGCATAAACTAATTAGCTAGTCGCACATTATTCAAAAAGACTAAGTAGTTCTTCGCACAGTTTTTAAAAGGAGCGCTTTTAGAGATTCGCGCGTTTAATTATAAACGAATTAGTGCGTCGCACATTATTCTAAAAGCGCCCATTTCGAGATTCGCGCCTTATACGCATAAACTTCTTAGTTCGTCGCACATTATTCTAGAAGATCCGTTATCGATATTCGCGCGTTATACGCATGAACTAATTAGTTCGTCTCACATTATTCTAAATAGCCCTTTTAGAGATTTGCGGATTATACGCATAAACCAATTAGTTCTTTCACATTATTAAAAAAAAACTTTTCGAGATTCATGCGTTATTCACATAAACTAACTGTTTTTCGCACATTATTCATCAAGAGCCCTTTCGAGATTGGCGCCTTATACGAATTAACTAATCAGTTCGTCGCACATTATTTAAAAGAGCCTTTTATGAGGTTCGCGCGTTGTACTCGTAAATTAATAAGTTCGTTACACATGATTCAAGAAAAGCCCTATTTGAGATTCGGGCGTCATACGCATAAACTAATTAGTCGGTCAAACGGTATTATAAACGGGCCCTTTTCGAAATTCGCGCGTTAAACGCAGAAACTAATTCTTTGCACATTCACAAAGAGCCTTTTCGAGATTCGTGTGAATATACATGAACTAATTAGCTCGTCGCACATTATTCCAAAAGAGGCCTTTTCAAGATTCTCGCGTTATTCCCATAAACTAATTCGTTCCTCGCACATTATTCTAGAAAAGCCCTTTTCGAGATTCACGCATTATACGCATTAACTAATTAGTTCGTCACACATAATTCAATAAGAGCACTTTTTGAGATTCGGGCGTCATACGCATAAACTAGTTAGCTCGTTGAACCTTATTATAAAAGAGCACTTTTCGAAATTCGCGCGTTATAGCTATAAACTAATTCTTAGCACATTCAAACTGAGCCCTATTTGAGATTCGCGCTGAATACGCATGAACTAATTAGTTCGTGGCACATTAATCAAAAAGACTTTTTCAAGATTTGCGCCTTATACGAATAAACTAATTAGCTCCTCGCACATTATTCAAAAAGAGGCTTTTTCGAGATTCGCACGTAATACACATAAACTACATAGTTCTTCGTACATTATTCAAAAGAGGGCTTTTCGAGATTCGCGCGTTATACGGATAAAATAATTAGTTCGTCGCACAGTATTCAAAAAGTGCCCTTTTCGAGATTCGTGCATTATGTGCATAAACAAATTATTTCGCCACACATTATTTACCTGTTATACGCATAAACTAATTAGTTCGTCGCAAATTATTCAAAAAGAGCCCTTTTCAAAATTCGAGCGTTATCCGCATAAAATATTTTGTTCGTCGCACATTATTAAAAATATCCATTTTCGAGATTTGTTGGTCATACGCATAACCAAAGAGGTAGTTAGTCGCACAATATTCTAAAAGAGCCCTTTTTTAGATACGCGCCTTATACGTATAAACTAATTAGCTCCTCGCACATTATTCAAAAAGAGTCCGTTTCGAGATTCGCGCCTTATAAGCATAAACTAATTATTTAGTCGCACATTATTCAAAAAGAGCCCTATTCGAGATTGGGGCGTTGTACGCATTAACTATTTAGTTATCGCAAATTATTGAAAATGAGCACTTTTCTTGATTCGCGCGTTATACGCATAAACTTATTACTTCCTCGCACATTATTTAAATGAGCATTTTTCGCGATTCGCGCCTTATAGGCATAAATTAATTAGTTCGTCGCGTTTTATTAAAAAAGAGCCCTTTTCGACATTCGCGCATTATACGCATAAACTGTTTTGTTCCTCGCACAATATTAAAAAAGAGCCCTTTTCGAGATTCGCATGTTATTAGCATAACCTAATTAGTTCGTCGCACATTATTTTATAAGAGCCCTTTTCGAGATTCGCGCGTTATACGCATAAACTAAGTAGTTCGTGGGACATTATTCAAAATACTTCTTTTCGAAATTACGCCATATACGCATGAACTAATTAAATTAGTTCGTCACACATTATTCAAAAAGAGCCCTTTTTGAGATTCGCGCGTCATATGCATAAACTAATTAGTTCGCCCCACATTATCAAAAAAGAAAACTTCGACATTCGCGAATTATATGCACAAACTAATTAGTTTGTCGCATTTTATTAAAAAACAGCCCTATGCGAGGTTCGCACGTTATATTTATAAGAAAATTAGCTCTTTGGACATTATTCAAAAAGAACACTTTGCGAGATTCGCAAATGATTTGCACATTATTCAAAAAGAGCCCTTTTCGAGATTCGCGGGTTATACGCATAAACTAATTAGGGTCTTCGCACAGTATTAAAAAAGAGCACTTTTCGAGAGTTACGTGTTATACGTATAAACTAATTATTTCGTCGCACATTATTCAAAAAGTGCCCCTTTTCGAGATTCTCACGTTATACGAATTAACTTTTTATTTCTTCGCACATATTAACCCTAAAAACTGGAAAAACGTCTAGTTTTTAAAGTTTATCTATTTCATATATGTAGGAAAAACAGTATTTTTGAAATAAACAGCTGTTTTCGATTATATGCAATATTAACCGAAAACCTGCAAAAATTGGCACTTTTAAAAAGTTTGATTCATTTAATCAAAAAGGTTGAAAAATGGCCCTTTTTGAATAATTAACCTAAATTCTCATTCACGAAATAGGTTTTTGGTATAATATTCAATATTAACCCAAAACATGGAAAATCGTCCCTCTATAAAGTTTGCTACATTTCATCTAAATGCTTGAAACACGACAATTTTGAAAAATTAACATGAATTTCTGATTCTCGAAAAGGTTTATTGGTATAATATGCAATATTAACCAAGAATCTTAAAAATCGGGACTTTTTAAAAGTTTGATTCATTTCAACAAAAAAGCTCGAAAAACTGCACATATTGAATAAATAACAGAATTTCTAATTTTCGAAATAGTTTATTGGTATAATATGCACAGATTCCCAAACGTATAAAATTATTGTTTCCAACTATTAGCAATATTAACCCTAAAAACTAGAAAAAACTTCCAGTTTTAAATGTTTCACTATTTCATATATGTTGGAAAAACATCACTTTTGGACAAACAGCTGTTTCGATTATATGCAATATTAACATAGAACCTGGAAAATGGGCCCTTTTAAAAAGTTTGATCCATTTCATCAAAAAGATTGAAAAATGGCTTTTTTGAATAAAAATCAAAATTTCTGATTCTACAAATAGTGTATTGATATAATTTGCAATATTAACCGAAAACCTTGAAAATCGGCCCTTTTAAAAAGTTTGATTCATTTTATCAGAAAGTTTGAAAGATGGCTTTTTTGATTAATGTACAGATTTTCAAACTTATCAAAACCTGAAAAATCGCCGCTTTTGTAATATTTGATTCATTTCATTGATTATTACCAATATTAACCGTAAAAGCTGGAAAAACGGCCAGTTTTTAAACTAAAATAAGTTTTGAATCTAAAAGCTGTTTTCGATTATAAGCAATATTAACCGAAAACCTGAAAAATCGCCGCTTTTATAATGTTTGATTCATTTCATCAAAAGCTTGAAAAACGGCACTTTTTGAGTAATGCACAGATTTTCAAACTTATCAAATAATGTTTTTGATTTTAAGTAATACTTGAAAAACGGTTAGTTTTAAAGTTTATCTTTTTATACATATTGAAAAACAGCATTTTTGAATAAAAAAGCTGATTAAAATGCGTGATTCATTTTATAAAAAAGCTTGAAAAACGGCACTTTTTTTAATAATACACAGATTTTCAACCTAATCAAATTATTGTTTTTCGATTATAACAATATTACCCGAAAACCTGGAAAAAACGACCAGTTTTAAAGGTTTATACATTTCATATATGTTGGAAAAACAGCATTTTTGAATCAAAAGGCTATTTTCCATTATAAGCAAAATTAACTAAAAACCTGGAAAATCGGGCCTTTTAAAAAGTTTAATTGATTTCCTAAAAAAGCTTGAAAACGGAAGTGTTTTGAATAATGCACAGAAGTTCAAACTTATCAAATTATTCTTTTCGATTATAAGCAATATCAATCGAAAACCTGGATACAGGGCCTTTTTAATAGTATGATCCATTTCCTAAAAAAGATTGAAAAACGGCAGTTTTTCTTAGGTCGCTTTTCCAGGTTTATGCTCTTTTCCTTATAATCGAAAGCAATAATTTGATAAGTTTGAACATCTGTGAATTATTCGAAAAACTGCCGTTTTGCAAGCTTTTTTAGGATATGGATCAAACCTTAAAAAAGGCCGTTTTTCCAGGTCTTCTTTAATATTAGTAATAAATCGAAAGCAAATAACTTGATAAGTTTGAAAATCTGTGCACTATTCCCCAAATTGCCGTTTTTCAAATTTCTTTAGTAAATTGAATTAATTAGGAAAAAGGCCGTTTTTCCAGGTTTCATACTCTTTTGCTTATGATCCAAAACAACAATTTAATAATTTGAAAATCTGTGGGTTATTAAAAAATGTAACTCTTTCAACCTTTTCAGGGAAATGTTCAAAACTTAAAAAAGGCCGTTTTTGCAGGTATCCGGTTAATATTACTTATAATCGATAACCTTAATTTGATAAGTTTGGACATCTGTGCATTATTAAAAAAACTGACGTTTTCAAGCTTTTTTTATGAAATCGAGCAAAGCTTAAATAGGTCGTTTCTCATGTGTTCGGTTAATAAAACTTATAATCGAGAGCAATAACTTGATAAGTTTGAAAATCTGTGAATTATTCTAAAAACTGCCGTTTTTCAAGTTTCTTTAGGAAAAGGATCAAGCCTTAAAAAAGGCCGTTTTTGCAGGCTTTCGGTTTATATTACTGATAATTGAAAACCTTAATTTGAGAATTTGTAACATCTGTGCATTATTCAAAAAACTGCCGTTTTTCAAGCTTTTTTGGAAATGGATCAAAACTTTAAAGAAGGCCCTTTTTCCATGTTATTGGTTAATATTACTTATAATCACAAACCTTAATTTGATAAGTTTGAGCATCTGTGCATTATTTAAAAAACTGCCGTTTTCAAGCTTTTTTAAGAAATTGATCAAAGATTTAAAAAGGCCGTTTTTCAAGTTTTTTTTAATATTACTTATAATCGAAAGCAGATAACTTTGTAAGTTTGAAAATCTGTGCATTATTCCCAAAACTGCCGTTTTTCAAGCTTTTTTAGGAAATGGACCAAACCTTAAAATAGGCAGTTTTTCCAGGTTTTCGCTTGATATTACTTATAATCGAAAAGAATAATCTGATAAGTTTGAACATCTGTGCATTATTAAAAAACCTGCCGTTTTGCAAGCTTTTTTAGGAAATGGATCAAATCTTAAAAAGGCCGTTTTTCCAGGTTTTCTTTAATATTAGTTATAATCGAAAACTTTAATTTGATAAGTTTGAAAATCTGTGCATCATCCTAAAAACGGCAATTTTTCAATCTTTTTTAGGAAATTGATCAAATTATATAAAAGGACGTTTTTGCATGTTTGTGCACTTTTGCTTATAATCCAAAACATCAATTTGATAAGTTTGAAAATTAATGCATTATTCAAAATAGTGCCGTTTTCGAAGCCTTTTTAGGTCACCAATTAAACAATTTAAAAAGATAATTTGATAGGTTTGAACCTCTGTGCATTTAAAAAAAAATTGCCGTCTTTGAAGCTTTTTAAGGAAATTGATCAAACTTTTAAAAATGCCGTTTTTCCAGGTTTTCAGTTAATATTACTTATATTTGAAAACGTTAATTTAATCAACATTATTCAAAATCTTCCGTTTTTGAAGTTTTACTAGTAAATGGATCAAATTATAAAAAAATGCCTCTTTTCCAGGTTTTATGCTCCGTTGCTTATAAATCAAAACAACAAATAATAAGCGTGAAAATCTCTGCATTCTTACAAAGATTGCGGTTTTCAAGCATTTTAAGGAAATCAGTCAACTTTTTAAAATGGCCGATTTCTCAGGATTTCGCTTGATATTGCTTATAATCGAAAAGAATAATTTGAGAAGTTTTAACTACTGTGCATTACTAAAAAAACTGGGGGATTTAAAGCTTTTTATGAAATTGATCAACCTTAAAAAAGGCAGTTTTTCCAGGTTTTCGGTCAATATTAATCATAATCGAAAACCTTAATTTGATAAGTTTGAACATCTGTTCATAATTCAAAGAACTGCCGTTTTCTATCTTTTTTAGAAAATGGATCAAAGATTAAAAAAGGCCGTTTTTACAGGTTTTCGATTAATATTACCTATAATCCAAAACCTTAATTTATTAAGTTTGAACATCCGTGCATTCTTAAAAAAACTGCCGTTTTTGCAGGGGTTCGGTTAATATTACTGATAATCAAAAAGCTTAATTTAATAATTTCCTACCTCTGTGCATTATTAAAGAAACTAACGTTTTTCAAGCTTTTTTAGGTAATGGCGCAAAGATTAAGAAAGCAAAGGCAACAACATGATAAGTTTGAAAATCGGTGCATTATTCTGAAGACTGACCTTTTCCAATCTTTCTTCGGAAATGGATCAAATTATAAAAAAGGCCGTTTTTCCAGATTTTCATTAATATTACTTATAATCGAAAGCAATAATTTGATAAGTTTGAACATCTTTGCATTATTAAAAAACTGCCGGTTTTCCAGGTTTTCGGTTAATCTTACTTATAATCGATAACCTTAACTTTATAAGTTTGAACATCTGTGCCTTATTAAAAAAATTGCCGTTTTTCAAGCTTTTAAGGAAACTGATCAACCTTAAAAAAGGCCGTTTTTCCAGGTTCTCTGTTAATATTACTTATAATCGAAAACCGTAATTTGATAAGTTTGAAGATCTGTGCATTATTCGAAAAACTGCCGTTTTGCAAGCTTTTTTAGGAAATGGATAAAACCTTAAAAAAGGCCGTTTTTCCAGGTTTTCGTTTGATATTATTTATAATAAAAAATAATAATTTAAACATCTGTGCATTATTCAAAAAACTGTGGTTTTTCAAGCTTTTTAGGATATGGATCAAACTATTAAATTCCGTATTTCCAGATTTTCGGTAAATATAACGAATAATCAAAAACAATAATTTTAAATTAGAATATCTGTACGTTATTAAAAAACTGCCTTCTTTTAAGCTTTTCAGGGAAATGGATCAAACTTTAAAAGTGCCGTTTTACCAGGTTTTCGCTTAATATTACTTATAATCGAAATCTTTAATTTGATACGTTTGAACATCTGTGCATTATTCAAAATCTTCCGTTTTTCAAGCTTTTACAGGAAAGGGATCAAACCTTAAAAAATGCCGTTTTTCCAGGTTTTCGTTAATATTATTTTGTTTTCTGTGAAATATTCCCCAAACTGCCGCGTTTCATTTTTTTTTCTGAAATTGATCAAATTAGGCCGTTTTTCCAGGTTTTATATCTTTTGCTTATAATACAAAATAAAAATTTCATAGGTTTGAAAATCTATGCATTATTAGAAAGATTGCAGTTTTTAGTCTTTTTAGGAAATCAATCAAACTATTTTAAAGGGCCGATCATCCAAGAGTTCGCTTGACATTACTTATAATCGAAAAGAATAATTTGATAAGTTAAAAAATCTTTGCATTATTTCAAACACTGCATTTTTTAAAATCATTTTTAGGAATTGTATCAAATTATATAAAAAGCAGTTTTTCCAGGTTTTCGTTAATATTACTTATAATCAAAAGCAATAAATTGATAAGTTTGAACATCTGTTCATTATTCAAAGAACTGACGTTTTTCTAGTTTTTTTACGAATTGTATCAAACCTTAAAATATGCCGTTTTTTTCAGGTTTTATGTTAATATTACTTATAATCAAAAGCACTAACTTGAACAGTTTGAAAATCTGTGCATTATTCCAAACATTGCCGTTTTTCAATCTTTTCTAGGAAATGGATCAAAATCTAAAACAGGCGGTTTTTTCATGTTTTAGCTTAATATTAATTATTATCGAAAACCCTAACTTGATAAGTTTGAAAATCTGTGGATAATTAAAAAAACTTATGTTTTTCAAGCTTTTTTAGGAAATAGATCAAACCTTAAAATAGGCTGTTTTTCCAGGATTTCTGTTAATATTATTTATAGTCGAAAGCATTAACTTGAAAGGATTGAAAATATGTGCATTATTCCAAACACTGCTGTTTTTCAATCTTTTTCAGGAAATATATGAAATTTTAAAAAAGGCCGTTATTCAGGTTCTCGTTAATATTACTTATAATCGAAAGCAATAACTTGATAAGTTTCACATCTGTGTATATTTCAAAAAACTGCCGTTATTCAAGCTTCTTTGGGAAAAGGATCAAAGATTAAAAATGAGCGTTTTCCGGGTTTTTGCTTAATATTACTTATAATCGAAAATCTTAATTTAATAAGTTTGAACATCTGTGCATTATTAAAAAAACTACCGGTTTTGCAAGGTTTCGATTAATATTACTGATAATCAAAGACCTTAATTTGATAAGTTTGAACATCTGTGCATTAATCATAACACTGCCATTTTTCAAGTCTTTTTAGAAAATGGATAATAGAGTAAAAAGCCCCGTTTTCCAGATTAAAAATAATATTACTTATAATCGAATGCAACAATTTGATAAGTTTGCATTATTAAAGAGGGCCGTTTTCAACTTTTTTCAAAAATCAATCAAACTATTTAAAATGGCCTATTTTTCAGGTTTTATCTTGATATTACTTAGAATCGAAAAGAATAAGTTGATAAGTTTGAACATCTGTGAATTATTATAAAAACTGCCGTTTTAAAGCTTTTTTAGGAAATGGATAGAAACTTAGTAAAGGACGTTTTTCCAGTTTTTCTTTAATATTACTTATAACTTATCAATTATAAATATTATCGAAAAACTGGATTAACTTCATAAGATTGAGAATCATTGCATTATTACAAAGACTGCCGTTTTTTAATCAGTTTTAGGAAATGTATCAAATTATAAAAAAGTCGTTTTTCTAGGTTTTCATTAATATTACTTATAATCGAAAGCAATAACTTAATAAGTTTGAGAATCTGTAATATTTTCCCAAAACCGCCGTTTAACAATGTTTTTAGGATATTGATCAAATTATAAAAACCTTAATTTGATAAGTTTGAATATCTGTACATTATGCTAAAAACTGCCGTTTTCAAAGCTTTTTTAGGCAATGGTTTAAACTTTAAAAAAGGCCATTTTTCAAGGATTCGGTTAATATTACTTATAATCGAAAACCTTAATTTGAGAAGTTTGAAGATCTGTTCATCATTAAAAAGACTCGCGTTTTCACTCTTTTTTTTTGGAAGTTGATCAAACCTTAGAAAAGGCCGTTTTTCTAGTTATTCTATTACTTATAATCGAAAGCAATAACTTGATTAGTTTGAAAATCTGTGCATTATTCAAAAGATTGCCTTTTTCAATCTTTTTTAAGAAATGGATGAAATTATAAAAGAAGGCCATTTTTCAGGTTTTCGTTAATATTACTTATAATCGAAAGAAATATCTTGATAACATTTGACATCTGTGCATTATTCCAAAAGTTGCCGTTTTTCAATCTTTTTTTAGGAAATGGATGAAACCGTAAAAAAAGCCGTTTTTCCTGATTTTCGTTAATATTACTTGTAATCGAAAATTTGTGTAAAATTTGTGTAATATTCCCAAAACTCACGTATTTCAATCATTTTAGGAGCCTTTCTGCTCCTTCAGTTACATATATTCGAAAACAATACTTTGATAATTTTAAAAATCTGTGCATTATTCCAAAAAGTGCAGTTTTTCAGATTTGATTAGAAAATGGATCAAATGTAGAAAAAGGCCCTTTTTTAATGTTTTCGTTAATATTATTTGTATCTAAAGCCTTAACTTAATAAGTTTGGAAATGTATGCAATATTCCTAAAAGAGACGTATTTCAATTTTAGGTGGGAAATGGATCGAGAATAAAAGAGGCCGTTTTGGAGCTTTTTTGATCCATTTTTCTAGGATTCGATTAATATTAATTATAATCGAAAACAATAATTTAATAATTCTGAAAATCTGTAAATTATTCAAAAAACTGCAGTTCTTCAGTCGTTTTTTAGTCATAGGACCGTTTTTCAATGTTTTCATCAATATTACTTATGATCGAAAACCTTAATTTGATAAGTTTAAAAATATCTGCATTATAAAAAAAAATGGTTTTTCAATCGTTTTATGAAATGTATCAAACCTTAAAAAAAGCCGTTTTTCCAGATTATGGTTAATATTACTTATAATCAAAAGCAATAGCTTGCTAATTTTCAAAAGCTTTGCATTATTGCCCAAACTGACGTTTTTCAAGCTTTTTAAGAAATGGATCAAACCTTAAAACAGGCCGTTTTTCCATGTTTTGGCTTAATATTACTTACAATCGAGAGAAATAACTACTTAAGTTTGAAAAGCTGTTTATTTTCCAGAAACTAACGTTTTGGAAGCTTTTTTAGAAAATCGATCGAACATTAAAACAGGCCGTTTTTCCATGTATTGACTTAATATTACTTATAATCGAAAACCTTAATTTGATAAGTTTGTACATATGTGCGTAACAAAAACACTCCCGTTTTTCAATCTTTTTTTAGGAAATGGATCAAACCTTAAAACAGGCCGTTTTACCATGTTTTAGCTTTATATTACTTATAATCAGAAAACCTCAATTTGATAAGCTTGAACATATGTGCATTATCAAAAAAACTCCCGTTTTACAATCTTTTTAAAAAATAGTTCAAACCTTAAATAAGTCCGTTTTTCCCTGTTTTGGTTTAATATTAATTACAATCGTGAGCAATAACTTGCTAAGTATGAAAAGCTGTTTATTTTACTAAAACTGACTTTTTTCAAGCTTTTTTAGGAAATCGATAAAACCTTAAAGCAGGCCGTTTTTCAATGCTTTGGCTTTATAATACTTATAATCAAAAACATTATCTTGATAAGTTTGAACATTTGTGCATTCTCAAAAAAACTCCAGTTTTTCAATCTTTTGGGGAAAATGAGTCAAACCTTAAGAAACGCCGTTTTTTCAGCTTCTGTTTAATATTACGTATAATCGAGAGCAATAACAAGCAAAGTTTGAAATGCTGTGTTTTTTCCCCAAACTGACGTTTTTTAAGCTTTTTTTAGGAAATCGTTCAAACTTTAAAACAGGCTGTTTTTCCATGTTTTAGCTTAATATTACTTATAATCGAAAACCTTAATTTGCTAAGTTTGAACATATGTGCAGAACGAAAAAACTCCCGTTTTTTATTCTTTTTTAGGAAATGATTCAAACCATAAAAAACGCCGTTTTTTCTGGTATTGGTTAATATTATTTATAATCGAAAACCTTAATTTAAAAGGTTTGAACATATGTGCATTATCGAACAACTCCCGTTTCAATCTTTTTTAGGGAATTGTTCAAACCTTGAAAAAGGTCATTTTTCAAGGTTTTAGTGAAATATTATTCAAAATCGAGAGCAATAACTTGCTAAGTAGGAAAAGCTGTTCATTTTCCGTAAACTGACGTTTTTTAAGCTTTTTAGAAAATCGATCAAGCTTAAAACAGGCAGTTATCAATGTTTTTGCTTAATATTATTTATAATCTAAAACCTTAATTTGATAAGGTTGAACATATGTGCATTATTAAAAAAAACTCACGTTTTCACTCTTTTTTAGGAAATGGATAAAACCATAAAAAAGCCGTTTTTCCAGGTTTTGTCTTAATATTACTTACAATCGAGTCCAATAACTTACTAAGTTTGAAAAGCTGTTTATTTTCCAAAAACTAACGTTTTTGAAGCTTTTTAGGAAATTGATCAAAGCTTAAAAACGCCGTTTTTTTCAGGCTTTGGTTAATATTACTTATAATCGAGAGCAATAACTTGCTAGGTTTGAAATTCTGGGTTTTTTTTCCAAAACAGGTTTTTCAAGCATACTTAGGAAATCGATCAAACCTTAAAACAGGCCGTTTTTCAATCTTTTGGCTTTAAAATACTTATAATCAAAAAGATTAATTTGATAAGATGGAACATTTGTGAATTCTCTAAGAAACTCCAGTTTTTCAGTCTTTTTTAGGAAATGAGTCAAATCATAAAAAACGCCGTTTTTCCAGGTTTTGTTTAATATTACTTATAATCGAGAGCAATAACTTGCAAAGTTTGAAAAGCTGTTTATTTTTCAAAAACTGATGTTTTTCATCCTTTTTTAGGAAATCGATCAAACTTTAAAAAAGGATTTTTTTCCATGTTTTAGATTAATATTACTTATAATCGAAGAGCCTACTTGCTAAGTTTGAACATATATGCATTATCAAAAAAAATCTCGTTTTTCAATCATTTTTAGAAAATGGATCAAAGATTAAAAACACGGTTTTCTATGTTTTGGCTTAATATTAATTACAATCGAGTGCAATACATTGCAAAGGACGAAAAGCAGTTTAATTTCCCCAAACTGACGTTTTTCCATCTTTTGTTTAGGAAATCGATCAAACCTTATAACAGGCTGTTTTTCCATTTTTTGACTTTCAATAACTTATAATCGAAAAGCTTAATTTGATAAGTTTGAACATATTTGCATTATAAAAAAACTCCCGTTTTTCAATCTTTTTAAGGAAATGGATGAAACTTAAAAAACTCTGTTTTTCCAGGTTTTGGTTAATATTACTTATAATCAAGGGCAATAACTTGCTAAGTTTGAAAATCTGTTTATTTTCGAAAAACTAACGTTTTTCAAGCTTATTTTTTCAGGCCTTTTTCCATGTTTTGGCTCAATATTACTTATAATCGAAAACCTTAATTTGGTAAGTTTGAACATGTGTGCATAATCGAAAATCACTCGTTTTTCAATCTTTTTTAGGAAATGGATCAAATCTTAAAACTGGCCGTTTTTCCATGTTTTGACTTAATATTACTTATAGTCGAAAATCTTAATTTGATAATTTGAACATAGGGGCAACAGCCCAAAATCTCCCGTTTTTTAATCTTTTTTAGGAAATGGATCAAACGTTAAAATAGCCTGTTTTTGCACGTTTTGGTTAATATTACTTATAATCGAGAGCAATAACTTGCTAAGTTTGAAGAGCTGTTCATTTACCCAAAACTGAGGTTTTTCAAGCATTCTAAGGAAATCGTCTAAATGATAAAACAGGCCGTTTTTCCATGTTTTTGCTTAATATTACTTATAATCGAAAACCTTAACTTGATAAGTTTGAACATATGTGCATTATCCAATAAACTCCCATTTAAATCTTTTTTAGGAAATTGATCAAAACTTAAAAAAGGCCGTATTTTCAGGTTTTGGTTAATATTACTTATGATCGAGAGCAATAATTTGCTAAGTTTAAAAAGCTTTTTATTTCCCAAAACTGACGTTTTTCAAGCGTATTTAGGAAATCGATCAAAAGTAACATATGCCGTTTTTCCTTGTTTTGGCTTAATATTACCT
The DNA here is from genome assembly GCA_963969495.1 of Ceratothoa steindachneri. Lineage (NCBI taxonomy): Eukaryota > Metazoa > Arthropoda > Malacostraca > Isopoda > Cymothoidae > Ceratothoa > Ceratothoa steindachneri. The sequence goes on from OZ018334.1 coordinate 67,623,880, forward strand.
ATAATCGAAAACCTTAATTTGATAAGTTTGAACATATGTGCATTATCCAAAAAACTCCCATTTTCAATCTTTTTTATGAAATGGATCAAACCTTGAAAAAGGCCGTTTTTCGAGCTTTTGTTTAATATTACTTATAATCAAGAGCAATAACTTGCTAAGTTTGAAAAGCTGTTTATTTTCCCAAAACTCACGTTTTTCAAGCTTTTTTATGAACTCGATCAAATCTTTAAACTGGCCGTTTTTCCATGTTTTGGCCTAATATTACTTATAATGGAAAACCTTAATTTGATAAATTTGGAAATATGTAAATTTTCCAAAAAACTCCCGTTTTTCAATCTTTTTTTAGAAAATGGATCAAACCTTAAAATAGGCCATTTTTCAGGTTTTGGTTAATATTACTTATAATCAAGAGCAATAACTTGCTAGTTTTGAAGACATGTTTAATTTCCCTAAACCGACGTTTTTCAATCTTTTTTAGGAAATCGATCCAATCTCAAAACAGGCCGTTTTTCCATGTATAGGCTTAATATTACTTGTAATCGATAACCTTAACTTGATAAGTATGCACATATGTGCATTATCGAAAAGACTTCCGTTTTGATTCTTTTTTAGGAAATTGATCAAACATTCAAAAAGGCCGTTTTTCCAGGTTTTGGTTAATATTAGTTACAATCGAGAGCAATAACTTTTTAAGTTTCAAAAGCTGGTTATTTTTTTCAAAACTGACGTTATCAAACTTTTTTAGGAAAACTATCAAAACTTAAAATAGGACGTTTTTCCATGTATCGGCCTAATATTACGTAAAATCGAAAACCTTAATTTGATAAGTTTGAACATATGTTCATTATCTAAACAACTCCCGTTTTTCAATCTTTTTTAGGAAATGGATCAAACCTTAAAAACGGCCGTTTTCGAGGTTTTGGTTAATATTACTTAGATTCGAGAGCGATAACTTGCTAAGTTTGCAAAGCTGTTTATTTTCCCAAAACTAACGTTTTTCAAGCTTATTTAGGAAATCAATGTAAACTTAATATATGCCATTTTTCCATGTTTTGGCCTAATATTACTAATAATCGGAAACCTTAATTTGATAAGATTGAACATATGTGCATTAACCCCCAAACTCCCGTTTTTCAATCTTTTTTAGGAAATGGATCAAGCCTTAAAAAAGGCCGTTTTTCCAGGTTTTGGTTAATGTTACCTATAATCGAGAGAAATTACTTGCTAAGTTTGAAGAGCTGTTAATTTTCCCAAAACTGACGTTTTCCAGGGATTTTTAGAAAATCGATCAATACTTAAAATAGGCCGTTTTACATGTATTGGTTTAATATTACTTATAATCGAAAACCTAAATTTAGTAAGTTTGAACTTATGTGCAATATCCAAAAAACTCCCGATTTTTAATCCTTTTTAGGAAATGGATCAAACCTTAAAAACGGCCGTTTTTCCAGGTTTTGGTTAATATTACTTAGATTTGAGGTCAATAACTTGCTAAGTTTGAAAAGCTGTTTATTTTCCCAAAACTGATGATTTTCAAGCTATTTTTAAGAAATCGATTGAATCTCAAAACTGGCCGTTTTTCCATGTTTTGGCTTAATATTACTTATTATCTGACACCTTAATTTGATCGGTTTGAACATAGGTGCCATATCCAAAAAACACCCGTTTTTCAATCCTTTTTAGGAAATAGATCAAACCCCCAAAACGGCCGTTTTCCCTGCTTTTAGGTAATGTTACTTAGATTCGAGAGCAATAACTTGCTAAGTTTAACACACGGTTTATTTTCCCAAAACTGACGTTTTTGAAGCTTTTTTAGGAAATCGATCAAATCTTAAAACCGGCTTTTTTTTCATTTTTCGACACAATTTTACGTATAATCGGAGACCTTAATTTGATAAGTTTGAACATATGTGCATTTTCCAAAAAACTCCCGTTTTTCAATCTTTTTTAGTGAATGGATCAAACCTTAAAAACGGCCGTTTTTCCAGGTTTTGGTTAATATTACTTAGATTCGAAAGTGATAACTGGCTAAGTTTGAAAAACTGTTAATATTCCCCAAAATAAAGTTTTTCATGCTTTTTTAAAAAAATCGATCGAATCTTAAAACTGGCCGTTTTTCCATGTTTTGCCATAATATTACTTATAAATGGAGACCTTAATTTGATAAGATAGAACATATGTGCATTATGGAAAAAACTCCCGTTTTTTATTCTTTTTTAGGAAATCATTCAAACCATAAAAAACGCCGTTTTTTCTGGTATTGGTTAATATTATTTATAATCGAAAACCTTAATTTAAAAGGTTTGAACATATGTGCATTATCGAACAACTCCCATTTCAATCTTTTTTAGGAAATTGTTCAAACCTTGAAAAAGGTCATTGTTCAAGGTTTTAGTGAAATATTATTTAAAATCGAGAGCAATAACTTGCTAAGTAGGAAAAGCTGTTCATTTTCCGCAAACTGACGTTTTTTAGAAAATCGATCAAGCTTAAAACAGGCCGTTTTTCAATGTTTTTGCTTAATATTATTTATAATCTAAAACCTTAATTTGATAAGTTTGAACATATGTGCATTATTAAAAAAAACTCACGTTTTCACTCTTTTTTAGGAAATGGATAAAACCATAAAAAAGCCGTTTTTCCAGGTTTTGTCTTAATATTACTTACAATTGAGTCCAATAACTTACTAAGTTTGAAAAGCTGTTTATTTTCCAAAAACTAACGTTTTTGAAGCTTTTTAGGAAATATATCAAAGCTTAAAAACGCCGTTTTTTCAGGCTTTGGTTAATATTACTTATAATCGAGAGCAATAACTTGCTAGGTTTGAAATTCTGTTTTTTTTTTCCAAAACAGGTTTTTCAAGCATACTTAGGAAATCGATCAAACCTTAAAACAGGCCGTTTTTCAATCTTTTGGCTTTAAAATACTTATAATCAAAAAGATTAATTTGATAAGATGGAACATTTGTGAATTCTCTAAGAAACTCCAGTTTTTCAGTCTTTTTTAGGAAATGAGTCAAATCATAAAAAACGCCGTTTTTCCAGGTTTTGTTTAATATTACTTATAATCGAGAGCAATAACTTGCAAAGTTTGAAAAGCTGTTTATTTTTCAAAAACTGATGTTTTTCATCCTTTTTTAGGAAATCGATCAAACTTTAAAAAAGGATTTTTTTCCATGTTTTAGATTAATATTACTTATAATCGAAGAGCCTACTTGCTAAGTTTGAACATATATGCATTATCAAAAAAAATCTCGTTTTTCAATCATTTTTAGAAAATGGATCAAAGATTAAAAACACGGTTTTCTATGTTTTGGCTTAATATTAATTACAATCGAGTGCAATACATTGCAAAGGACGAAAAGCAGTTTAATTTCCCCAAACTGACGTTTTTCCATCTTTTGTTTAGGAAATCGATCAAACCTTATAACAGGCTGTTTTTCCATTTTTTGACTTTCAATAACTTATAATCGAAAAGCTTAATTTGATAAGTTTGAACATATTTGCATTATAAAAAAATTCCCGTTTTTCAATCTTTTTAAGGAAATGGATGAAACTTAAAAAACTCTGTTTTTCCAGGTTTTGGTTAATATTACTTATAATCAAGGGCAATAACTTGCTAAGTTTGAAAATCTGTTTATTTTCGAAAAACTAACGTTTTTCAAGCTTATTTTTTCAGGCCTTTTTCCATGTTTTGGCTCAATATTACTTATAATCGAAAACCTTAATTTGGTAAGTTTGAACATGTGTGCATAATCGAAAATCACTCGTTTTTCAATCTTTTTTAGGAAATGGATCAAATCTTAAAACTGGCCGTTTTTCCATGTTTTGACTTAATATTACTTATAGTCGAAAATCTTAATTTGATAATTTGAACATAGGGGCAACAGCCCAAAATCTCCCGTTTTTTAATCTTTTTTAGGAAATGGATCAAACGTTAAAATAGCCTGTTTTTGCACGTTTTGGTTAATATTACTTATAATCGAGAGCAATAACTTGCTAAGTTTGAAGAGCTGTTCATTTACCCAAAACTGAGGTTTTTCAAGCATTCTAAGGAAATCGTCTAAATGATAAAACAGGCCGTTTTTCCATGTTTTTGCTTAATATTACTTATAATCGAAAACCTTAACTTGATAAGTTTGAACATATGTGCATTATCTAATAAACTCCCATTTAAATCTTTTTTAGGAAATTGATCAAAACTTAAAAAAGGCCGTATTTTCAGGTTTTGGTTAATATTACTTATGATCGAGAGCAATAATTTGCTAAGTTTAAAAAGCTTTTTATTTCCCAAAACTGACGTTTTTCAAGCGTATTTAGGAAATCGATCAAAAGTAACATATGCCGTTTTTCCTTGTTTTGGCTTAATATTACCTATAATCGAAAACCTTAATTTGATAAGTTTGAACATATGTGCATTATCCAAAAAACTCCCATTTTCAATCTTTTTTATGAAATGGATCAAACCTTGAAAAAGGCCGTTTTTCGAGCTTTTGTTTAATATTACTTATAATCAAGAGCAATAACATGCTAAGTTTGAAAAGCTGTTTATTTTCCCAAAACTCACGTTTTTCAAGCTTTTTTATGAACTCGATCAAATCTTTAAACTGGCCGTTTTTCCATGTTTTGGCCTAATATTACTTATAATGGAAAACCTTAATTTGATAAATTTGGAAATATGTAAATTTTCCAAAAACTCCCGTTTTTCAATCTTTTTTTAGAAAATGGATCAAACCTTAAAATAGGCCATTTTTCCATGTTTTGACTTAATATTACTTATAGTCGAAAATCTTAATTTGATAATTTGAACATAGGTGCAACAGCCCAAAATCTCCCGTTTTTTAATCTTTTTTAGGAAATGGATCAAACCTTAAAATAGCCTGTTTTTGCACGTTTTGGTTAATATTACTTATAATCGAGAGCAATAACTTGCTAAGTTTGAAGAGCTGTTCATTTACCCAAAACTGAGGTTTTTCAAGCATTTTAAGGAAATCGTCTAAATGATAAAACAGGCCGTTTTTCCATGTTTTTGCTTAATATTACTTATAATCGAAAACCTTAACTTGATAAGTTTGAACATATGTGCATTACCCCCCAAACTCCCGTTTTTCAATCTTTTTTAGGAAATGGATCAAGCCTTAAAAAAGGCCGTTTTTCCAAGTTTTGGTTAATGTTACATATAATCGAGAGAAATTACTTGCTAAGTTTGAAGAGCTGTTAATTTTCCCAAAACTGACGTTTTTCAGGGATTTTTAGAAAATCGATCAATACTTAAAATAGGCCGTTTTACATGTATTGGTTTAATATTACTTATAATCGAAAACCTAAATTTAGTAAGTTTGAACTTATGTGCAATATCCAAAAAACTCCCGATTTTTAATCCTTTTTAGGAAATGGATCAAACCTTATAAACGGCCGTTTTACCAGGTGTTGGTTAATATTACTTAGATTTGAGGTCAATAACTTGCTAAGTTTGAAAAGCTGTTTATTTTCCCAAAACTGATGATTTTCAAGTTTTTTTTAAGAAATCGATTGAATCTCAAAACTAGCCGTTTTTCCATGTTTTGGCTTAATATTACTTATTATCTGACACCTTAATTTGATCAGTTTGAACATAGGTACCATATCCAAAAAACACCCGTTTTTCAATCCTTTTTAGGAAATGGATCAAACATCCAAAACGGCCGTTTTCCCTGCTTTTAGGTAATGTTACTTAGATTCGAGAGCAATAACTTGCTAAGTTTGACACACGGTTTATTTTCCCAAAACTGACGTTTTTGAAGCTTTTTTAGGAAATCGATCATATCTTAAAACCGACTTTTTTTTCATTTTTCGACACAATTTTACGTATAATCGGAGACCTTAATTTGATAAGTTTGAACATATGTGCATTTTCCAAAAAACTCCCGTTTTTCAATCTTTTTTAGTGAATGGATCAAACCTTAAAAACGGCCGTTTTTCCAGGTTTTGGTTAATATTACTCAGATTCGAAAGTGATAACTGGCTAAGTTTGAAAAACTGTTAATATTCCCCAAAATGAAGTTTTTCATGCTTTTTTTCAAAAATCGATCGAATCTTAAAACTGGCCGTTTTTCCATGTTTTGGCATAATATTACTTATAAATGGAGACCTTAATTTGATAAGATAGAACATATGTGCATTATGGAAAAAACTCCCGTTTTTTATTCTTTTTTAGGAAATCATTCAAACCATAAAAAACGCCGTTTTTTCTGGTATTGGTTAATATTATTTATAATCAAAAACCTTAATTTAAAAGGTTTGAACATATGTGCATTATCGAACAACTCCCGTTTCAATCTTTTTTAGAAAATTGTTCACACCTTGAAAAAGGTCGTTTTTCAAGGTTTTAGTGAATCATTATTTAAAATCGAGAGCAATAACTTGCTAAGTAGAAAAAGCTGTTCATTTTCCGCAAACTGACGTTTTTTAAGCTTTTTAGAAAATCGATCAAGCTTAAAACAGGCCGTTTTTCAATGTTTTTGCTTAATATTATTTATAATCTAAAAAATTAATTTGATAAGTTTGAACATATGTGCATTATTAAAAAAAACTCACGTTTTCGCTCTTTTTTAGGAAATGGATAAAAACATAAAAAAAGCCGTTTTTCCAGGTTTTGTCTTAATATTACTTACAATCGAGTCCAATAACTTACTAAGTTTGAAAAGCTGTTTATTTTCCAAAAACTAACGTTTTTGAAGCTTTTTAGGGAATCGATCCAAGCTTAAAAACGCTGTTTTTTCAGGCTTTGGTTAATATTACTGATAATCGAGAGCAATAACTTGCTAGGTTTAAAATTCTGGTTTTTTTTTCCAAAACTTAGGTTTTTCAAGCATACTTAGGAAATCGATCAAACCTTAAAACAGGCCGTTTTTCAATCTTTTGGCTTTAAAATACTTATAATAAAAGATTAATTTGATAAGATGGAACATTTGTGAATTCTCTAAGAAACTCCAGTTTTTCAGTCTTTTTTAGGAAATGACTCAAATCATAAAAAACGCCGTTTTTCCAGGTTTTGTTTAATATTAATTATAATCGAGAGCAATAACTTGCAAAGTTTGAAAAGCTGTTTATTTTTCAAAAACTGATGTTTTTCATCCTTTTTTAGGAAATCGATCAAACTTTAAAAAAGGATGTTTTTCCATGTTTTAGATTAATATTACTTATAATCGAAGAGCCTACTTGCTAAGTTTGAACATATATGCATTATCAAAAAAAATCTCGTTTTTCAATCATTTTTAGAAAATGGATCAAAGATTAAAAACACGGTTTTTTATGTTTTGGCTTAATATTAATTACAATCGAGTGAATACATTGCAAAGGACGAAAAGCAGTTTAATTTCCCAAAACTGACGTTTTTCAAGCTTTTTTTTAGGAAATCGATCAAACCTTATAACAGGCCGTTTTTCCATTTTTTGACTTAAAATTATTTATAATCGAAAAGCTTAATTTGATAAGTTTGAACATATGTGCATTATAAAAAAACTCCCGTTTTTCAATCTTTTTAAGGAAATGGATGAAACTTAAAAAACTCTGTTTTTCCAGGTTTTGGTTAATATTACTTATAATCGAGGGCAATAACTTGCTAAGTTTGAAAATCTGTTTATTTTCGAAAAACTAACGTTTTTCAAGCTTATTTTTTCAGGCCTTTTTCCATGTTTTGGCTCAATATTTCTTATAATCGAAAAACTTAATTTGGTAAGTTTGAACATATGTGCATAATCGAAAATCACTCGTTTTTCAATCTTTTTTAGGAAATGGATCAAATCTTAAAACTGGCCGTTTTTCCATGTTTTGACTTAATATTACTTATAGTCGAAAATCTTAATTTGGTTATTTGAACATAGGTGCAACAGCCCAAAATCTCCTGTTTTTGAATCTTTTTTAGGAAATGGATCAAACCTTAAAATAGCCTGTTTTTGCACGTTTTGGTTAATATTACTTATAATCGAGAGCAATAACTTGCTAAGTTTGAAGAGCTGTTCATTTACCCAAAACGGAGGTTTTTCAAGCATTTTAAGGAAATCGTCTAAATGATAAAACAGGCCGTTTTTCCATGTTTTTGCTTAATATTACTTATAATCGAAAACCTTACCTTGATAAGTTTGAACATATGTGCATTATCCAATAAACTCCCATTTCAATCTTTTTTAGGAAATTGATCAAAACTTAAAACAGGCCGTATTTTCAGGTTTTGGTTAATATTACTTAGATTCGAGAGTGATAACTTGCTAAGTTTGAAAGGCTGTTTATTTTCCCAAAACTAACGTTTTTTAAGCTTATTTAGGAAATCAATGTAAACTTAATATATGCCGTTTTTCCATGTTTTGGCTTAATATTACTAATAATCGGAAACCTTAATTTGATAAGTTTGAACATATGTGCATTACCCCCCAAACTCCCGTTTTTCAATCATTTTAAGGAAATGGATCAAGCCTTAAAAAAGGCCGTTTTTCCAGGTTTTGGTTAATGTTACCTATAATCGAGAGAAATTACTTGCTAAGTTTGAAGAGCTGTTAATTTTCCCAAAACTGACGTTTTTCAGGGATTTTTTGAAAATCGATCAATACTTAAAATAGGCCGTTTTACATGTATTGGTTTAATATTACTTATAATCGAAAACCTAAATTTAGTAAGTTTGAACTTATGTGCAATATCCAAAAAACTCCCGATTTTTAATCCTTTTTAGGAAATGGATCAAACCTTAAAAACGGCCGTTTTTCCAGGTTTTGGTTAATATTACTTAGATTTGAAGTCAATAACTTGCTAAGTTTGAAAAGCTGTTTATTTTCCCAAAACTGATGATTTTCAAGCTTTTTTTAAGAAATCGATTGAATCTCAAAACTGGCCGTTTTTCCATGTTTTGGCTTAATATTACTTATTATCTGACACCTTAATTTGATCAGTTTGAACATAGGTGCCATATCCAAAAAACACCCGTTTTTCAATCTTTTTTAGGAAATGGATCAAACCCCCAAAACGGCCGTTTTCCCTGCTTTTAGGTAATGTTAGGTAGATTCGAGAGCAATAACTTTCTAAGTTTGACACACGGTTTATTTTCCCAAAACTGACGTTTTTGAAGCTTTTTTAGGAAATCGATCAAATCTTAAAACCGGCTTTTTTTTCATTTTTCGACACAATTTTACGTATAATCGGAGACCTTAATTTGATAAGTTTGAACATATGTGCATTTTCCAAAAAACTCCCGTTTTTCAATCTTTTTTAGTTAGAGATCAAACCTTAAAAACGGCCGTTTTTCCAGGTTTTGGTTAATATTACTTAGATTCGAAAGTGATAACTGGCTAAGTATGAAAAACTGTTAATATTCCCCAAAATGAAGTTTTTCATGCTTTTTTTAAAAATTCGATCGAATCTTAAAACTGGCCGTTTTTCCATGTTTTGGCATAATATTACTTATAAATGGAGACCTTAATTTGATAAGATTGAACATAGGTGCATTATCCAAAAAAACTCCCGTTTTTCAATCTTTTTTAGGAAATGGATCAAAGCTTAAAAACGGCCGTTATCCCAGGTTTTGGTAATATTACTTAGATTCGAGAGTGATAACTTGCTAAGTTTAAAAAACCTTTTATTTTTCCAAAACTGACATTTTCAAGCTTTTTTTAAGAAAACGATCGAATCTCAAAACTAGCCGTCTTTCAATGTTTTGGCATATTATTACTTTTAATCGGAGACCTTAATTTGATAAGTTTTAACATAGGTTTAGTATCCCCAAAACTCCCGTTTTTCAATCTTTTTTAGAGTATGGGTTAAACCTTTAAACGGCCGTTTTTGCTGGTTTTGGTTATTATTACTTAGATTCGAGACCAATAACTTGCCAAGTTTGAAAAGCTGTCTATTTTGTCCAAAACTGACGTTTTTGAAGCTTTTTTAGGAAATCGATCAATTCTTAAACCTGGATGTTTTTAGATTGTTGGCAAAATATTACTCATAATGGTAGCCCTAATTTAATAAGTTTGAACATATGTGCATTATAAAAAAAACTCCCGTTTTTCAGACTTTTTTAAGAAATGGATCAAACCTTAAAAACGGTCGTTTTTCCAGGTTTTGGTTAAATTACTTAGATTCGAAAGCAATAACTTGCTAAGTTTAAAACCCGGTTTATTTTTCCAAAACTGACGTTATTCAAGCTTTTTTTAAGAAATCAATCGAATCTCAATACTGACCGTTTTTCCATGTTTTTGCCTATTATTAATTATAATCGGAGACCTTAATTTGATAAGTTTGAAGATATTTGCATTATCGAACAAACCCCTGTTTTTTCAATCTTTTTTAGGAAATGAATCAAACCTTAAAAACAGCCGTATTTTCAGGTTTTGGTTAATATTACTTAGATTCGAGAGCAATAACTTGCTAAGTTTGAAAAACGGTTTATTTTCTCAAAACTGACGTTTTTCAAGCTTTTTTAAGAAATCGATCGGATCTCAAAACTGGCCGTTATTGCATGTTTTTGCTTAATATTACTTATAATCGGACACCTTAATTTGATAAGTTGAAGATATTTGCATTATCCAAAAAACTCCCGTTTTTCAATCTTTTTTAGAAAATGGATCAAACCTTAAAATGGTTATTTTTTTCAGTTTATGGTTAATATTACTTGGATTCGAGAGTAATAACTTGCTAAGTTTGAAAAACGGTTTATTTTCTCCAAATTGACGTTTTTCAAGCTTTTCAAAAAAATCGATCTAATTTCAAAACTGGCCGTTTTTGCATGTTTTTACTAATATTACTTATAATCGGAGACCTTAATTTGATAAGTGTTAAGATATTTGCATTATCGGAAAAACTCCTGTTTTTCAATCTATTTTAGGAAATGGATCAAACCTTAAAAACGGCCGTTTTTCCAGGTTTTGGTTAATATGACTTAGATTCGAGAGTAATAACTTGCTAAGTTTGAAAAACGGTTTATTTTCCGAAAACCGACGTTTTTCAAGCTTTTTTTAAGAAATCGATCGAATCTTAAAACTGGCCGTTTTTCCATGTTTTTGCTTAATATTACCTTTAATCGGAAACCTTAATTTGATAAGTTAGAACATATGAGCAATATTTCAATTTTTTTTAGGAAATGGATCAACCCTTAAAAACGCCCGTTTTTCCAGGTTTTGGTTAATATTACTTAGATTCAAGACCAATAACTTGCTAAGTTTGAAAACCTGTTTATTTTCCCAAAACATACGTTTTTCTAGCTTTTTTAGGAAATCGATCAAAACATAAAATAGGCCGTTTTTCCATGTATTGGCTTAATATTACTTATAATGGAAAACCTCAATTTGATAAGTTTGAACATATGTGCATTATCAAAAAAACTCACGTTTTTCAATCTTTTTTAAGAAAAGGTTTAAACCTTAAAAGGGTCATTTTTCTAGGTTTAGGCTAATATTCCTTATAATCGAGAGCAATAACTTCCTAAGTTTGAAAAGCTGTTTATTTTCCCTAAACAGAGGTTTTTCAAGCTTTTTTACGAAATCGATCAAATCTCAAAACAGACCGTTTTTCACTGTTTTGACTTAATATTACTTATAATCTAAAACCTAAATTTTAAAGGGTGAACATATGTGCATTATCAAAAAAACTCCCGTTTTTTTTTTAGGAAATCAATCAAACCTTAAAAAAGGCCGTTTTTCCAGGTTTTGTTTAATGTTACTTATAATCGAGAGGCATAACTTTTTCAAGAATATTTAGGAAAATATTTTTCAAGAATATTTAGGAAAATGATCAAAATTAAAATTGGATGTTTTTTCAATGTTTTGGCTTAATATTTACTTAAAAACCGAAAACCTCAATTTGATAAGTTTGAACAAATGTGCATTATTAGTAAAACTCCCGTTTATCAATCCTTTTTAGGAAATGGATCAAACCTTAAAAAATGCCGTTTTTCAAGGTTCTGGTTAATATTAATTAGATTCGAGAGCAATAACTTGCTAAGTTTCAAAAACTTTTATTGTCCTAAAACTAACGATTTTTAAGCTTTTTTTAATAAATCGATCGAATCTCAAAACTGGCCGTTTTTCCATGTTTTGGCTTAATATTACTTATAATCGGATACCTTAATTTGATGAGTTTGAACATAGGTGCAGTATCCAAAAATTTTAGGAAATGGATCAACCCTTAAAAACGCCCGTTTTTCCAGGTTTTGGTTAATATTACTTAGATTCCAAAGCAATAACTCGCTAAGTTTTAAAAACTGTGTATTATCCTACAACTGACGTTTTTTAAGCTCTTTTCAAGAAATCGATCCAATTTTAAACCTGGTCGTTTTTCCAAGTTTTAGCTTTAGGTTACTTAAATTCAGAGACCCTAATTTGATAAGTTTGAACATATGCGCACTATCTAAAAAACTCCCGTTTTTCAATCCTTTTAGGAAAATGGATCAAACCTTAAAAACGGCCGTTTTTCTAGGTTTTGGTTAATATTACTTAGATTCAAGAGCAATAACTTGCTAAGTTTGAAAAGGTGTTTATTTTCCAAAAACTGACGTTTTTGAAGCTTCTTTTGAAAATCGATCAAATCTTAGAACTAGCCTTTTTTTCATGTTTTGGCATAATATTACTTATAATCGGAAACCTTAATTTAATAAGTTTGAACATATGTGCATTATCCAAAAAACTCGTTTTTCAATCTTTTTTAGAAAATGGATCATCCCTTAAAAACGGCCGTTTCTCCAGGTTTTAGGTAATATTACTTACATTCGAGAGTGAAAACTGGCTAAAATTGAAAAACTTTTTATTTTCCCGAAACTGACGATTTTCAAGCTTTTTTAGGAAATTCATCGAATCTCAAAACTGGCCGTTTTTCCATGTTTTGGCTTAATATTACCTAAAATCAGAGACCTTAATTTGATAAGTTTGACATAGGTGCATTATCCAAAAAACTCCTGTTTTTCAATCTTTTTTAGGAAATGGATCAAACCATAAAAACGGCCGTTTTTCGAGGTTTTGGTTAATATTACTTTGATTCGAGAGTGATAACTTGCTAAGTTTGAAAAACTGTTGTTTTTCCCAAAACTGACGTTTTTTAATCTTTTTTTAAGAAATCGATCAAATTTCAAAACTGGACGTTTTTCCATATTTTGGCATAATATTACTTATAATCGGAGCCCTTAATTTGATAAGTTTGAACATAGGTGCATTATGCAAAAAACTCCCGTTTTTCAATCTTTTTCAGGAAATTGATCAGATCTTAAAAACGGCGGTTTTTCCAGGTTTTGGTTAATATTACTTAGATTCGAGAGCAATAACTTGCTAAGTTTGAAAAACTGTTTATTTTCCCAAAACTGACGTTTTTCAAGCTGTTTTTAGAAATCGATCGAATGTGAAAACTGGTTGTTTTTACAGGTTTTGGCTTGATATTTCTGATAATCGAAGACCTTAATTTAAATAAGTTTAAACATAGGTTCAATATCTAAAAACCCCGATTTAAATCTTTTTTTAGGAAATGGATCAAACCTTTAAAACGGCCGTTTTTCCAGGTTATGGTTAATATTAGTGAGATTCGAGAGCAATAACTTGCTAAGTTTGAAAAACGCTTTATTTTCCAAAAATTGACGTCTTTTAAGCTTTTTTTTAAAAATCAAGCGAATCTCAAAACTGGACGATTTTCCATATTTTTGCCTAATATTTCTTATAATCGGGGAGCTTAATGGGATAAGTCTGAAGATATTTGCATTATCCAACAAACTCCCGTTTTTCAATCTTTTTTTAGGAAATGGATCAAACCTTAAAAACAGCCGTTTTTTTAGGTTTTGGTTCATATTGCTTAGATTCGAGAGCAATAACTTGCTAAGTTTGAAAAACGCTTTATTTTCCAAAAATTGACGTTTTTCTAGCTTTTATAAGAAATCGATCGAATCTCAAAACTAACCGTTTTTGCGTGTTTTTGCTTAATATTACTTATAATCGGAGACCTTATTTTAATAAGTTAGAAGATATTGGCATTAACCAACAAACTCCCGTTGTTCAATCTTTTTTAGGAAATGGATCAAACCTTGAAAACGGCCATTTTTCCAGGTGTTGGTTAATATTACTTAGATTCGAGATCAATAACTTGCTAAGTTTGAAAAACGGTTTGTTTTCCCAAAATTGACGTTTTTCAAGCTTTTTTTAAGAAATGGATCGAATCTTAAAACTGGCCGTTTTTCCATGTTTTTGCTTAATATTACTTTGAATCGGAGACCTTAATTTGATAAGTTTGAAGATATTTGCATTATCCAACAAACTCCCGTTTTTCAATCTTTTTTAGGAAATGGATCAAACCTTAAAAACAGCCAGGTTCCCAGGTTTTAGTTAATATTACTTAGATTCGAGAGTAATAACTTGCTTAGTTTGAAAAACGGTTTATTTTCCTAAAACCGACGTTTTTCAAGCTTTTTTTAAGAAATCGATCGAATCTCAAAACCGTCCGTTTTTGCATTTTTTAATAATATTACCTATAATCAGAGAACTTAATTTGATAAATTAAAGATATTTGCATTAAACAAAAACTTCTGTTTTTCAATCTTTTTTAGTAAATGGATCAAACCTTAAAAAAGGGCTGTATTTCCAGGTTTTGGTAAATATTATTTAGATTCGAGAGGTATAACTTGCTAAGTTTGAGAAACGGTTTATTTTCTAAAAATTGAAGTTTTACAAGCTTTTTTAAGAAATCGATCTAATCTTAAAATTGGCCGTTTTTGCATTTTTTAATAATATTACCTATAATCAGAGAACTTAATTTGATAAATTAAAGATATTTGCATTAAACAAAAACTTCTGTTTTTCAATCTTTTTTAGTAAATGGATCAAACCTTAAAAAAGGGCTGTATTTCCAGGTTTTGGTAAATATTATTTAGATTCGAGAGGTATAACTTGCTAAGTTTGAGAAACGGTTTATTTTCTAAAAATTGAAGTTTTACAAGCTTTTTTAAGAAATCGATCTAATCTTAAAATTGGCCGTTTTTGCATTTTATAATAATATTACTTATAATCGGAGACCTTAATTTAATAAGTTTGAAGATATTTGCATTATACAAAAAACTCCCGTTTTTCAATCTTTTTCAGGAAATGGATCAAACCTTAAAAACGGCCGTTTTTCTAGGTTATGGTTTATATTTCTTAGATTCGAGAGCAATAACTTGCTAATTTTGAAAAACGGTTTTTTTGTTCAAAAATTGACGTTTTTCAAGCTTTTTTAAGAAATCGATCGAATCTCAAAACTCACCGTTTTTGCATGTTTTTTGCTTAATATTACTCATAATCGGAGAGCTTAATTCAATAAGTTTAAAGATATTTGCATTATCCAACAAACTCCCATTTTCAATCTTTTTTAGGAAATGGATCAAACTTTAAAAACGGCCGTTTTAAAAGGTTCTGGTTAATATTACTTAGGTTCGGAAGCAATAACTTGCTATGTTTGAAAAACGGTTTATTTTCCCAAAACTGACGTTTTTTAAGCTTTTTTTTAAGAAATCGATTGAATCTCAAAACTAGCCGTTTTTTGATGTTTTTGCCTAGTATTACTTATAATCAGAGACCTTAATTGAATAAGTTTGAATATATTTGCATGATTCAAAAAACTCCCGTTTTTCAATCTTTTTTAGGAAATGGATCAAACCTTAAAAAATGCCTTTTTTCCAGGTTGTGGTTAATATTACTTAGATTCGAGAGCAATAACCTGCTAAGTTTAAAAAACGATTTATTTTCCCCAAACTGTCGTTTTTCAAGCTTTTTTTAAGAAATCGATCGAATCTCAAACCTGGCCGTTTTTCCATGTTTTTGCTTAATATTACTTATAATCGCAGACCTTAATTTGATAAGTTTGAAGATATATGCATTATCCAAAAAAACTCCCGTTTTTCAATCTTTTTTAGGAAACCGATCAAACCTTAAAAAAAGTTGATTTTCCAAGTTTTGGTGTATATTACTTAGATTCAAGAGCAATAACTTTCTAAGTTTGAAAAACGGTCTATTTAGCTAAAACTGACGTTTTTCAAGATTTTTTTAAAAAATCGATCGAATCTCAAAACCGGGCGTTTTTGCATGTTTTTTCTTAATATTACTTATAATCGGAGACCTTAATTTGATAAGTTTGAATATATTTGCATTTTCTAAAGGTTACTCCTGTTTTTCAATCTTTTTTAGGAAATGGATCAAACCTTAAAAACGGCCGTTTTTCCATGTTTTGGTCCATATTACTTTGATTCGAGAGCAATAACTTGCTAAGTTTGAAAAACGGTTTATTTTCCCAAAACTGTCGTTTTTCAAGTTTTTTTTTAAAAACCGATCGAATCTCGAAACTGGCCGTTTTTCCATGTTTTTGCTTAATATTACTTTGAATTGGAGACCTTAATTTGATAAGTTTGAAGATATTTGCATTATCTAAAAAACTTTTGTTTTTCAATCTTTTTGAGGAAATTTATCAAACCTTAAAAATAGTTGTTTTTCCAGGTTTTAGGGAAATATTAATTAGATTCAAGACCAATAACTTGCTAAGATTGAAAAACGGTTTATTTTCCAAAAACTGACGTTTCTCAAGCTTTTTTTATGAAATCGATTGAATATCAAAACCGCCCGTTTTTCCATGTTTTTGCCTAATAATACTTATAATCGTAGACCTTAATTTGATAAGTTTCAAGATATTTGCATTATCCAAAAAACTCCCGTTTTTCAATATTTTTTAGGAAATGGATCAAACGTTGAAAACGGCCGTTTTTCCAACTTTGGTTAATATTACTTAAATTCGAGAGCAATAACTTGCTAAGTTTAAATAACGGTGTATTTTCCCAAAACTGACGTTTTTCAAGGGTTTTTTAAGAAACCGATTGAATCTCAAAACTAGCTGTTTTTCCATGTTTTTGTTTAATATTACTTTTATTCGTAGACTTTAATTTAATAAATTTGAAGATATTTGCATTATCCCCAAAACTTCCGTTCTTCAATGTTTTTTAGGAAATGGATCAAACCTTAAAAACGGCCGTTTTTCCAGATTTTGGTTAATATTACTTAAATTCGAATGCAATAACTTTCTAAGTTTAAAAAACGGTTTATTTTCCTAAAACGGACGTTTTTTAAGTTTTTTTTCAAGAAATCGATCGAATCTCAAAACAGGCCGTTTTCCATGTTTTTGCCTAATATTACCTATAATCGGTGACCTTAATTGAATAAGTTCAAAGATATTTGCGTATCCAAAAAACTTCCGTTTTTCAATCTTTTTTAGGAAATGGATCAAAGCTTAAAAACGGCTGTTTTTCCAGGTTTTGGTTAATATTACTTAGGTTCGAGAGCAATAACTTGCAAAGTTTGAAAAGCGGTTTATTTTTCCAAAACTGACGTTTTCAAGCTTTTTTTAAGAAAACGATCGAATCTCAAACCGGCCGTTTTTGCAGGTTTTTGCTTAATATTACTTATAATCGAAGACCTTAATTTGATATGTTTGAAGATATTTGCATTATCCAAAAAACTCCCGTTTTTCAATCTTTTTTAGGAAATGAATTAAACCTTAAAAACGGCCGTTTTTCCAGGTTTTGGTTAATATTACTTAGATTCGAGAGCAATAACTTGCTAAGTTTAAATACCGGTTTATTTTTCCAAAACTGACGTTTTTCAAGCCTTTTTTTAAAAATCGATTGAATCTCACTACTAACCGTTTTTCCATGTTTTTGCCTATTATTACTTATAATCGGAGACCTTAATTATAAACGTTTGAAGATATTTGCATTATTCAAAAAACTTTCGTTTTTTAATCTTTTTTAGGAAATGGATCAAACCTTGAAATCGGCCGTTTTTCTAGGTTTTGGTTAATATTACTTAAATTCGAGAGCAATAACTTGCTAATTTTGAGAAACTATTCATTTTTCAAAACTGACGTTTTTAAGCTTTTTTTAAGAAATCGATTGAATCTCAAAACCGGCCGTTTTTCCATGTTTTTGCCTAATATTAATGATAAACGGAGCCCTTAATTGGATAAGTCGAAGATATTTGCATTATCCAAAAAACTTTCGTTTTTCAATTTTTTTTAAGATATGATCAAACCTTAAAAACTGCCGTTTTTCTAGGTTTTAGGGAAATATTAGTAATATTCAAGAGCAATAACTTGCTAAGTTTGAAAAACGGTTTATTTTCCAAAAACTGACGCTTTTTAGGCTTTTTTTAAGAAATCGATCGAATCTCAAAACTTCTCGTTTTTCCATGTTTTTGCCTAATATTACTTATAATCGGAGACCTAAATTTGATAAGTTTGAAGATATTTGCATTATCCAAAATACTTCCGTTTTTCAAACTTTTTTAGGAAATGGATCAAACCTTATAAACGGCTGTTTTTCCATGTTTTGGTTAATATTACTTAGATTTGAGAGCAATAACTTGCTAAGTTTAAATAACGGTTTATTTTTCCCAAACTGACGTTTTTTAAGCTTTTTTACAAATCGATTGAATCTCAATACTGGCCCTTTTTCCATGTTTTTGCCTATTATTACTTATAATCGGAGACCTTAATTCGATAAGTTTGAAGATATTTGCATTAACCAAAAAACGTCCGTTTTTCAATCTCTTTTAAGGAATGGATACCTCTTAAAAACGGCCGTTTTTCCAGGTTTTGGGTTAATATTACTTAGATTCAAGAGCAATAACATGCTTAGTTTGGAAAACGGTTTATTTTCACAAAACTGACGTTTTTCAAGCTTTTTTTTTAAGAAATCGTTCGAATCTCAAAACTGGCCGTGTTTCCATGTTTTTGCTTAATTTGTTAAGTTTGAAGATATTTGCATTATCCAAAAAACTCCCGTTTTTCAATCTTTTTTAAAAAATGAATCAAACCTTAAAAACAGCCGTTTTTCCAGGTTTTGGTTAATATTACTTAGATTCGAGAGGAATAACTTGCTAAGTTTTAAAAACGGTTTATTTTCCTGAAACTGACGATTTTTAAGCTTTTTTATAAAATCGGTTTAATCTCCAAACTGGCCGTTTTTTCATGTTTTTGCTTAATATAACATATAATTAGAGACCTTAATTTAATAAGTTTGAAGATATTTGCTTTATCCAACAAACTCCTGTTTTTTAATCTTTTTTAGGAAATGGATCAAACCTTAAAAACTGATGTTTTTCCTAGGTTTTGGTTAATATTACTTTAATTCGAGAGCAATAACTTGCTAAGTTTGAAAAACTGTTCATTTTCTAATAAATTAACGTTTTTCAAGCTTATTTAAGAAATCGATCAAAACTTAAATCTTGCCGTTTTTGCATGTTTTTACTTAATATTACTTACAATCAGAGACCTTAATTTGATAAGTTCAAGATATTTGCATTATCCAAAAAAACTCCCGTTTTTTAATCTTTTTTAAGAAATGGATTAAACCCTAAAAACGGCCGTTTTTCAAGGTTTTGGTTAATATTTGTTAAATTTGAGAGCAATAACTTGCTAAGTGTAAGAAACGGTTTATTTTCCCAAAGCTGACGTTTTCAAGCTTTTTTTAAGAAAACGATCGAATCTCAAAACTGGCTGTTTTTGCAGGTTTTTGCTTAATTTTACTTATAATCTGAGACCTTAATTAGATATGTTTTAAGATTTTTGCATTATTTAAAAAACTCCCGTTTTTCAATATTTTTTAGGAAATGGAACATTCCTTAAAAACGGCCGTTTTTCCAGGTTTTGGTTAATATTACTTAGATTCGAAAGTGATAACTGGCTAAGTATGAAAAACTGTTAATATTCCCCAAAATGAAGTTTTTCATGCTTTTTTTAAAAATTCGATCGAATCTTAAAACTGGCCGTTTTTCCATGTTTTGGCATAATATTACTTATAAATGGAGACCTTAATTTGATAAGATAGAACATAGGTGCATTATCCAAAAAACTCCCGTTTTTCAATCTTTTTTAGGAAATGGATCAAACCTTAAAAACGGCCGTTATCCCAGGTTTTGGTAATATTACTTAGATTCGAGAGTGATAACTTGCTAAGTTTAAAAAACCTTTTATTTTTCCAAAACTGACATTTTCAAGCTTTTTTTAAGAAAACGATCGAATCTCAAAACTAGCCGTCTTTCAATGTTTTGGCATATTATTACTTTTAATCGGAGACCTTAATTTGATAAGTTTTAACATAGGTTTAGTATCCCCAAAACTCCCGTTTTTCAATCTTTTTTAGAGTATGGGTTAAACCTTTAAACGGCCGTTTTTGCTGGTTTTGGTTATTATTACTTAGATTCGAGACCAATAACTTGCCAAGTTTGAAAAGCTGTCTATTTTGTCCAAAACTGACGTTTTTGAAGCTTTTTTAGGAAATCGATCAATTCTTAAACCTGGATGTTTTTAGATTGTTGGCAAAATATTACTCATAATGGTAGCCCTAATTTAATAAGTTTGAACATATGTGCATTATAAAAAAAACTCCCGTTTTTCAGTCTTTTTTAAGAAATGGATCAAACCTTAAAAACGGTCGTTTTTCCAGGTTTTGGTTAAATTACTTAGATTCGAAAGCAATAACTTGCTAAGTTTAAAACCCGGTTTATTTTTCCAAAACTGACGTTATTCAAGCTTTTTTTAAGAAATCAATCGAATCTCAATACTGACCGTTTTTCCATGTTTTTGCCTATTATTAATTATAATCGGAGACCTTAATTTGATAAGTTTGAAGAAATTTGCATTATCGAACAAACCCCTGTTTTTTCAATCTTTTTTAGGAAATGAATCAAACCTTAAAAACAGCCGTATTTTCAGGTTTTGGTTAATATTACTTAGATTCGAGAGCAATAACTTGCTAAGTTTGAAAAACGGTTTATTTTCTCAAAACTGACGTTTTTCAAGCTTTTTTAAGAAATCGATCGGATCTCAAAACTGGCCGTTATTGCATGTTTTTGCTTAATATTACTTATAATCGGACACCTTAATTTGATAAGTTGAAGATATTTGCATTATCCAAAAAACTCCCGTTTTTCAATCTTTTTTAGAAAATGGATCAAACCTTAAAATGGTTATTTTTTTCAGTTTATGGTTAATATTACTTGGATTCGAGAGTAATAACTTGCTAAGTTTGAAAAACGGTTTATTTTCTCCAAATTGACGTTTTTCAAGCTTTTCAAAAAAATCGATCTAATTTCAAAACTGGCCGTTTTTGCATGTTTTTACTAATATTACTTATAATCGGAGACCTTAATTTGATAAGTGTTAAGATATTTGCATTATCTGAAAAACTCCTGTTTTTCAATCTATTTTAGGAAATGGATCAAATCTTAAAAACGGCCGTTTTTCCAGTTTTGGTTAATATGACTTAGATTCGAGAGTAATAACTTGCTAAGTTTGAAAAACGGTTTATTTTCCGAAAACCGACGTTTTTCAAGCTTTTTTTAAGAAATCGATCGAATCTTAAAACTGGCCGTTTTTCCATGTTTTTGCTTAATATTACCTTTAATCGGAAACCTTAATTTGATAAGTTAGAACATATGAGCAATATTTCAATTTTTTTTAGGAAATGGATCAACCCTTAAAAACGCCCGTTTTTCCAGGTTTTGATTAATATTACTTAGATTCAAGACCAATAACTTGCTAAGTTTGAAAACCTGTTTATTTTCCCAAAATATACGTTTTTCTAGCTTTTTTAGGAAATCGATCAAAACATAAAATAGGCCGTTTTTCCATGTATTGGCTTAATATTACTTATAATGGAAAACCTCAATTTGATAAGTTTGAACATATGTGCATTATCAAAAAAACTCACGTTTTTCAATCTTTTTTAAGAAAAGGATTAAACCTTAAAAGGGTCGTTTTTCTAGGTTTAGGCTAATATTCCTTATAATCGAGAGCAATAACTTCCTAAGTTTGAAAAGCTGTTTATTTTCCCAAAACAGAGGTTTTTCAAGCTTTTTTACGAAATCGATCAAATCTCAAAACAGACCGTTTTTCACTGTTTTGACTTAATATTACTTATAATCTAAAACCTAAATTTTAAAGGGTGAACATATGTGCATTATCAAAAAAACTCCCGTTTTTTTTTTTAGGAAATCAATCAAACCTTAAAAAAGGCCGTTTTTCCAGGTTTTGTTTAATGTTACTTATAATCGAGAGGCATAACTTTTTCAAGAATATTTAGGAAAATATTTTTCAAGAATATTTAGGAAAATGATCAAAATTAAAATTGGATGTTTTTTCAATGTTTTGGCTTAATATTTACTTATAAACCGAAAACCTCAATTTGATAAGTTTGAACAAATGTGCATTATTAGTAAAACTCCCGTTTATCAATCCTTTTTAGGAAATGGATCAAACCTTAAAAAATGCCGTTTTTCAAGGTTCTGGTTAATATTAATTAGATTCGAGAGCAATAACTTGCTAAGTTTAAAAAACTTTTATTGTCCTAAAACTAACGATTTTAAGGCTTTTTTTAATAAATCGATCGAATCTCAAAACTGGCCGTTTTTCCATGTTTTGGCTTAATATTACTTATAATCGGATACCTTAATTTGATGAGTTTGAACATAGGTGCAGTATCCAAAAATTTTAGGAAATGGATCAACCCTTAAAAACGCCCGTTTTTCCAGGTTTTGGTTAATATTACTTAGATTCCAAAGCAATAACTCGCTAAGTTTTAAAAACTGTGTATTATCCTACAACTGACGTTTTTTAAGCTCTTTTCAAGAAATCGATCCAATTTTAAACCTGGTCGTTTTTCCAAGTTTTAGCTTTAGGTTACTTAAATTCAGAGTCCCTAATTTGATATGTTTGAACATATGCGCACTATCTAAAAAACTCCCGTTTTTCAATCCTTTTAGGAAAATGGATCAAACCTTAAAAACGGCCGTTTTTCTAGGTTTTGGTTAATATTACTTAGATTCAAGAGCAATAACTTGCTAAGTTTGAAAAGGTGTTTATTTTCCAAAAACTGACGTTTTTGAAGCTTCTTTTGAAAATCGATCAAATCTTAGAACTAGCCTTTTTTTCATGTTTTGGCATAATATTACTTATAATCGGAAACCTTAATTTAATAAGTTTGAACATATGTGCATTATCCAAAAAACTCGTTTTTCAATCTTTTTTAGGAAATGGATCATCCCTTAAAAACGGCCGTTTCTCCAGGTTTTAGGTAATATTACTTACATTCGAGAGTAAAAACTGGCTAAAATTGAAAAACTGTTTATTTTCCCGAAACTGACGATTTTCAAGCTTTTTTAGGAAATTCATCGAATCTCAAAACTGGCCGTTTTTCCATGTTTTGGCTTAATATTACCTAAAATCAGAGACCTTAATTTGATAAGTTTGACATAGGTGCATTATCCAAAAAACTCCTGTTTTTCAATCTTTTTTAGGAAATGGATCAAACCATAAAAACGGCCGTTTTTCGAGGTTTTGGTTAATATTACTTTGATTCGAGAGTGATAACTTGCTAAGTTTGAAAAACTGTTGTTTTTCCCAAAACTGACGTTTTTTAATCTTTTTTTAAGAAATCGATCAAATTTCAAAACTGGACGTTTTTCCATATTTTGGCATAATATTACTTATAATCGGAGCCCTTAATTTGATAAGTTTGAACATAGGTGCATTATGCAAAAAACTCCCGTTTTTCAATCTTTTTCAGGAAATTGATCAGATCTTAAAAACGGCGGTTTTTCCAGGTTTTGGTTAATATTACTTAGATTCGAGAGCAATAACTTGCTAAGTTTGAAAAACTGTTTATTTTCCCAAAACTGACGTTTTTCAAGCTGTTTTTAGAAATCGATCGAATGTGAAAACTGGTTGTTTTTACAGGTTTTGGCTTGATATTTCTGATAATCGAAGACCTTAATTTAAATAAGTTTAAACATAGGTTCAATATCTAAAAACCCCGATTTAAATCTTTTTTTAGGAAATGGATCAAACCTTTAAAACGGCCGTTTTTCCAGGTTATGGTTAATATTAGTGAGATTCGAGAGCAATAACTTGCTAAGTTTGAAAAACGCTTTATTTTCCAAAAATTGACGTCTTTTAAGCTTTTTTTTAAAAATCAAGCGAATCTCAAAACTGGACGATTTTCCATATTTTTGCCTAATATTTCTTATAATCGGGGAGCTTAATGGGATAAGTCTGAAGATATTTGCATTATCCAACAAACTCCCGTTTTTCAATCTTTTTTTAGGAAATGGATCAAACCTTAAAAACAGCCGTTTTTTTAGGTTTTGGTTCATATTGCTTAGATTCGAGAGCAATAACTTGCTAAGTTTGAAAAACTCTTTATTTTCCAAAAATTGACGTTTTTCTAGCTTTTATAAGAAATCGATCGAATCTCAAAACTAACCGTTTTTGCGTGTTTTTGCTTAATATTACTTATAATCGGAGACCTTATTTTAATAAGTTAGAAGATATTGGCATTAACCAACAAACTCCCGTTGTTCAATCTTTTTTAGGAAATGGATCAAACCTTGAAAACGGCCATTTTTCCAGGTGTTGGTTAATATTACTTACATTCGAGATCAATAACTTGCTAAGTTTGAAAAACGGTTTGTTTTCCCAAAATTGACGTTTTTCAAGCTTTTTTTAAGAAATGGATCGAATCTTAAAACTGGCCGTTTTTCCATGTTTTTGCTTAATATTACTTTGAATCGGAGACCTTAATTTGATAAGTTTGAAGATATTTGCATTATCCAACAAACTCCCGTTTTTCAATCTTTTTTAGGAAATGGATCAAACCTTAAAAACAGCCAGGTTCCCAGGTTTTAGTTAATATTACTTAGATTCGAGAGTAATAACTTGCTTAGTTTGAAAAACGGTTTATTTTCCTAAAACCGACGTTTTTCAAGCTTTTTTTAAGAAATCGATCGAATCTCAAAACCGTCCGTTTTTGCATTTTTTAATAATATTACCTATAATCAGAGAACTTAATTTGATAAATTAAAGATATTTGCATTAAACAAAAACTTCTGTTTTTCAATCTTTTTTAGTAAATGGATCAAACCTTAAAAAAGGGCTGTATTTCCAGGTTTTGGTAAATATTATTTAGATTCGAGAGGTATAACTTGCTAAGTTTGAGAAACGGTTTATTTTCTAAAAATTGAAGTTTTACAAGCTTTTTTAAGAAATCGATCTAATCTTAAAATTGGCCGTTTTTGCATTTTATAATAATATTACTTATAATCGGAGACCTTAATTTAATAAGTTTGAAGATATTTGCATTATACAAAAAACTCCCGTTTTTCAATCTTTTTCAGGAAATGGATCAAACCTTAAAAACGGCCGTTTTTCTAGGTTATGGTTTATATTTCTTAGATTCGAGAGCAATAACTTGCTAATTTTGAAAAACGGTTTTTTTGTTCAAAAATTGACGTTTTTCAAGCTTTTTTAAGAAATCGATCGAATCTCAAAACTCACCGTTTTTGCATGTTTTTTGCTTAGTATTACTCATAATCGGAGAGCTTAATTCAATAAGTTTAAAGATATTTGCATTATCCAACAAACTCCCATTTTCAATCTTTTTTAGGAAATGGATCAAACTTTAAAAACGGCCGTTTTAAAAGGTTCTGGTTAATATTACTTAGGTTCGGAAGCAATAACTTGCTATGTTTGAAAAACGGTTTATTTTCCCAAAACTGACGTTTTTTAAGCTTTTTTTAAGAAATCGATTGAATCTCAAAACTAGCCGTTTTTTGATGTTTTTGCCTAGTATTACTTATAATCAGAGACCTTAATTGAATAAGTTTGAATATATTTGCATGATTCAAAAAACTCCCGTTTTTCAATCTTTTTTAGGAAATGGATCAAACCTTAAAAAATGCCTTTTTTCCAGGTTGTGGTTAATATTACTTAGATTCGAGAGCAATAACCTGCTAAGTTTAAAAAAACGATTTATTTTCCCCAAACTATCGTTTTTCAAGCTTTTTTTAAGAAATCGATCGAATCTCAAACCTGGCCGTTTTTCCATGTTTTTGCTTAATATTACTTATAATCGCAGACCTTAATTTGATAAGTTTGAAGATATATGCATTATCCAAAAAAACTCCCGTTTTTCAATCTTTTTTAGGAAACCGATCAAACCTTAAAAAAAGTTGATTTTCCAAGTTTTGGTGTATATTACTTAGATTCAAGAGCAATAACTTTCTAAGTTTGAAAAACGGTCTATTTAGCTAAAACTGACGTTTTTCAAGATTTTTTTAAAAAATCGATCGAATCTCAAAACCGGGCGTTTTTCATGTTTTTCTTAATATTACTTATAATCGGAGACCTTAATTTGATAAGTTTGAATATATTTGCATTTTCTAAAGGTTACTCCTGTTTTTCAATCTTTTTTAGGAAATGGATCAAACCTTAAAAACGGCCGTTTTTCCATGTTTTGGTCCATATTACTTTGATTCGAGAGCAATAACTTGCTAAGTTTGAAAAACGGTTTATTTTCCCAAAACTGTCGTTTTTCAAGTTTTTTTTTAAAAACCGATCGAATCTCGAAACTGGCCGTTTTTCCATGTTTTTGCTTAATATTACTTTGAATTGGAGACCTTAATTTGATAAGTTTGAAGATATTTGCATTATCTAAAAAACTTTTGTTTTTCAATCTTTTTGAGGAAATTTATCAAACCTTAAAAATAGTTGTTTTTCCAGGTTTTAGGGAAATATTAATTAGATTCAAGACCAATAACTTGCTAAGATTGAAAAACGGTTTATTTTCCAAAAACTGACGTTTCTCAAGCTTTTTTTATGAAATCGATTGAATATCAAAACCGCCCGTTTTTCCATGTTTTTGCCTAATAATACTTATAATCGTAGACCTCAATTTGATAAGTTTCAAGATATTTGCATTATCCAAAAAACTCCCGTTTTTCAATATTTTTTAGGAAATGGATCAAACGTTGAAAACGGCCGTTTTTCCAACTTTGGTTAATATTACTTAAATTCGAGAGCAATAACTTGCTAAGTTTGAATAACGGTGTATTTTCCCAAAACTGACGTTTTTCAAGGGTTTTTTAAGAAACCGATTGAATCTCAAAACTAGCTGTTTTTCCATGTTTTTGTTTAATATTACTTTTATTCGTAGACTTTAATTTAATAAATTTGAAGATATTTGCATTATCCCCAAAACTTCCGTTCTTCAATGTTTTTTAGGAAATGGATCAAACCTTAAAAACGGCCGTTTTTCCAGATTTTGGTTAATATTACTTAAATTCGAATGCAATAACTTTCTAAGTTTAAAAAACGGTTTATTTTCCTAAAACGGACGTTTTTTAAGTTTTTTTCAAGAAATCGATCGAATCTCAAAACAGGCCGTTTTCCATGTTTTTGCCTAATATTACCTATAATCGGTGACCTTAATTGAATAAGTTCAAAGATATTTGCGTATCCAAAAAACTTCCGTTTTTCAATCTTTTTTAGGAAATGGATCAAAGCTTAAAAACGGCTGTTTTTCCAGGTTTTGGTTAATATTACTTAGGTTCGAGAGCAATAACTTGCAAAGTTTGAAAAGCGGTTTATTTTTCCAAAACTGACGTTTTCAAGCTTTTTTTAAGAAAACGATCGAATCTCAAACCGGCCGTTTTTGCAGGTTTTTGCTTAATATTACTTATAATCGAAGACCTTAATTTGATATGTTTGAAGATATTTGCATTATCCAAAAAACTCCCGTTTTTCAATCTTTTTTAGGAAATGAATCAAACCTTAAAAACGGCCGTTTTTCCAGGTTTTGGTTAATATTACTTAGATTTGAGAGCAATAACTTCCTAAGTTTAAATACCGGTTTATTTTTCCAAAACTGACGTTTTTCAAGCCTTTTTTTAAAAATCGATTGAATCTCACTACTAACCGTTTTTCCATGTTTTTGCCTATTATTACTTATAATCGGAGACCTTAATTATAAACGTTTGAAGATATTTGCATTATTCAAAAAACTTTCGTTTTTTAATCTTTTTTAGGAAATGGATCAAACCTTGAAATCGGCCGTTTTTCTAGGTTTTGGTTAATATTACTTAAATTCGAGAGCAATAACTTGCTAATTTTGAGAAACTATTCATTTTTCAAAACTGACGTTTTTAAGCTTTTTTTAAGAAATCGATTGAATCTCAAAACCGGCCTTTTTTCCATGTTTTTGCCTAATATTAATGATAAACGGAGCCCTTAATTGGATAAGTCGAAGATATTTGCATTATCCAAAAAACTTTCGTTTTTCAATTTTTTTTAAGATATGATCAAACCTTAAAAACTGCCGTTTTTCTAGGTTTTAGGGAAATATTAGTAATATTCAAGAGCAATAACTTGCTAAGTTTGAAAAACGGTTTATTTTCCAAAAACTGACGCTTTTTAGGCTTTTTTTAAGAAATCGATCGAATCTCAAAACTTCTCGTTTTTCCATGTTTTTGCCTAATATTACTTATAATCGGAGACCTAAATTTGATAAGTTTGAAGATATTTGCATTATCCAAAATACTTCCGTTTTTCAAACTTTTTTAGGAAATGGATCAAACCTTATAAACGGCTGTTTTTCCATGTTTTGGTTAATATTACTTAGATTTGAGAGCAATAACTTGCAAAGTTTAAATAACGGTTTATTTTTCCCAAACTGACGTTTTTTAAGCTTTTTTACAAATCGATTGAATCTCAATACTGGCCCTTTTTCCATGTTTTTGCCTATTATTACTTATAATCGGAGACCTTAATTCGATAAGTTTGAAGATATTTGCATTAACCAAAAAACGTCCGTTTTTCAATCTCTTTTAAGGAATGGATACCTCTTAAAAACGGCCGTTTTTCCAGGTTTTGGGTTAATATTACTTAGATTCAAGAGCAATAACATGCTTAGTTTGGAAAACGGTTTATTTTCACAAAACTGACGTTTTTCAAGCTTTTTTTTTAAGAAATCGTTCGAATCTCAAAACTGGCCGTGTTTCCATGTTTTTGCATAATTTGTTAAGTTTGAAGATATTTGCATTATCCGAAAAACTCCCGTTTTTCAATCTTTTTTAAAAAATGAATCAAACCTTAAAAACAGCCGTTTTTCCAGGTTTTGGTTAATATTACTTAGATTCGAGAGGAATAACTTGCTAAGTTTTAAAAACGGTTTATTTTCCTGAAACTGACGATTTTTAAGCTTTTTTATAAAATCGGTTTAATCTCCAAACTGGCCGTTTTTTCATGTTTTTGCTTAATATAACATATAATTAGAGACCTTAATTTAATAAGTTTGAAGATATTTGCTTTATCCAACAAACTCCTGTTTTTTAATCTTTTTTAGGAAATGGATCAAACCTTAAAAACTGATGTTTTTCCTAGGTTTTGGTTAATATTACTTTAATTCGAGAGCAATAACTTGCTAAGTTTGAAAAACTGTTCATTTTCTAATAAATTAACGTTTTTCAAGCTTATTTAAGAAATCGATCAAAACTTAAATCTTGCCGTTTTTGCATGTTTTTACTTAATATTACTTACAATCAGAGACCTTAATTTGATAAGTTCAAGATATTTGCATTATCCAAAAAAACTCCCGTTTTTTAATCTTTTTTAAGAAATGGATTAAACCCTAAAAACGGCCGTTTTTCAAGGTTTTGGTTAATATTTGTTAAATTTGAGAGCAATAACTTGCTAAGTGTAAGAAACGGTTTATTTTCCCAAAGCTGACGTTTTCAAGCTTTTTTTAAGAAAACGATCGAATCTCAAAACTGGCTGTTTTTGCAGGTTTTTGCCTAATTTTACTTATAATCTGAGACCTTAATTAGATATGTTTTAAGATTTTTGCATTATTTAAAAAACTCCCGTTTTTCAATATTTTTTAGGAAATGGAACATTCCTTAAAAACGGCCGCTTTTCCAGGTTTTGGTTAATATTACTTAGATTCGAGAGCAATAACTTGCTAAGTTTAAATAACGGTTTATTTTTCCCAAACTAACCTTTTTCAAGCTTTTTTTAAGATATCGCTCGAAACTCAATACTGGCCTTTTTTCCATGTTTTTGCCTATTATTACTTATAATCGGAGACCTTAATTTAAAAAGTTTGAAGATTTTTGCATTATTCCTAAAACTTCCGTTTTTCAATCATTTTTAGGAAACGGATCAAACCTTAAAAACGGCCGTTTTTCCATGTTTTGGTTAATATTACTTAAATTCGAGAGCATAACTTGCTAGGTTTAAGAAACGGTTTATTTTCCCAAACTGACGTTTTTTAAGCTTTTTTTAGAAATCGATTGAATTTCAATACTGGCCGTTTTTCCATGTTTTTGCCTATTATTACTTATAACCAAAGACCTTAATTTGATAAGTTTGAACCTATTTGCATTAACCAAAAAACGTCCGTTTTTCAATCTTTTTTAGGAAATGGATCAAAACTTAAAAACGGCCGTTTTTCTAGGTTTAGGTTTATATTACTTAGATTCAAGTGCAATAACTTGCTAAGTTTGAAAAACGCCTTATTTTCCAAAAATTTACGTTTTTCAAGCTTTTTTAAGAAATCGATCGAATCTCAAAACTAACCGTTTTTGCATGTTTTTGCCTAATATTACTTATATTCGGAAACCTTAATTTTATAAGTTGAAGATATTTGCATTATCCAAAAAACTTCGGTTTTTCAATCTTTTGGGGGAAATGGATCAAACCTTGGAAAAAGCCGTTTTTCTAGGTTTGGGTTAATATTACCTTAATTCGAGAGCATAACTTGCTAGGTTTAAGAAACGGTTTGTTTTCCCAAGACTGACGTTTTTCAAGCTTTTTTTAATAAATCGATTGAATCTCAAAACTAGCCGTTTTTCCATGTTTTTGCCTAATATTACTCTTAATCGGAGACCTTAATTGGATAAGTCGAAGATATTTGCATTATCCTAAAAACTTCCGTTATTTTGTCTTTTTTAAGATATGGATCAAACCTTAAAAACGGCTAATTTTCCAGGTTTTAGGGAAATATTACTTAGATTCCAGACCAATAACTTGCTAAGATTGAAAAACGGTTTATTTTCCAAAAACTGACGTTTTTTAAGCTTTTTTTAAGAAATCAATCGAATCTCAAACTTGCCCGTTTTTCAATGTTTTTGCTTAATATTCCTTATAATCGGAGACCCTAATTTGAAAAGTTTGAAGATATTTGCATTATCCAAAAAACTCCCGTTTATCAATTTTTTTTAGGAAATGGATCAAACCTTAAAAACGGACGTTTTTCCAGGTTTTGGTTGATATTGCTTAGATTCGAGAGCAATAACATGCTAAGTTTGAAAAACGGTGTATTTTTTACAAAATTGACGTTTTTCAAGCTTTTTTAAGAAATCGACCGGAACTCAAATCTGGCCTTTTTGCATGTTTTGCTTAATATTACTTATAATCAGAGACCTTAATTTGATAAGTTAAAGATATTTGCAATATCCAAAGGTTACTCCTGTTTTTAAATCTTTTTTAGGAAAGGAAAAACCTTAAAAACGGCAGTTTTTCCAGGTTTTGGTTAATATTACTTAGATTCTAGAGCAATAACTTCCTAAGTTTAAAAAACGGTTTATTTTCCCAAAACTCACGTTTTTCAAGGTTTTTTTAAGAAACTGATTGAATCTCAAAACTGGCCGTTTTTGCATGTTTGTGCTTAATATTACTTATAATCAGAGACCTTAATTTTATAAGTTGTGGATATTTGCATTATCCAAAAAAACTCCCGTTTTTTAATCTTGTTTAAAAAATGGATCAAACGTTAAAAATGGCCGTTTTTCCAGGTTTTGGTTGATATTTCTTAAAATCGAGAACAATGACTTGCTAAGTTTAAAAAACGCTTTATTTTCCAAAAAATTGACGTTTTTCAAGCTTTTTTAAGAAATCGATCGAATCTCAAATCTAACCGTTTTTGCATGTTTTTGCCTAACATTACTTATAATTGGAGACCTTAATTTATAAGTTGAAGATATTTGCATTATCCAAAAAACTTCCGTTTTTTAATCTATTTTAGGAAATGGATCAAACCTTAAAAACGGCCGTTTTTCTAGATTCTGGTTAATATCACCCTAAATTCGAGAGCAATAACTTAGTAAGTTTAAATAACGGTTTATTTTCCTAAAACTGACGTTTTTCAAGCTTTTTTTAGGAGATCGATCGAATCTCAAAACTGGCCGTTTTTGCATGTTTTTGCGTAATAATACTTATAATCAGAGACTAAATTTGATAAGTTTTAAGATATTTGCATTATCCAAAAAAACTCCCGTTTTTCAATCATTTTAAGGAAATGGATCAAACGTTGAAAACGGCCGTTTTTCCAGGTTTTGGTTAATATTACCTAAATTCGAGAGGAATATCTTGCTAAGTTTGAGAAACGGTTTATTTTCCCAAAACTGACGTTTTTCAA
This sequence comes from Ceratothoa steindachneri, assembly GCA_963969495.1. Lineage (NCBI taxonomy): Eukaryota > Metazoa > Arthropoda > Malacostraca > Isopoda > Cymothoidae > Ceratothoa > Ceratothoa steindachneri. Next base: position 67,656,139 of record OZ018334.1, read on the forward strand.
GCTTTTTTTAAGAAATCGATCGAATCTCAAAACTGGCCTTTTCAAAATGTTTTTGCTTAATATTACTTATAATCGGAGACTTGAATTTGAAAAGTTTAATGATATTTGCATTATCCGAAAAACTCCCATATTTCAATCTTTTGCAGGAAATGGATCAAACCTTAAAAACAGCTATTTTTCCAGGTTTGGGTTAATATTACTTAGATTCGAGAGTAATAACTTGCTAAGTTTAAATAACGTTTTATTTTCCTAAAATTCACGTATTTCAAGGTTTTTTTAAGAAACCGATTGAATCACAAAACTGGCCGTTTTTCCATGTTTTTGCTTAATATAACTTATAATCAGAGACCTTAATTTGATGAGTTTGAAGATATTTGCATCATCCAAAAAAAACTTCCGTTTTTTCAATCTTTTTTAGGAAATGGATCAAACGTTGAAAACGGCCGTTTTTCCAACTTTGGTTAATATTACTTAAATTCGAGAGCAATAACTTGCTAAGTTTAAATAACGGTGTATTTTCCCAAAACTGACGTTTTTCAAGGGTTTTTTAAGAAACCGATTGAATCTCAAAACTAGCTGTTTTTCCATGTTTTTGTTTAATATTACTTTTATTCGTAGACTTTAATTTAATAAATTTGAAGATATTTGCATTATCCCCAAAACTTCCGTTCTTCAATGTTTTTTAGGAAATGGATCAAACCTTAAAAACGGCCGTTTTTCCAGATTTTGGTTAATATTACTTAAATTCGAAAGCAATAACTTTCTAAGTTTAAAAAACGGTTTATTTTCCTAAAACGGACGTTTTTTAAGTTTTTTTCAAGAAATCGATCGAATCTCAAAACAGGCCGTTTTCCATGTTTTTGCCTAATATTACCTATAATCGGTGACCTTAATTGAATAAGTTCAAAGATATTTGCGTATCCAAAAAACTTCCGTTTTTCATATTTTAGGAAATGGATCAAAGCTTAAAAACGGCTGTTTTTCCAGGTTTTGGTTAATATTACTTAGGTTCGAGAGCAATAACTTGCAAAGTTTGAAAAGCGGTTTATTTTTCCAAAACTGACGTTTTCAAGCTTTTTTTAAGAAAACGATCGAATCTCAAACCGGCCGTTTTTGCAGGTTTTTGATTAATATTACTTATAATCGAAGACCTTAATTTGATATGTTTGAAGATATTTGCATTATCCAAAAAACTCCCGTTTTTCAATCTTTTTTAGGAAATGAATCAAACCTTAAAAACGGCCGTTTTTCCAGGTTTTGGTTAATATTACTTAGATTCGAGAGCAATAACTTGCTAAGTTTAAATACCGGTTTATTTTTCCAAAACTGACGTTTTTCAAGCCTTTTTTTAAAAATCGATTGAATCTCACTACTAACCGTTTTTCCATGTTTTTGCCTATTATTACTTATAATCGGAGACCTTAATTATAAACGTTTGAAGATATTTGCATTATTCAAAAAACTTTCGTTTTTTAATCTTTTTTAGGAAATGGATCAAACCTTGAAATCGGCCGTTTTTCTATGTTTTGGTTAATATTACTTAAATTCGAGAGCAATAACTTGCTAATTTTGAGAAACTATTCATTTTTCAAAACTGACGTTTTTAAGCTTTTTTTAAGAAATCGATTGAATCTCAAAACCGGCCGTTTTTCCATGTTTTTGCCTAATATTAATGATAAACGGAGCCCGTAATTGGATAAGTCGAAGATATTTGCATTATCCAAAAAACTTTCGTTTTTCAATTTTTTTTAAGATATGATCAAACCTTAAAAACTGCCGTTTTCCTAGGTTTTAGGGAAATATTAGTAATATTCAAGAGCAATAACTTGCTAAGTTTGAAAAACGGTTTATTTTCCAAAAACTGACGCTTTTTAGGCTTTTTTTAAGAAATCGATCGAATCTCAAAACTTCTCGTTTTTCCATGTTTTTGCCTAATATTACTTATAATCGGAGACCTTAATTTGATAAGTTTGAAGATATTTGCATTATCCAAAATACTTCCGTTTTTCAAACTTTTTTAGGAAATGGATCAAACCTTAAAAACGGCTGTTTTTCCATGTTTTGGTTAATATTACTTAGATTTGAGAGCAAAAACTTGCTAAGTTTAAATAACGGTTTATTTTTTTCCAAACTGACGTTTTTTAAGCTTTTTTACAAATCGATTGAATCTCAATACTGGCCCTTTTTCCATGTTTTTGCCTATTATTACTTATAATCGGAGACCTTAATTCGATAAGTTTGAAGATATTTGCATTAACCAAAAAACGTCCGTTTTTCAATCTCTTTTAAGGAATGGATACCTCTTAAAAACGGCCGTTTTTCCAGGTTTTGGGTTAATATTACTTAGATTCAAGAGCAATAACATGCTTAGTTTGGAAAACGGTTTATTTTCACAAAACTGACGTTTTTCAAGCTTTTTTTTTAAGAAATCGTTCGAATCTCAAAACTGGCCGTGTTTCCATGTTTTTGCTTAATTTGTTAAGTTTGAAGATATTTGCATTATCCAAAAAACTCCCGTTTTTCAATCTTTTTTAAAAAATGAATCAAACCTTAAAAACAGCCGTTTTTCCAGGTTTTGGTTAATATTACTTAGATTCGAGAGGAATAACTTGCTAAGTTTTAAAAACGGTTTATTTTCCTGAAACTGACGATTTTTAAGCTTTTTTATAAAATCAGTTTAATCTCCAAACTGGCCGTTTTTTCATGTTTTTGCTTAATATAACATATAATTAGAGACCTTAATTTAATAAGTTTGAAGATATTTGCTTTATCCAACAAACTCCTGTTTTTTAATCTTTTTTAGGAAATGGATCAAACCTTAAAAACGGATGTTTTTCCTAGGTTTTGGTTAATATTACTTTAATTCGAGAGCAATAACTTGCTAAGTTTGAAAAACTGTTCATTTTCTAATAAATTAACGTTTTTCAAGCTTTTTTAAGAAATCGATCAAAACTCAAATCTTGCCGTTTTTGCATGTTTTTACTTAATATTACTTACAATCAGAGACCTTAATTTGATAAGTTCAAGATATTTGCATTATCCAAAAAAACTCCCGTTTTTTAATCTTTTTTAAGAAATGGATTAAACCCTAAAAACGGCCGTTTTTCAAGGTTTTGGTTAATATTTGTTAAATTTGAGAGCAATAACTTGCTAAGTGTAAGAAACGGTTTATTTTCCCAAAGCTGACGTTTTCAAGGTTTTTTTAAGAAAACGATCGAATCTCAAAACTGGCTGTTTTTGCAGGTTTTTGCTTAATTTTACTTATAATCTGAGACCTTAATTAGATATGTTTTAAGATTTTTGCATTATTTAAAAAACTCCCGTTTTTCAATATTTTTTAGGAAATGGAACATTCCTTAAAAACGGCCGCTTTTCCAGGTTTTGGTTAATATTACTTAGATTCGAGAGCAATAACTTGCTAAGTTTAAATAACGGTTTATTTTTCCCAAACTAACGTTTTTCAAGCTTTTTTTAAGATATCGCTCGAAACTCAATACTGGCCTTTTTTCCATGTTTTTGCCTATTATTACTTATAATCGGAGACCTTAATTTAAAAAGTTTGAAGATTTTTGCATTATTCCTAAAACTTCCGTTTTTCAATCTTTTTTAGGAAACGGATCAAACCTTAAAAACGGCCGTTTTTCCATGTTTTGGTTAATATTACTTAAATTCGAGAGCATAACTTGCTAGGTTTAAGAAACGGTTTATTTTCCCAAACTGACGTTTTTTACGCTTTTTTTAGAAATCGATTGAATTTCAATACTGGCCGTTTTTCCATGTTTTTGCCTATTATTACTTATAACCAAAGACCTTAATTTGATAAGTTTGAACCTATTTGCATTAACCAAAAAACGTCCGTTTTTCAATCTTTTTTAGGAAATGGATCAAAACTTAAAAACGGCCGTTTTTCTAGGTTTAGGTTTATATTACTTAGATTCAAGTGCAATAACTTGCTAAGTTTGAAAAACGCCTTATTTTCCAAAAATTTACGTTTTTCAAGCTTTTTTAAGAAATCGATCGAATCTCAAAACTAACCGTTTTTGCATGTTTTTGCCTAATATTACTTATATTCGGAAACCTTAATTTTATAAGTTGAAGATATTTGCATTATCCAAAAAACTTCGGTTTTTCAATCTTTTGGGGGAAATGGATCAAACCTTGGAAAAAGCCGTTTTTCTAGGTTTGGGTTAATATTACCTTAATTCGAGAGCATAACTTGCTAGGTTTAAGAAACGGTTTATTTTCCCAAGACTGACGTTTTTCAAGCTTTTTTTAATAAATCGATTGAATCTCAAAACTAGCCGTTTTTCCATGTTTTTGCCTAATATTACTCTTAATCGGAGACCTTAATTGGATAAGTCGAAGATATTTGCATGATCCTAAAAACTTCCGTTATTTTGTCTTTTTTAAGATATGGATCAAACCTTAAAAACGGCTAATTTTCCAGGTTTTAGGGAAATATTACTTAGATTCCAGACCAATAACTTGCTAAGATTGAAAAACGGTTTATTTTCCAAAAACTGACGTTTTTTAAGCTTTTTTTAAGAAATCAATCGAATCTCAAACTTGCCCGTTTTTCAATGTTTTTGCTTAATATTCCTTATAATCGGAGACCCTAATTTGAAAAGTTTGAAGATATTTGCATTATCCAAAAAACTCCCGTTTATCAATTTTTTTTAGGAAATGGATCAAACCTTAAAAACGGACGTTTTTCCAGGTTTTGGTTGATATTGCTTAGATTCGAGAGCAATAACATGCTAAGTTTGAAAAACGGTGTATTTTTTACAAAATTGACGTTTTTCAAGCTTTTTTAAGAAATCGACCGGAACTCAAATCTGGCCTTTTTGCATGTTTTGCTTAATATTACTTATAATCAGAGACCTTAATTTGATAAGTTAAAGATATTTGCAATATCCAAAGGTTACTCCTGTTTTTAAATCTTTTTTAGGAAAGGAAAAACCTTAAAAACGGCAGTTTTTCCAGGTTTTGGTTAATATTACTTAGATTCTAGAGCAATAACTTCCTAAGTTTAAAAAACGGTTTATTTTCCCAAAACTCACGTTTTTCAAGGTTTTTTTAAGAAACTGATTGAATCTCAAAACTGGCCGTTTTTGCATGTTTGTGCTTAATATTACTTATAATCAGAGACCTTAATTTTATAAGTTGTGGATATTTGCATTATCCAAAAAAACTCCCGTTTTTTAATCTTGTTTAAAAAATGGATCAAACGTTAAAAATGGCCGTTTTTCCAGGTTTTGGTTGATATTTCTTAAAATCGAGAACAATGACTTGCTAAGTTTAAAAAACGCTTTATTTTCCAAAAAATGACGTTTTTCAAGCTTTTTTAAGAAATCGATCGAATCTCAAAACTAACCGTTTTTGCATGTTTTTGCCTAACATTACTTATAATTGGAGACCTTAATTTATAAGTTGAAGATATTTGCATTATCCAAAAAACTTCCGTTTTTTAATCTATTTTAGGAAATGGATCAAACCTTAAAAACGGCCGTTTTTCTAGATTCTGGTTAATATCACTTAAATTCGAGAGCAATAACTTAGTAAGTTTAAATAACGGTTTATTTTCCTAAAACTGACGTTTTTCAAGCTTTTTTTAGGAGATCGATCGAATCTCAAAACTGGCCATTTTTGCATGTTTTTGCGTAATAATACTTATAATCAGAGACTAAATTTGATAAGTTTTAAGATATTTGCATTATCCAAAAAAACTCCCGTTTTTCAATCATTTTAAGGAAATGGATCAAACGTTGAAAACGGCCGTTTTTCCAGGTTTTGGTTAATATTACCTAAATTCGAGAGGAATATCTTGCTAAGTTTGAGAAACGGTTTATTTTCCCAAAACTGACGTTTTTCAAGCTTTTTTTAAGAAATCGATCGAATCTCAAAACTGGCCGTTTCAAAATGTTTTTGCTTAATATTACTTATAATCGGAGACCTGAATTTGAAAAGTTTAATGATATTTGCATTATCCGAAAAACTCCCATATTTCAATTTTTTGCAGGAAATGGATCAAACCTTAAAAACAGCTATTTTTCCAGGTTTGGGTTAATATTACTTAGATTCGAGAGTAATAACTTGCTAAGTTTAAATAACGTTTTATTTTCCTAAAATTCACGTATTTCAAGGTTTTTTTAAGAAACCGATTGAATCACAAAACTGGCCGTTTTTCCATGTTTTTGCTTAATATAACTTATAATCAGAGACCTTAATTTGATGAGTTTGAAGATATTTGCATCATCCAAAAAAAACTTCCGTTTTTTCAATCTTTTTTACGAAATGGATCAAACCTTAAAAACGGCTGTTTTTCCAGGTTTTGGTTAATATTACTTAGATTCGAGAGCAATAACCTGCTAAGTTTGAAAAACGGTTTATTTTCTACAAACCGACGTTTTTCAAGCTTTTTTAAGAAATCGATCGAAACTCAAATCTGGCCCTTTTTGCATGTTTTGGCTTAATATCACCTATAATCAGAGACCTTAATTTGATAAGTTGAAGATATTTGCATTATTCAAAGGTTACTCCTGTTTTTCAATCTTTTTTAGGAAATGGATTAAACCTTAAAAACGGCCGTTTTTCAAGGTTTTGGTTAATATTTTTTATATTTGAGAGCAATAACTTGCTAAGTTTGAAAAACGGTTTATTTACCTAAAGCTGACGTTTTCAAGCTTTTTTAAAGAAAACGATCGAATCTCAAAACTGGCCGTTTTTGCATGTTTTTGCTCAATATTACTTATAATTAGAGACCTTAATTTTATAAGTTGTGGATATTTGCATTATCCACAAAAACTCCCGTTTTTTAATCTTTTTTAAGAAATGGATCAAACCTTAAACACGGCCGTTTTTACAGGTTTTGATTAATATTTCTCGAATTTGAGAGCATTAACTTGCTACGTTTAAAATACGGTTTATTTACCTAAAACTGACGTTTTTCAAGCGTTTTTTAAGAAACCGATTGAATCTCAAAACTAGCCGTTTTTCCATGTTTTTGCTTAATATTACTTATATTCGTATACCTTAATTTAATAAGTTTGAAGATATTTGCATTATCCCCCAAAGTTCCGCTTTTCAATCTTTTTTAGGAAATAGATCAAACCTTAAAAACGGCTGTTTTTCCAGGTTTCGGTTAATATTACTTAAATTCGAAAGCAATAACTTAATAAGTTTAAGAAACTGTTTATTTTCCTCAAAACTGACGTTTTCAAGCTTTTTTTAAGAAAACGATCGAATCTCAAAATTGGCCGTTTTTGCAGGTTTTTGCTTAATATTACTTATAATCGGAGACCTTAATTTGATATGTTTGAAGATATTTGCATTATCCAAAAAACTCCCAATTTTCAATCTTTTTTAGGAAAAAGATCAAACCTTGAAAGCAGTTGTTTTTCAATGTTTTAGATAATATTACTTAGATTCAAGAGCAATAACTTGCTAAGTTTGAAAAACGGTTTATTTCCCCAAAACCGACGTTTTTAAAGCTTTTTTTAGGAAATCGATCAAATCTCAAAACTATCCATTTTTCAATATTTTTTAGGAAATGAAAAAAACCTTAAAAACGGCCGTTTTTGTAGGGTTTGGTTAATATTACTTAGATTCGAGAGCAATAACTTGCTTAGTTTAAATAACTGTTTATTTTCCCAAACCTGACGTTTTTCAAGCTTTTTTTAAGATATCGATAGAAACTCAATACCGGCCGTTTTTCCATGTTTTTGCCTATGATTACTTACAATCGGAGACCTCAATTTTAAAGTTTGAAGATATTTGCATTATTCAAAAGACTTCCGTTTTTCAATCTTTTTTAGGAAATGGATCAAACCTTAAAAACGGCCGTTTTTCCAGGTTTTGGTAAGTATTACTTAGATTTGAGAGCAATAACCTGCTAAGTTTAAATAACGGTTTATTTTCCCAAAGCTTTTTATAGGAGATCTATCGAATCTCAAAACTGGCCTTTTTGCATGTTTTTGCGTAATATTACTTATAATCAGAGACTTAATTTGATAAGTTTTAAGATATTTGCATTATCCAAAAAACTCCCGTTTTTCAATCTTTTTTAGGAAATGGATCAAACGTTGAAAACGGCCGTTTTTCGAGGTTTTCTTTAATATTACCTAAATTCGAGAGCAATATCTTGATAAGTTTGAGAAACGGTATATTTTCGCAAAACTGACGTTTTTCAAGCTTTTTTTAAGAAATCGATCGAATCTCAAAACTGGCAGTTTCAAAATGTTTTTGCTTAAAATTACTTATAACGGAGACCTTAATTTAAAAAGTTTAATAATATTTGCATTATCCGAAAAACTCCCATATTTTAATCTTTTGCAGGAATTGCTCAAACCTTAAAAACAGCTGTTTTTCCATGTTTTGGTTAATATTACTTAGATTTGAGAGCAATAACTTCCTAGTTTAAATAACAGTTCAATTTCCCAAAACCGACGTTTTTCAAAGTATTTTAAGAAACCGATTGAATCTCAAAACTTGCCGTTTTTCCATGTTTTTGCATAATATTACTTATAATCAGAGACTTAATTTGATAAGTTTTAAGATATTTGCATTATTTAAAAAAACCCCGTTTTTCAATCTTTTTTAGGAAATGGATCAAACGTTGAAAACGGCCGTTTTTCCAGGTTTTGGTTAATATTACCTAAATTCGAGAGCAATATCTTGCTAAGTTTGAGAAACAGTTTATTTTCCCAAAACTGACGTTTTTCAAGCTTTTTTTAAGAAATCGATCGAATTTCAAAACTGGCCGTTTCAAAATGTTTTTGCTTAATATTACTTATAATCGGAGACCTCAATTTAAAAAGTTTAATGATATTTGCATTATCCGAAAAACTCCCATATTTCAATCTTTTGCAGGAAATGGATCAAACTTTAAAAACAGCGGTTTTTCCAGGTTTTGGTTAATATTACTTAGATTCGAGAGCAATAACTTTCTAAGTTTAAATAACGGTTTATTTTCCAAAAACTGACCTTTTTCGAGTTTTTTTTTAAGAACCTGATTGAATCTAAATAACTAGCCGTTTTTTCATGTTTTTGCTTAATATTACTTATAATCAGAGACCTCAATTTGATGAGTTTGAAGATATTTGCATCATCGAAAAACTTCCGTTTTTCAATCTTTTTTAGGAAATGGATCAAACCTTAAAAACGGCTGTTTTTCCAGGTTTTGGTTAATATTACCTAGATTCGAGAGCAATAACTTGCTAAGTTTGAAAAACGGTTTATTTTTTCAAAACTGTCTTTTTTCAGGCTTTTTGAAAGAAATTGCTCAAATCTCAAACAGGCAAATTTTCCATGTTTTGGCTTAATATTACCTATAATCGGACACCTTAATTTGATAAGTTTGAACGTATGTGCATTTTCCCCAAAACTCCCGTTTTTCAATCTTTTTTAGGAAATGGATCAAACCTTCAAAACAACCATTTTCCCAGGTTTTGGTTAATATTACTTAGATTCGAGAGCAACAACTTGTTTAGTTTGAAAAACTGTTTATTGCCCTAAAACTGACGTTTTTTAAGCATTTTTTAAGAAATCGATCAAATCTCAAAACTGGCCGTTTTTCCATGTTTTGGCCTAATCTTAATTATAATCGGAGAGCTTAGTTTGAAAAGTTTGAAGATATTTGCATTATCCAAAAAAATCCCGTTTTTCAATCTTTTTTAGGAAATGGATCAAACCTTAAAAACGGCAGTTTTTTCATGCTTTGGTTAATATTACTTAGATTTGAGAGCAACAGCTTGTTTATTTTGAAAAATGGTTTATTTTAAAAAAAAACTGACGTTTTTCAAGCTTTTTTAATAAATCGATCGAATCTCAAAACAGGCCGTTTTTGCATGTTTTGGCTTAATATTACTTATAATCAGAGAGCTTAATTTGATAAGTTTGAAGATATTTGCATTATCAAAAAAACTCCCGTTTTTCAATCTTTTTTTAGGAAATGGATCAAACCTTAAAAACGGCCTTTTTTCCAGGTTTTGGTTAATATTACTTAGATTTGAGAGCAACAGCTTGTTTATTTTGAAAAATGGTTTATTTTAAAAAAAAACTGACGTTTTTCAAGCTTTTTTAATAAATCGATCGAATCTCAAAACAGGCCGTTTTTGCATGTTTTGGCTTAATATTACTTATAATCAGAGAGCTTAATTTGATAAGTTTGAAGATATTTGCATTATCCAAAAAACTCCCAATTTTCAATCTTTTTTAGGAAAAAGATCAAACCTTGAAAGCAGTTGTTTTTCAATGTTTTAGATAATATTACTTAGATTCAAGAGCAATAACTTGCTAAGTTTGAAAAACGGTTTATTTCCCCAAAACCGACGTTTTTAAAGCTTTTTTTAGGAAATCGATCAAATCTCAAAACTATCCATTTTTCCATGTTTTGGCCTAATATTACTTGTAATCGGAGAGCTTAATTTGATAGGTTTGAAGATATTTGCATCATCCAAAAAACTCCGGTTTTTCAATCTTTTTTAGGGAATGGATCAAACCTTAAGAAACGGCCGTTTTTTTCACGTTTTGGTTAATTATACTTAGATTCGAGAGCAATAACTTGCTAAGTTTTAAAAACGGTTTATTTTTCCCAAACTGTCTTTTTTCAGGCTTTTTTAAAGAAATTGCTCAAATCTCAAAACAGGCAAATTTTACATGTTTTGGGTTAATATTACTTATAATCGCAGACATTAATTTGATAAGTTTGAACATATGTGCATTATCCAAAAAAACCCAAATTTTAATCTTTTTTAGGAAATGGATCAAACCTTAAAAACTGCCGTTTTTTCAGGTTTTAGTTAATATTACTCTTTTTCGAGAGCCACAACTTGTTTAGTTTGAAAAATAGTTCATTTTTACCAAACTGACGTTTTTGAAGCTTTTTTTAAGAAATCGATTGAATCTTAAAACTGGCCGTTTTTCCATGTTTTGGCCTAATGTTGCTTATAATCGTAGACCTTAATTTGATAAGTTTGAACATATGTGCATTATCACCAGAACTCCTGTTTTTCAATCTTTTTTAGGAAATGGATCAAACCTTAAAAACGGCCGTTTTTTAATTTTTAGTTAATATTACTCTTTTTCGAGAGCCACAACTTGTTTAGTTTAAAAAACGGTTTATTTTCCCAAATTGACGTTTTTTAAGCTTTTTTTAAGAGATCGATCGAATCTGAAAACTGGCCGTTTTTCCGTTTTTTTGCCTAATATTACTTATAATCTGAGACCTTAATTTGATGAGTTTGAAGATATTTGCCTCATCCAAAAAACTCCCGTTTTTCAATCTTTTTTAGGAAATGGATCAAACCTTAAAAACGGCCTTTTTTCCAGGTTTTGGTTAATATTACTTAGATTCGAGAGCAACAACTTGTTTAGTTAAAAAAATGGTTTATTTTCAAAAAAACTGACGTATTTAAAGCTTTTTTCAAGAAATCGATCGAATCTAAAAACTCGCCGTTTTTCTAAGTTTTGAACTAATAATACTTATAATCGGAGAGCTTAAATTGATTAGTTTGAAGATATTTGCATTATCCAATAAATTCCCGTTTTTCAATCTTTTTTAGGACATGGATCAAACCTTAAAAACGGCCGTTTCTCCAAAATATTGATTAATATTACGTAGATTATAGAGCAATAACTTGCTAAGTTTGAAAAACGGTTTATTTTCCCCAAACTGACGTTTTTCAAGCTTTTTTTAAGAAATCGATTGATCTCAAAACTGGCCGTTTTTCCATGTTTTAGCCTAAGGACCCTAATTTCATAAGTTTGAACATGGGTGTATTATCCAAAAAACTCCCGTTTTTCAATCTTTTTAAGGAAATGGATCAAACCTTAAAAACGGCCGTTTTTTCAGGTTTGGTTAATATTACTTAGATTTGAGAGCAACAACTTGTTTAGTTTGAAAAACGGTTTATTTTCCTAAAACTGACGTTTTAAAAGCTTTTTTTAGGAAATCGATAGAATCTCAAAACTAGCCATTTTTCCATGTTTCGGCCTAATATTACTTATAATCGGAGACCTTAATTTGATAAGTTTGAAGATATTTGCATTATCAAAAAAACTCCCGTTTTTCAATCTTTTTTTAGGAAATGGATCAAACCTTAAAAACGGCCGTTTTTCCAGGTTTGGGTGTATATTTTCCTGAAACTGACGTTTTTCAAGCTTTTTTTAAGAAATCGATTGAATCTCAAAACCGGCCGTTTTTCCATGTTTTTGCCAAATATTACCTTTAATCGGAGACCTTAATTGGATAAGTTTTTTGATATTTGCATTATCCAAAAAACTCCCGTTTTTCAATCTTTTTAAGGAAATGGATCAAACCTTAAAAACGGCCGTTTTTCCAGGTTTTGGTTAATATTACTTAGATTCGAGAGCAATAACTTGCTAAGTTTGAAAAACAGTTTATTTTACCAAAATTGACGTTTTCCCTGCTTTTTTTAAGAAATCGATCGAATCTCCAAACTGGCAGTTTTTGCATGTTTTCGCTTAATATTACTTATAATCGGAGACCTTAATTTAGTAAGTTCGAAGATATTTGCATTATCAAAAAAACTCCCGTTTTTCAATCTTTTTAAGGAAATGGCTCAAAGCTTAAAAACGGTCGTTTTTCCAGGTTTTGGTTTATATTACTTAGATTCGAGAGCAATAGCTTGTCAATTTGAAAAACGGTTCATTTTTCCCAAATTGGCGTTTTTCAAGCTTTTTTAAAGAAATCGATCGAATCTCAAAACTGGACGTTTTTCCCTGTTTTCGCTTAATACTACTTATAATCGGAGACCTTAATTTGATAGGTTTGAAGATATTTGCATTATCCCTAAAAGTCCCGTTTTTCAATCTTTTTTTAGGAAATGGATCAAACCTTAAAAACGGCCGTTTTTCCAGGTTTTAGTTTATATTACTTAGTTTCGAGAGCAATAGCTTGTCAGTATGAATAACGAGTGTTTTCCCCAAACCGACGTTTTTCAAGCTTTTTTTAAGAAATCGATCGAATATCAAAACTGGCCGTTTTTGCATGTTTTCGCTTAATATTACTTAAAATCGGAGACCTTAATTTGGTAAGTTCGAAGATATTTGCATTATCAAAAAAACTCCCGTTTTTCAATCTTTTTAAGGAAATGGATCAAAGCTTAAAAACGGTCGTTTTTCCAGGTTTTGGTTTATATTACTTAGATTCGAGAGCAAAAGCTTGTCAATTTGAAAAACGGTTTATTTTCCCCAAATTGACGCTTTTCAAGCTTTTTTAAAGAAATCGATCCAATCTCAAAACTGGCCGTTTTTCCCTGTTTTCGCTTAATATTACTTATAATCGGAGCCCTCAATTTGATAGGTTTAAAGATATTTGCATTATCCCAAAAAGTCCCGTTTTTCAATCTTTTTTTAGGAAATGGATCAAACCTTAAAAACGGCCGTTTTTCCAGGTTTTAATTTATATTACTTAGATTCGAGAGCAATAGCTTGTCTGTTTGAATAACGAGTATTTTCACCAAAACTGACCTTTTTCAAGCTTTTTTTAAGAAATCGATCGAATATCAAAACTGGCCGTTTTTGAATGTTTTCGCTTAATATTACTTATAATCGGAGACCTTAATTTGGTAAGTTCGAAGATATTTGTATTATCAAAAAAACTCCCGTTTTTCAATCTTTTTAAGGAAATGGATCAAACCTTAAAAACGGCCGTTTTTACAGGTTTTGGTTTATATTACTTAGATTCGAAAGCAATAGCTTGTCAGTTTGAAAAACGGTTCATTTTCCCCAAATTGACGTTTTTCAAGCTTTTTTTAAGAAATCGATCGAATCTCAAAACTGGCCGTTTTTCCCTGTTTTCGCTTAATATTACTTATAATCGGAGACCTTAATTTGATAGGTTTAAAGATATTTGCATGATCCAAAAAAGTCCCGTTTTTCAATCTTTTTTAGGAAATGGATCAAACCTTAATAACAGACGTTTTTTCAGGTTTTGGTTTATATTACTTAGATTCGAGATCAATAACTTGCTAAGTTTAAAAGACGGCTTATTTTCCCATAACTGACGATTTTCAAGCTTTTTTTTAAGAAATCGATCGAATCTCAAAACTGTCCGTTTTTGCATGTTTTTGCTGAATATTACTTATAATCGTAGCCCTTAATTTGATTAGTTTGAAGATATTTGCATCATCCAAAAAAAACCGTTTTTCAATCTTTTTTAGAAAATGGATCAAACCTTAAAAACGGCCGTTTTTCCAGGTTTTGGATAATAATACTTAGATTCGAGAGCAATAACTTGCTAAGTTTGAAAAACGGTTTATTTTCCTAAAATTCACGTTTTTCAAGCTTTTTTTAAGAAACCGATCGAATCTCAAAACTAGCCGTTTTTGCATGTTTTCGCTTAATATTACTTATAATCGGAGACCTTAATTTGATAAGTCCAAAGATATTTGCATTATCGAACAAACTCCCGTTTTTCAATCGATTTAGGAAATGGACGCAACCTTAAAAACGGCCGTTTTTCAAGGTTTTGTTTAATATTACTTAGATTCAAGAGCAATAACTTGCTAAGATTGAAAAACGGTTTTTTTTCTAAAACTGACGTTTTTCAAGCTTTTTGGAAGAAATCGATCGAATCTTTTAACCGGCCGTTTTTGCATGTTTTTGCTTAATATTACTTATAATCGGAGACCTTAATTTGATAAGTTTGAAGATATTTGCATCATTCAAAAAAACTCCCGTTTTCAATCTTTTTAAGGATATGGATCAAACCTTAAAAACCGCCGTTTTTCCAGGTTTTGGTTAATATTACTTAGATTCGAGAGCAATAACTTGCTAAGTTTGAAAAACGGTTTATTTTCCCAAAACTGACGTTTTCGAAGCTTTTTTTAAGAAATCGATTGCATGTTTATGCTTAATATTAGTTATACTCGAAGACCTTAATTTGATAAGTTTAAACATATTTCAATTTCCTTAAAAACCCTCGTTTTTCAATTTTTTATTAGGAAATGAATCAAACCTTAAAAACGGCCGTTTTTCCAGGTTTTTGTGTATATTACTTAGATTTGAAAGCAATAACTTGATAGGTTTGAAAAACAGTTTATTTTCCCAAAACTGAAGTTTTTCCTTCTTTTTTTTAAGAAATCGATTGAATCTCAAAACTGGCCGTTTTCCATGTTTTTGCCTAATAAAACTTATAATCGGAGACCTTCATTAGATAGGTTTGAAGATATTTGCATTAACCAAAAAACTCCCGTTTTCAATCTTTTTTAGGAAATGGATCAAACCTTAAAAACGGCTGTTTTTTTAGGTTTCGGTGTATATTACTTAGATTCGAGAGCAATACCTTGCTAAGTTTGAAAAACGGTTTATTTTCCTAAAACTGACGTTTTTCAAGGTTTTTTAAGAAATCGATCGAATCTCAAAACTGGCTGTTTTTTGCATGTTTGTGCATAATATTAGTTAAACTCGAAGACCTTAATTTGATAAGTTTTAAGATATTTGCATTATCTAACAAACTCCCGTTTTTCAATCTTTTTTTAGAAAATGGATTAAACCTTAGAAACGGGCGTTTTTCCAGGTTTTTGTTAATATTACTTAGATTCGAGAGCAATAACTTGATAAGTTTAGAGAACGGTTTATTTTCCCCAAACCGACTTTTTTCAAGCTTTTTTTAAGAAATCGTTTGAATCTCTAGACTGGCCGTTTCTTCATGTTTTTGCCTAATATTACTTATAATTAAAGAACCTAATTTGACAAGTTTGAAGATATTTGCATTATCGAAAAAACTCTCGTTTTTCAATCTTTTTTTAGGAAATGGATCGAACCTTAAAAACGGCCGTTTTTCCAGGTGTAAGGGAATATTACTTAGATTCGACAGCAATAACTTGATAAATTTGAAAAACGGTTTATTTTCCCCAAACCGACGTTTTTCAAGCTTTTTTTAAAATATCGATCGAATCTCAAAACTGGCTGTTTTTGCATGTTTATGCTTAATATTATGTATACTCAAAGACCTTAATTTGATAAGTTTAAAAATATTTGCATTTCCTTAAAAACCTCCGTTTTTCAGTCTTTTTTTAGGACATGGATCAAACCTTAAAAACTGCCGTTTTCCCAGGTTTTCGTGTATATTACTCAGATTCGAAAGCAATAACTTGATAGGTTTAAAAAACGGTTTATTTTCTCAAAAACTAAATATTTCATGCTTTTTTTAAGAATCGATCGAATCTCAAAACTGGCTTGATTTTGCCTGTTTTTGCTTAATATTACTTATAATCGGAGACCTTAATTTGACAAGTTTGTAGATATTTGCTTCATCCAAAAAACTCTCGTTTTTCAAACTTTTTAAGGATATGGATCAAACCTTAAAAACCACCGTTTTTCCAGGTTTTGGTTAATATTACTTAGATTCGAGAGCAATAACTTGCTAAGTTTGAAAAACGGTTCATTTTCCTCAAATTGACGTTTTTTAAGCTTTTTTTAAGAAATCGATGAATCTCAAAACTTGCCGTTTTTCTATGTTTTCGCTTAATATTACTTATAATCGGAGACCTTAATTTGATAAGTTTGAACACATGTGCATTATCCAAAAAACTCCCGTTTTTCAATCTTTTTTAGTAAGTGGATCAAACCTTAAAAACAGCCGTTTTTCGAGGTTTTAGTTTATATTACTTAGATTCGAGAGCAATAACTTGCTAAGTTTGAAAGACTGTTTATTTTCCCCAAACTGACGATTTTCAAGATTTTTTTAAGAAATCGATCGAATCTCAAAACTGGCCGTTTTTGCATGTTTTTGCTAAATATTACTTATAATCGTAGACCTCAATTTGATAAGTTTGAAGATATTTGCATCATCCAAAACACACCCGTTTTTCAATCTTTTTAAGAAAATGGATGAAACCTTAAAAACGGCCGTTTTCCAGGTTTTGGTGTATATTATTTAGATTCGCGAGCAATATTTTGCTATGTTTTAAAAATGGTTTTTTTTCCCAAAATTGACGTTTTTCAAGCTTTTTTTAGATATTGTTTGAATCTTAAAAGTGGCCGTTTTTTCATGTTTTTGCCTAATATTACTTATAATCGGCGACCTTAATTTTATAGGTTTGACCATATTTTCTTTATCGAAAAAACTCCCGTTTTTCAATCTCTGTAAGGAAATTTATCAAACCTTAAAAACGGCCGTTTTTCCAGGTTTTAGGGAAATATTAATAAGATTCGAGAGCAATAACTTGCTAAGTTTGAAAAACGGTTCATTTTCCTCAAATTGACGTTTTACAAGCTTTTTTTAAGAAATCAATTGAATCTCAAAATTGGGCGTTTTTCCATGTTTTTGCTTAATATTAGTTATACTCGAAGACCTTAATTTGATAAGCTTGAAGATATTTGCATTATCCAAAAAACTCCCGTTTTTCAATCTAAGTTAGGAAATGGATAAAACCTTAAAAACGGCCGTTTTCCAGGTTTTGGTTAATATTACTAAAATTCCAGAGCAATATCTTTCTAAGTTTGAGAAACGGTGTATTTTCTAAAAACTGACGTTTTTCAAGCTTTTTTTAAGAAATCGATCGAATCTCAAAGGTGGCCGTTTTTCCATATTTTTGCCTAATATTACTTATAATCGGAGACCTTAATTGGGTAAGTTTAAAGATATTTGCATTATCCAACAAACTCCCGTTTTTTAAATCTTTTTTAGGAAATGGATCAAACCTTAAAAACAGCCGTTTTTCCAGGTTTTGGTTTATATTACTTAGATTCGAGATCAATTACTTGCTAAGTTTCAAAATCAGTTTATTTTTCTCAAAACTGAAATTTTTCAAGCCTTTTTTAAGAAATCGATCGAATCTTCAAAGAGGCGATTTTTCCAAGTTTTTGCTTAATATTACTTATAATCGGAAACCTTAATTTAATAAGTTTAAAGATATTTGCATCATCTAAAAAACTCCCGTTTTTCAATCTTTTTTAGGAAATGGATCAAACCTTAAAAACGGCCGTTTTTTCAGGTTTAGGGGAATATTACTTAGATTCAACAGCAATAACTTGATAGGTTTGAAAAACGGTTTATTTTCCCCAAACCGACGTTTTTCAAGCTTTTTTTAAGAAATCGATCGAATCTCAAAACTGGCGGTTTTTGCATTTTTATGCTTAATATTATTTATACTCGAAGACCTTAATTTGATAAGTTTATAGATATTTGCATTTCCTTAAAAACTTCCGTATTTCAATCTTTTTTTAGGAAATGGATCAAACCTTAAAAACGGCCGTTTTTCCAGGTTTTGGTGTATATTACTTAGATTCAAAAGCAATAACTTGATAGGTTTGAAAAATTGCTTATTTTCCCAAAACTGACGTTTTTCCTGCTTTTTTTAAGAAATCGATTGAATCTCCAAACAGGCGGTTTTCCATGTTTTTGCCCCCTAAACTTATAATCGGAGACCTTAATTAGATAGGTTTAAAGATATTTGCATTATCCAAAACTCCCGTTTTTCAATCTTTTTTAGGAAAAGGATCAAACCCTAAAATAAGCCGTTCTTTCAGGTTTTGGTTTATACTACTTAGATTCGAGAGCAATAACTTGCTAAGTTTAAAAAACGGTTTATTTTCTCAAAACTGACGTTTTTCAAGTTTTTTTAAGAAATCGATCGAATGTCAAAACTGGCCGTTTTTACATGTTTTTGCTTAATATTACTTATAATCGGAGACCTTAATTTGATAAGTTTGAAGATATTTGCATGCATTTCCTCAAAAACTTCTGTTTTTTAATCTAAGTTAGGAAATGGATCAAACCTTAAAAACGGCTGTTTTCCAGGTTTTGGTTAATATTACTAAAATTCCAGAGCAATATCTATCTAAGTTTGAGAAACGGTGTATTTTCCCAAAACTGGCCGTTTTTTCATGTTTTTGCCTAATATTACTTATAATCGGAGACCTTAATTGGATAAGTTTAAAGATATTTGCATTATCCCCAAAACTCCAGTTTTTCAATCGTTTAGGAAATGGACCAAACCTTAAAAACGGCCGTTTTTCCAGGTTTCGGTTTATATTACTTAGACTCGAGAGCAATAACTTGCTAAGTTTAAAAAACAGTTTATTTTCTCAAAACTGACGTTTTTCAAGCTTTTTTTAAGAAATCGATCAAATCTCAAAACTGGCCGTTTTTGCATGCTTTTGCATAAAATTACTTATAATCAAAGACCTTAATTTGATAAGTTTGAAGATATTTGCATCATCCAAAAAACTCCCGTTTTTTAATCTTTAAAGAAAATAAACCAAACCTTAAAAACCACCGTTTTTCGAGGATTTGGTTAATATTACTTAGATTCGAGAGGAATAACTTGCTAAGTTTGAAAAACGGTTTAATTCCTAAAACTGACATTTTTTAAGCTTTTTTTAAGAAATCGATCGAATCTAAAAACTGAACGTTTTCGCATGTTTATGCCTAATATTAGTTATACTCGAAGACCTTAATTTGATAAGTTTAAAGATATTTACTTTTCTTTAAAAACTCACGTTTTTCAATCTTTTTTTAGGAAATGGATCAAACCTTAAAAACGGCCGTTTTTCCAGGTTTTGGTTAATATTACTAAAATTCCAGAGCAATATCTTTCTAAGTTTGAGAAACGGTGTATTTTCCAAAAACTGACGTTTTTCAAGCTTTTTTTAAGAAATCGATCGAATCTCAAAGGTGGCCGTTTTTCCATATTTTTGCCTAATATTACTTATAATCGGAGACCTTAAATGGGTAAGTTTAAAGATATTTGCATTATCCAACAAACTCCCGTTTTTCAATCTTTTTTAGAAAAAGGATCAAACCTTAAAAACAGCCGTTTTTCCAGGTTTTGGTTTATATTACTTAGATTCGAGATCAATTACTTGCTAAGTTTCAAAATCGGTTTATTTTCTCAAAACTGAAATTTTTCAAGCCTTTTTTAAGAAATCGATCGAATCTTCAAAGAGGCGATTTTTCCAGGTTTATGCTTAATATTACTTATAATCAGAGACCTTAATTTGATAAGTTTGAAGATATTTGCATCATCTAAAAAACTCCCGTTTTTCAATCTTTTTAAGGAATTGGATAAAACCTTAAAAACGGCTGTTTTTCCAGGTTTTGGTTAATATCACTTAAATTCGAGAGCAATAACTTGCTAAGTTTGAAAAACGGTTTATTTTTCCAAAACTGACGTTTTTTAAGCTTTTTTTAAGAAATCGATCGAATCTAAAAACTGGCCATTTTTGAATGTTTATGCTTAATATTAGTTATACTCAAAGACCTTAATTTGCTAAGTTTAAAGATATTTGCATTTCCTCAAAAACCCCCGTTTTTCAATCTTTTTTTAGGAAATGGATGAAACCTTAAAAACGGCCGTTTTCCAGGTTTTGGTTAATATTACTAAAATTCGAGAGCAATATCTTTCTAAGTTTGAGAAACGGTGTATTTTTCTAAAACTGACGTTTTTCAAGCTTTTTTTCAGAAATCGATCGAATCTCAAAAGTGGCCGTTTTTCCATGTTTTTGCCTAATATTACTTATAATCGGAGACCTTAATTGGATAACTTTAAAGATATTTGCATTATCCAAAAAACTATCGTTTTTCAATCTTTTTTAGGAAATGGATCAAACCTTAAAAACAGCCGTTTTTTTAGGTTTTGGTTTATATTACTTAGATTCGAGAGCAATAACTTGCTAAGTTTAAAAAATGGTTTATTTTCTCAAAACTGACGTTTTTCAAGCTTCTTTTAAGAAATCGATCGAATCTCAAAAGTGGCCGTTTTTGCAAGTTTTTGCTTAATATTACTTATAATCGGAGACCTTAATTTTAAAAGTTTGAAGATATTTGCATCATCCAAAAAACTCTCGATTTTCAATCTTTTTAAGGATATGGATCAAACCTTAAAAACGGCCGTTTTTCCAGGTTTAGGGGAATATTACTTAGATTCAACAGCAATAACTTGATAGGTTTGAAAAACGGTTTATTTTCCCCAAACCGACGTTTTTCAAGCTTTTTTTAAGAAATCGATCGAATCTCAAAACTGGCGGTTTTTGCATTTTTATGCTTAATATTATTTATACTCGAAGACCTTAATTTGATAAGTTTATAGATATTTGCATTTCCTTAAAAACTTACGTATTTCAATCTTTTTTTAGGAAATGGATCAAACCTTAAAAACGGCCGTTTTTCCAGGTTTTGGTGTATATTACTTAGATTCAAAAGCAATAACTTGATAGGTTTGAAAAATTGCTTATTTTCCCAAAACTGACGTTTTTCCTGCTTTTTTTAAGAAATCGATTGAATCTCCAAACAGGCGGTTTTCCATGTTTTTGCCCCCTAAACTTATAATCGGAGACCTTAATTAGATAGGTTTAAAGATATTTGCCTTATCCAAAACACCCGTTTTTCAATCTTTTTTAGGAAAAGGATCAAACCCTAAAATAAGCCGTTCTTTCAGGTTTTGGTTTATACTACTTAGATTCGAAAGCAATAACTTGCTAAGTTTAAAAAACGGTTTATTTTCTCAAAACAGACGTTTTTCAAGTTTTTTTAAGAAATCGATCGAATGTCAAAACTGGCCGTTTTTACATGTTTTTGCTTAATATTACTTATAATCGGAGACCTTAATTTGATAAGTTTGAAGATATTTGCATGCATTTCCTCAAAAACTTCTGTTTTTTAATCTAAGTTAGGAAATGGATCAAACCTTAAAAACGGCTGTTTTCCAGGTTTTGGTTAATATTACTAAAATTCCAGAGCAATATCTATCTAAGTTTGAGAAACGGTGTATTTTCCCCAAACTGATGTTTTTCAAGCTTTTTTCAAGAAATCGATCGAATCTCAAAAGTGGCCGTTTTTTCATGTTTTTGCCTAATATTACTTATAATCGGAGACCTTAATTGGATAAGTTTAAAGATATTTGCATTATCCCCAAAACTCCAGTTTTTCAATCGTTTAGGAAATGGACCAAACCTTAAAAACGGCCGTTTTTCCAGGTTTCGGTTTATATTACTTAGACTCGAGAGCAATAACTTGCTAAGTTTAAAAAACAGTTTATTTTCTCAAAACTGACGTTTTTCAAGCTTTTTTTAAGAAATCGATCAAATCTCAAAACTGGCCGTTTTTGCATGCTTTTGCATAAAATTACTTATAATCAAAGACCTTAATTTGATAAGTTTGAAGATATTTGCATCATCCAAAAAACTCCCGTTTTTTAATCTTTAAAGAAAATAAACCAAACCTTAAAAACCACCGTTTTTCGAGGATTTGGTTAATATTACTTAGATTCGAGAGGAATAACTTGCTAAGTTTGAAAAACGGTTTAATTCCTACAACTGACATTTTTTAAGCTTTTTTTAAGAAATCGATCGAATCTAAAAACTGAACGTTTTCGCATGTTTATGCCTAATATTAGTTATACTCGAAGACCTTAATTTGATAAGTTTAAAGATATTTACTTTTCTTTAAAAACTCACGTTTTTCAATCTTTTTTTAGGAAATGGATCAAACCTTAAAAACGGCCGTTTTTCCAGGTTTTGGTTAATATTACTAAAATTCCAGAGCAATATCTTTCTAAGTTTGAGAAACGGTGTATTTTCCAAAAACTGACGTTTTTCAAGCTTTTTTTAAGAAATCGATCGAATCTCAAAGGTGGCCGTTTTTCCATATTTTTGCCTAATATTACTTATAATCGGAGACCTTAAATGGGTAAGTTTAAAGATATTTGCATTATCCAACAAACTCCCGTTTTTCAATCTTTTTTAGAAAAAGGATCAAACCTTAAAAACAGCCGTTTTTCCAGGTTTTGGTTTATATTACTTAGATTCGAGATCAATTACTTGCTAAGTTTCAAAATCGGTTTATTTTCTCAAAACTGAAATTTTTCAAGCCTTTTTTAAGAAATCGATCGAATCTTCAAAGAGGCGATTTTTCCAGGTTTATGCTTAATATTACTTATAATCAGAGACCTTAATTTGATAAGTTTGAAGATATTTGCATCATCTAAAAAACTCCCGTTTTTCAATCTTTTTTAGGAAATGGATCAAACCTTAAAAACGGCCGTTTTTCCAGGTTTTAGGGGAATATTACTTAGATTCGAGAGCAATAACTTGCTAAGTTTAAAAAACGGTTTATTTTCTCAAAACTGACGTTTTTCAAGCTTTTTTTAAGAAATCGATTGAATTTTAAAACTGTTGTATTTTAAATGTTTTTGCTTAATATTACTTATAATCGGAGACCTTAATTTGATAAGTTTGAAGATATTTGCATCTTCGAAAAAACTCCCGTTTTTCAATCTTTTTAAGGAATTGGATAAAACCTTAAAAACGGCTGTTTTTCCAGGTTTTGGTTAATATCACTTAAATTCGAGAGCAATAACTTGCTAAGTTTGAAAAACGGTTTATTTTTCCAAAACTGACGTTTTTTAAGCTTTTTTTAAGAAATCGATCGAATCTAAAAACTGGCCGTTTTTGAATGTTTATGCTTAATATTAGTTATACTCAAAGACCTTAATTTGCTAAGTTTAAAGATATTTGCATTTCCTCAAAAACCCCCGTTTTTCAATCTTTTTTTAGGAAATGGATGAAACCTTAAAAACGGCCGTTTTCCAGGTTTTGGTTAATATTACTAAAATTCGAGAGCAATATCTTTCTAAGTTTGAGAAACGGTGTATTTTTCTAAAACTGACGTTTTTCAAGCTTTTTTTCAGAAATCGATCGAATCTCAAAAGTGGTCGTATTTCCATGTTTTTGCCTAAGTTTACTTATAATCGGAGACTTTAATTGGATAAGTTTAAAGATATTTGCATTATCCAAAAAACTACCGTTTTTCAATCTTTTTTAGGAAATGGATCAAACCTTAAAAACAGCCGTTTTTTTAGGTTTTGGTTTATATTACTTAGATTCGAGAGCAATAACTTGCTAAGTTTAAAAAATGGTTTATTTTCTCAAAACTGACGTTTTTCAAGCTTCTTTTAAGAAATCGATCGAATCTCAAAAGTGGCCGTTTTTGCATGTTTTTGCTTAATATTACTTATAATCGGAGACCTTAATTTTATAAGTTTGAAGATATTTGCATCATCCAAAAAACTCTCGATTTTCAATCTTTTTAAGGATATGGATCAAACCTTAAAAACCGCCGTTTTTCCAGGTTTTGGTTAATATTACTTAGATTCAAGAGCAATAACTTGCTAAGTTTGAAAAACGGCTTATTATCCCAAAACTGACGTTTATCAAGCTTTTTTAAAAAATCGATCGAATCTCAAAACTGGCCATTTTTGCATGTTTATGCTTAATATTAGTTATACTCGAAGAACTTAATTTGATAAGTTTAAAGATATTTGCATTACCTTAAAAACTCCCGTTTTTCAATCTTTTTTTAGGAAATAGATCAAACCTTAAAAACGGCCGTTTTTCCAGGTTTTGGTTATATTACTTGAATTTGAGAGCAATAACTTGCTAAGTTTGTAAAACGGTTTATTTTCCTAAAACCGACGTTTTCAAGCTTTTTTAAGAAATCGATCGAATCTCAGAAGTGGTCGTATTTCCATGTTTTTGCCTAAGTTTACTTATAATCGGAGACTTTAATTGGATAAGTTTAAAGATATTTGCATTATCCAAAATCTCCCGTTTTTCAATCTTTTTTAGGAAATGGATCAAACCTTAAAAACGGCCGTTTTTTCAGGTTTTGGTGTATATTACTTAGATTCGAAAGCAATAACTTGATAGGTTTGAAAAACGGTTTATTTTTTCCAAAACTGACGTTTTTCCTGCTTTTTTTTAAAAAATCGATTGAATCTCAAAACTGGCCGTTTTAACATGTTTTTCCCTAATAAAACTTATATTCGGAGACATTAATTAAATAGGTTTGAAGATATTTGCATTATCCAAAATCTCCCGTTGTTCAATCTTTTTTAGAAAATGGATCAAACCTTAAAAACGGCCGTTTTTCCAGGTTTTGATTATTATTACTTAGATACGAGAGCAATAACCTGCTAAGTTTAAAAAACGGTTTATTTTCTTAGAACTGACGTTTTTCAAGCTTTTTTTAAGAAATCGATCGAATTTCAAAACTGGCCGTTTTTGCATGTTTTTGCTTAATATTACTTATAATCGGAGACCTTAATTTGATAAGTTTGAAGATATTTTCATCATCCAAAAAACTCCCGTTTTTGAATCTTTTTAAGGAAATGGATTAACCTTAAAAAGCGCCGTTTTTTCAGGATTTGGTTTATATCACTTAAATTCGAGAGCAATAACTTGCTAAGTTTGAAAAACGGTTTATTTTTCCAAAACTGACGTTTTTTAAGCTTTTTTTAAGAAATCGATCGAATTTCAAAACTGGCCGTTTTTGCATGTTTTTGCTTAATATTACTTATAATCGGAGACCTTAATTTGATAAGTTTGAAGATATTTTCATCATCCAAAAAACTCCCGTTTTTGAATCTTTTTAAGGAAATGGATTAACCTTAAAAAGCGCCGTTTTTTCAGGATTTGGTTTATATCACTTAAATTCGAGAGCAATAACTTGCTAAGTTTGAAAAACGGTTTATTTTTCCAAAACTGACGTTTTTTAAGCTTTTTTTAAGAAATCGATCGAATTTAAAAACTGGCCGTTTTTGAATGTTTATGCTTAATATTAGTTATACTCAAAGACCTTAATTTGCTAAGTTTAAAGATATTTGCATTTCCTCAAAAACCCCCGTTTTTCAATCTTTTTTTAGGAAATGGATGAAACCTTAAAAACGGCCGTTTTCCAGGTTTTGGTAAATATTACTAAAATTCGACAGCAATATCTTTCTAAGTTTGAGAAACGGTGTATTTTTCTAAAACTGACGTTTTTCAAGCTTTTTTTCAGAAATCGATCGCATCTCAAAAGTGGCCGTTTTTCCATGTTTTTGCCTAATATTACTTATAATCGGAGACCTTAATTAGATAACTTTAAAGATATAGGCATTTTACAAAAAACTACCGTTTTTCAATCTTTTTTAGGAAATGGATCAAACCTTAAAAACAGCCGTTTTCCCAGGTCTTGGTTTATATTACTTAGATTCGCGAACAATAACTTGTTTAGTTTAAAAAACGGTATATTTTCTCAAAACTCACGTTTTTCAAGCTTTTTTTAAGAAATCGATCGAATCTTAAAAGTGAACGTTTTTGCCTGTTTTTGCGAAATATTACTTATAATTGGAGACCTTAAATTTATAAGTTTGAAGATATTTGCATCATCCAAAAAACTCCCGATTTTCAATCTTTTTAAGGATATGGAACAAACCTTAAAAACCGCCGTTTTTCCAGGTTTTAGTTAATAATAGTTAGATTCGAGTGCAATAAATTGCTAAGTTTGAAAAACGGTTTATTATCCCAAAACTGACGTTTTTCAAGCTTTTTTTAAGAAATCGATCGAATCTCAAAACTGGCAATTTTTGCATGTTTTTGCTTAATATTACTTATAATCGGAGACCTTAATTTGATAAGTTTGAAGATATTTGCATCATCCAAAAAACTCCCGTTTTTCAATCTTTTTAAGGATATGAATCAAACTTTAAAAACCGCCGTTTTTCCAGGTTTTAGTTAATATTACTTAGATTCGAGAGCAATAACTTGCTAAGTTTAAAAAACGGTTTATTTTCCCAAAACTGACGTTTTCGAAGCTTTTTTTAAGAAATCGATTGAATCTTAAAACTGGCCGTTTTTGCATGTTTATGCTTAATATTAGTTAAACTCGAAGACCTTAATTTGATAAGTTTAAAGATATTTGCATTACCTTAAAAACTCCCGTTTTTCAATCTTTTTTTAGGAAATGGATCAAACCTTAAAAACAGCCGTTTTCCCAGGTTTTGGTGTATATTACTTAGATTCGAAAGCAATAACTTGATAGGTTTAAAAAACGGTTTATTTTCCCAAAACTGACGTTTTTCGTGCTTTTTTTAAGAAATCGGTTGAATCTCAAAACTGGCCGTTTTCCATGTTTTTGCCTAATAAAACTTATAATCGGAGACCTTAATTAGATAGGTTTGAAGATATTTGCATTATCCAAATAACTCCTGTTTTTCAATCTAAGTTAGGAAATGGATCAAACCTTAAAAACGGCAGTTTTCCAGGTTTTCGTTAATATTACTAAAATTCGAGAGCAATATCTTTCTAAGTTTGAAATACGGTTTATTATCCCCGAACTGACGTTTTTCAAGCTTTTTTTCAGAAATCTATCGAATCTCAAAAGTGGCCGTTTTTCCATGTTTTTTCCTAATATTACTTATAACCGGAGACTTTAATTGGATACGTTTAAAGATATTTGCATTATCCAAAAAACTCCCGTTTTTCAATCTTTTTTAGGAAATGGATCAAACCTTAAAAACAGCCGTTTTTTTAGGTTTTGGTTTATATTACTTAGATTCGAGAGCAATAACTTGCTAAGTTTAAAAAATGGTTTATTTTCTCAAAACTGACGTTTTTCAAGCTTCTTTTAAGAAATCGATCGAATCTCAAAAGTGGCCGTTTTTGCATGTTTTTGCTTAATATTACTTATAATCGGAGACCTTAATTTTATAAGTTTGAAGATATTTGCATCATCCAAAAAACTCTCGATTTTCAATCTTTTTAAGGATATGGATCAAACCTTAAAAACCGCCGTTTTTCCAGGTTTTGGTTAATATTACTTAGATTCAAGAGCAATAACTTGCTAAGTTTGAAAAACGGTTTATTATCCCAAAACTGACGTTTATCAAGCTTTTTTAAAAAATCGATCGAATCTCAAAACTGGCCGTTTTTGCATGTTTATGCTTAATATTAGTTATACTCGAAGAACTTAATTTGATAAGTTTAAAGATATTTGCATTACCTTAAAAACTCCCGTTTTTCAATCTTTTTTTAGGAAATGGATCAAACCTTAAAAACGGCCGTTTTTCCAGGTTTTGGTGTATATTACTTGAATTTGAGAGCAATAACCCTCTAAGTTTGTAAAACGGTTTATTTTCCTAAAACTGACGTTTTTCAAGCTTTTTTTAAGAAATCGATCGAATCTCAGAAGTGGTCGTATTTCCATGTTTTTGCCTAAGTTTACTTATAATCGGAGACTTTAATTGGATAAGTTTAAAGATATTTGCATTATCCAAAAAACTCCCGTTTTTCAATCTTTTTTAGGAAATGGATCAAACCTTAAAAACAGCCGTTTTTTTAGGTTTTGGTTTATATTACTTAGATTCGAGAGCAATAACTTGCTAAGTTTAAAAAATGGTTTATTTTCTCAAAACTGACGTTTTTCAAGCTTCTTTTAAGAAATCGATCGAATCTCAAAAGTGGCCGTTTTTGCATGTTTTTGCTTAATATTACTTATAATCGGAGACCTTAATTTGATAAGTTTGAAGATATTTGCATCATCCAAAAAACTCCCGTTTTTCAATCTTTTTAAGGATATGGATCAAACTTTAAAAACCGCCGTTTTTCCAGGTTTTAGTTAATATTACTTAGATTCGAGAGCAATAACTTGCTAAGTTTAAAAAACGGTTTATTTTCCCAAAACTGACGTTTTCGAAGCTTTTTTTAAGAAATCGATTGAATCTTAAAACTGGCCGTTTTTGCATGTTTATGCTTAATATTAGTTAAACTCGAAGACCTTAATTTGATAAGTTTAAAGATATTTGCATTACCTTAAAAACTCCCGTTTTTCAATCTTTTTTTAGGAAATGGATCAAACCTTAAAAACGGCCGTTTTCCCAGGTTTTGGTGTATATTACTTAGATTCGAAAGCAATAACTTGATACGTATAAAAAACGGTTTATTTTCCCAAAACTGACGTTTTTCGTGCTTTTTTTGAGAAATCGGTTGAATCTCAAAACTGGCCGTTTTCCATGTTTTTGCCTAATAAAACTTATAATCGGAGACCTTAATTAGATAGGTTTGAAGATATTTGCATTATCCAAATAACTCCTGTTTTTCAATCTAAGTTAGGAAATGGATCAAACCTTAAAAACGGCAGTTTTCCAGGTTTTCGTTAATATTACTAAAATTCGAGAGCAATATCTTTCTAAGTTTGAAATACGGTTTATTATCCCCGAACTGACGTTTTTCAAGCTTTTTTTCAGAAATCTATCGAATCTCAAAAGTGGCCGTTTTTCCATGTTTTTTCCTAATATTACTTATAACCGGAGACTTTAATTGGATACGTTTAAAGATATTTGCATTATCCAAAAAACTCCCGTTTTTCAATCTTTTTTAGGAAATGGATCAAACCTTAAAAACAGCCGTTTTTTTAGGTTTTGGTTTATATTACTTAGATTCGAGAGCAATAACTTGCTAAGTTTAAAAAATGGTTTATTTTCTCAAAACTGACGTTTTTCAAGCTTCTTTTAAGAAATCGATCGAATCTCAAAAGTGGCCGTTTTTGCATGTTTTTGCTTAATATTACTTATAATCGGAGACCTTAATTTTATAAGTTTGAAGATATTTGCATCATCCAAAAAACTCTCGATTTTCAATCTTTTTAAGGATATGGATCAAACCTTAAAAACCGCCGTTTTTCCAGGTTTTGGTTAATATTACTTAGATTCAAGAGCAATAACTTGCTAAGTTTGAAAAACGGTTTATTATCCCAAAACTGACGTTTATCAAGCTTTTTTAAAAAATCGATCGAATCTCAAAACTGGCCGTTTTTGCATGTTTATGCTTAATATTAGTTATACTCGAAGAACTTAATTTGATAAGTTTAAAGATATTTGCATTACCTTAAAAACTCCCGTTTTTCAATCTTTTTTTAGGAAATGGATCAAACCTTAAAAACGGCCGTTTTTCCAGGTTTTGGTTATATTACTTGAATTTGAGAGCAATAACTTGCTAAGTTTGTAAAACGGTTTATTTTCCTAAAACCGACGTTTTTCAAGCTTTTTTTAAGAAATCGATCGAATCTCAGAAGTGGTCGTATTTCCATGTTTTTGCCTAAGTTTACTTATAATCGGAGACTTTAATTGGATAAGTTTAAAGATATTTGCATTATCCAAAATCTCCCGTTTTTCAATCTTTTTTAGGAAATGGATCAAACCTTAAAAACGGCCGTTTTTCCAGGTTTTGGTGTATATTACTTAGATTCGAAAGCAATAACTTGATAGGTTTGAAAAACGGTTTATTTTTTCCAAAACTGACGTTTTTCCTGCTTTTTTTTAAAAAATCGATTGAATCTCAAAACTGGCGGTTTTAACATGTTTTTCCCTAATAAAACTTATATTCGGAGACATTAATTAAATGGGTTTGAAGATATTTGCATTATCCAAAATCTCCCGTTGTTCAATCTTTTTTAGAAAATGGATCAAACCTTAAAAACGGCCGTTTTTCCAGGTTTTGATTATTATTACTTAGATACGAGAGCAATAACCTGCTAAGTTTAAAAAATGGTTTATTTTCTCAAAACTGACGTTTTTCAAGCTTCTTTTAAGAAATCGATCGAATCTCAAAAGTGGCCGTTTTTGCATGTTTTTGCTTAATATTACTTATAATCGGAGACCTTAATTTTATAAGTTTGAAGATATTTGCATCATCCAAAAAACTCTCGATTTTCAATCTTTTTAAGGATATGGATCAAACCTTAAAAACCGCCGTTTTTCCAGGTTTTGGTTAATATTACTTAGATTCAAGAGCAATAACTTGCTAAGTTTGAAAAACGGTTTATTATCCCAAAACTGACGTTTATCAAGCTTTTTTAAAAAATCGATCGAATCTCAAAACTGGCCATTTTTGCATGTTTATGCTTAATATTAGTTATACTCGAAGAACTTAATTTGATAAGTTTAAAGATATTTGCATTACCTTAAAAACTCCCGTTTTTCAATCTTTTTTTAGGAAATGGATCAAACCTTAAAAACGGCCGTTTTTCCAGGTTTTGGTGTATATTACTTGAATTTGAGAGCAATAACTTGCTAAGTTTGTAAAACGGTTTATTTTCCTAAAACTGACGTTTTTCAAGCTTTTTTTAAGAAATCGATCGAATCTCAGAAGTGGTCGTATTTCCATGTTTTTGCCTAAGTTTACTTATAATCGGAGACTTTAATTGGATAAGTTTAAAGATATTTGCATTATCCAAAAAACTACCGTTTTTCAATCTTTTTTAGGAAATGGATCAAACCTTAAAAACAGCCGTTTTTTTAGGTTTTGGTTTATATTACTTAGATTCGAGAGCAATAACTTGCTAAGTTTAAAAAATGGTTTATTTTCTCAAAACTGACGTTTTTCAAGCTTCTTTTAAGAAATCGATCGAATCTCAAAAGTGGCCGTTTTTGCATGTTTTTGCTTAATATTACTTATAATCGGAGACCTTAATTTTATAAGTTTGAAGATATTTGCATCATCCAAAAAACTCTCGATTTTCAATCTTTTTAAGGATATGGATCAAACCTTAAAAACCGCCGTTTTTCCAGGTTTTGGTTAATATTACTTAGATTCAAGAGCAATAACTTGCTAAGTTTGAAAAACGGCTTATTATCCCAAAACTGACGTTTATCAAGCTTTTTTAAAAAATCGATCGAATCTCAAAACTGGCCATTTTTGCATGTTTATGCTTAATATTAGTTATACTCGAAGAACTTAATTTGATAAGTTTAAAGATATTTGCATTACCTTAAAAACTCTCGTTTTTCAATCTTTTTTTAGGAAATAGATCAAACCTTAAAAACGGCCGTTTTTCCAGGTTTTGGTTAATATTACTTAGATTCAAGAGCAATAACTTGCTGAGTTTGAAAAACGGTTTATTATCCCAAAACTGACGTTTATCAAGCTTTTTTAAAAAATCGATCGAATCTCAAATCTGGCCGTTTTTGCATGTTTATGCTTAATATTAGTTACACTCGAAGAACTTAATTTGATAAGTTTAAAGATATTTGCATTACCTTAAAAACTCCCGTTTTTCAATCTTTTTTTAGGAAATGGATCAAACCTTGAAAACGGCCGTTTTTCCAGGTTTTGGTGTATATTACTTGAATTTGAGAGCAATAACTTGCTAAGTTTGTAAAACGGTTTATTTTCCTAAAACTGACGTTTTTCAAGCTTTTTTTAAGAAATCGATCGAATCTCAGAAGTGGTCGTATTTCCATGTTTTTGCCTAAGTTTACTTATAATCGGAGACTTTAATTGGATAAGTTTAAAGATATTTGCATTATCCAAAATCTCCCGTTTTTCAATCTTTTTTAGGAAATAGATCAAACCTTAAAAACGGCCGTTTTTCCAGGTTTTGGTGTATATTACTTAGATTCGAAAGCAATAACTTGATAGGTTTGAAAAACGGTTTATTTTCTTAGAACTGACGTTTTTCAAGCTTTTTTTAAGAAATCGATCGAATTTCAAAACTGGCCGTTTTTGCATGTTTTTGCTTAATATTACTTATAATCGGAGACCTTAATTTGATAAGTTTGAAGATATTTTCATCATCCAAAAAACTCCCGTTTTTGAATCTTTTTAAGGAAATGGATTAACCTTAAAAAGCGCCGTTTTTTCAGGATTTGGTTTATATCACTTAAATTCGAGAGCAATAACTTGCTAAGTTTGAAAAACGGTTTATTTTTCCAAAACTGACGTTTTTTAAGCTTTTTTTAAGAAATCGATCGAATTTCAAAACTGGCCGTTTTTGCATGTTTTTGCTTAATATTACTTATAATCGGAGACCTTAATTTGATAAGTTTGAAGATATTTTCATCATCCAAAAAACTCCCGTTTTTGAATCTTTTTAAGGAAATGGATTAACCTTAAAAAGCGCCGTTTTTTCAGGATTTGGTTTATATCACTTAAATTCGAGAGCAATAACTTGCTAAGTTTGAAAAACGGTTTATTTTTCCAAAACTGACGTTTTTTAAGCTTTTTTTAAGAAATCGATCGAATTTAAAAACTGGCCGTTTTTGAATGTTTATGCTTAATATTAGTTATACTCAAAGACCTTAATTTGCTAAGTTTAAAGATATTTGCATTTCCTCAAAAACCCCCGTTTTTCAATCTTTTTTTAGGAAATGGATGAAACCTTAAAAACGGCCGTTTTCCAGGTTTTGGTAAATATTACTAAAATTCGACAGCAATATCTTTCTAAGTTTGAGAAACGGTGTATTTTTCTAAAACTGACGTTTTTCAAGCTTTTTTTCAGAAATCGATCGCATCTCAAAAGTGGCCGTTTTTCCATGTTTTTGCCTAATATTACTTATAATCGGAGACCTTAATTAGATAACTTTAAAGATATAGGCATTTTACAAAAAACTACCGTTTTTCAATCTTTTTTAGGAAATGGATCAAACCTTAAAAACAGCCGTTTTCCCAGGTCTTGGTTTATATTACTTAGATTCGCGAACAATAACTTGTTTAGTTTAAAAAACGGTATATTTTCTCAAAACTCACGTTTTTCAAGCTTTTTTTAAGAAATCGATCGAATCTTAAAAGTGAACGTTTTTGCCTGTTTTTGCGAAATATTACTTATAATTGGAGACCTTAAATTTATAAGTTTGAAGATATTTGCATCATCCAAAAAACTCCCGATTTTCAATCTTTTTAAGGATATGGAACAAACCTTAAAAACCGCCGTTTTTCCAGGTTTTAGTTAATAATAGTTAGATTCGAGTGCAATAAATTGCTAAGTTTGAAAAACGGTTTATTATCCCAAAACTGACGTTTTTCAAGCTTTTTTTAAGAAATCGATCGAATCTCAAAACTGGCAATTTTTGCATGTTTTTGCTTAATATTACTTATAATCGGAGACCTTAATTTGATAAGTTTGAAGATATTTGCATCATCCAAACAACTCCCGTTTTTCAATCTTTTTAAGGATATGAATCAAACTTTAAAAACCGCCGTTTTTCCAGGTTTTAGTTAATATTACTTAGATTCGAGAGCAATAACTTGCTAAGTTTAAAAAACGGTTTATTTTCCCAAAACTGACGTTTTCGAAGCTTTTTTTAAGAAATCGATTGAATCTTAAAACTGGCCGTTTTTGCATGTTTATGCTTAATATTAGTTAAACTCGAAGACCTTAATTTGATAAGTTTAAAGATATTTGCATTACCTTAAAAACTCCCGTTTTTCAATCTTTTTTTAGGAAATGGATCAAACCTTAAAAACAGCCGTTTTCCCAGGTTTTGGTGTATATTACTTAGATTCGAAAGCAATAACTTGATAGGTTTAAAAAACGGTTTATTTTCCCAAAACTGACGTTTTTCGTGCTTTTTTTAAGAAATCGGTTGAATCTCAAAACTGGCCGTTTTCCATGTTTTTGCCTAATAAAACTTATAATCGGAGACCTTAATTAGATAGGTTTGAAGATATTTGCATTATCCAAATAACTCCTGTTTTTCAATCTAAGTTAGGAAATGGATCAAACCTTAAAAACGGCAGTTTTCCAGGTTTTCGTTAATATTACTAAAATTCGAGAGCAATATCTTTCTAAGTTTGAAATACGGTTTATTATCCCCGAACTGACGTTTTTCAAGCTTTTTTTCAGAAATCTATCGAATCTCAAAAGTGGCCGTTTTTCCATGTTTTTTCCTAATATTACTTATAACCGGAGACTTTAATTGGATACGTTTAAAGATATTTGCATTATCCAAAAAACTCCCGTTTTTCAATCTTTTTTAGGAAATGGATCAAACCTTAAAAACAGCCGTTTTTTTAGGTTTTGGTTTATATTACTTAGATTCGAGAGCAATAACTTGCTAAGTTTAAAAAATGGTTTATTTTCTCAAAACTGACGTTTTTCAAGCTTCTTTTAAGAAATCGATCGAATCTCAAAAGTGGCCGTTTTTGCATGTTTTTGCTTAATATTACTTATAATCGGAGACCTTAATTTTATAAGTTTGAAGATATTTGCATCATCCAAAAAACTCTCGATTTTCAATCTTTTTAAGGATATGGATCAAACCTTAAAAACCGCCGTTTTTCCAGGTTTTGGTTAATATTACTTAGATTCAAGAGCAATAACTTGCTAAGTTTGAAAAACGGTTTATTATCCCAAAACTGACGTTTATCAAGCTTTTTTAAAAAATCGATCGAATCTCAAAACTGGCCGTTTTTGCATGTTTATGCTTAATATTAGTTATACTCGAAGAACTTAATTTGATAAGTTTAAAGATATTTGCATTACCTTAAAAACTCCCGTTTTTCAATCTTTTTTTAGGAAATGGATCAAACCTTAAAAACGGCCGTTTTTCCAGGTTTTGGTGTATATTACTTGAATTTGAGAGCAATAACCCTCTAAGTTTGTAAAACGGTTTATTTTCCTAAAACTGACGTTTTTCAAGCTTTTTTTAAGAAATCGATCGAATCTCAGAAGTGGTCGTATTTCCATGTTTTTGCCTAAGTTTACTTATAATCGGAGACTTTAATTGGATAAGTTTAAAGATATTTGCATTATCCAAAAAACTCCCGTTTTTCAATCTTTTTTAGGAAATGGATCAAACCTTAAAAACAGCCGTTTTTTTAGGTTTTGGTTTATATTACTTAGATTCGAGAGCAATAACTTGCTAAGTTTAAAAAATGGTTTATTTTCTCAAAACTGACGTTTTTCAAGCTTCTTTTAAGAAATCGATCGAATCTCAAAAGTGGCCGTTTTTGCATGTTTTTGCTTAATATTACTTATAATCGGAGACCTTAATTTTATAAGTTTGAAGATATTTGCATCATCCAAAAAACTCTCGATTTTCAATCTTTTTAAGGATATGGATCAAACCTTAAAAACCGCCGTTTTTCCAGGTTTTGGTTAATATTACTTAGATTCAAGAGCAATAACTTGCTAAGTTTGAAAAACGGTTTATTATCCCAAAACTGACGTTTATCAAGCTTTTTTAAAAAATCGATCGAATCTCAAAACTGGCCGTTTTTGCATGTTTATGCTTAATATTAGTTATACTCGAAGAACTTAATTTGATAAGTTTAAAGATATTTGCATTACCTTAAAAACTCCCGTTTTTCAATCTTTTTTTAGGAAATGGATCAAACCTTAAAAACGGCCGTTTTTCCAGGTTTTGGTTATATTACTTGAATTTGAGAGCAATAACTTGCTAAGTTTGTAAAACGGTTTATTTTCCTAAAACCGACGTTTTTCAAGCTTTTTTTAAGAAATCGATCGAATCTCAGAAGTGGTCGTATTTCCATGTTTTTGCCTAAGTTTACTTATAATCGGAGACTTTAATTGGATAAGTTTAAAGATATTTGCATTATCCAAAATCTCCCGTTTTTCAATCTTTTTTAGGAAATGGATCAAACCTTAAAAACGGCCGTTTTTCCAGGTTTTGGTGTATATTACTTAGATTCGAAAGCAATAACTTGATAGGTTTGAAAAACGGTTTATTTTTTCCAAAACTGACGTTTTTCCTGCTTTTTTTTAAAAAATCGATTGAATCTCAAAACTGGCGGTTTTAACATGTTTTTCCCTAATAAAACTTATATTCGGAGACATTAATTAAATGGGTTTGAAGATATTTGCATTATCCAAAATCTCCCGTTGTTCAATCTTTTTTAGAAAATGGATCAAACCTTAAAAACGGCCGTTTTTCCAGGTTTTGATTATTATTACTTAGATACGAGAGCAATAACCTGCTAAGTTTAAAAAATGGTTTATTTTCTCAAAACTGACGTTTTTCAAGCTTCTTTTAAGAAATCGATCGAATCTCAAAAGTGGCCGTTTTTGCATGTTTTTGCTTAATATTACTTATAATCGGAGACCTTAATTTTATAAGTTTGAAGATATTTGCATCATCCAAAAAACTCTCGATTTTCAATCTTTTTAAGGATATGGATCAAACCTTAAAAACCGCCGTTTTTCCAGGTTTTGGTTAATATTACTTAGATTCAAGAGCAATAACTTGCTAAGTTTGAAAAACGGTTTATTATCCCAAAACTGACGTTTATCAAGCTTTTTTAAAAAATCGATCGAATCTCAAAACTGGCCATTTTTGCATGTTTATGCTTAATATTAGTTATACTCGAAGAACTTAATTTGATAAGTTTAAAGATATTTGCATTACCTTAAAAACTCCCGTTTTTCAATCTTTTTTTAGGAAATGGATCAAACCTTAAAAACGGCCGTTTTTCCAGGTTTTGGTGTATATTACTTGAATTTGAGAGCAATAACTTGCTAAGTTTGTAAAACGGTTTATTTTCCTAAAACTGACGTTTTTCAAGCTTTTTTTAAGAAATCGATCGAATCTCAGAAGTGGTCGTATTTCCATGTTTTTGCCTAAGTTTACTTATAATCGGAGACTTTAATTGGATAAGTTTAAAGATATTTGCATTATCCAAAAAACTACCGTTTTTCAATCTTTTTTAGGAAATGGATCAAACCTTAAAAACAGCCGTTTTTTTAGGTTTTGGTTTATATTACTTAGATTCGAGAGCAATAACTTGCTAAGTTTAAAAAATGGTTTATTTTCTCAAAACTGACGTTTTTCAAGCTTCTTTTAAGAAATCGATCGAATCTCAAAAGTGGCCGTTTTTGCATGTTTTTGCTTAATATTACTTATAATCGGAGACCTTAATTTTATAAGTTTGAAGATATTTGCATCATCCAAAAAACTCTCGATTTTCAATCTTTTTAAGGATATGGATCAAACCTTAAAAACCGCCGTTTTTCCAGGTTTTGGTTAATATTACTTAGATTCAAGAGCAATAACTTGCTAAGTTTGAAAAACGGCTTATTATCCCAAAACTGACGTTTATCAAGCTTTTTTAAAAAATCGATCGAATCTCAAAACTGGCCAT
The DNA here is from genome assembly GCA_963969495.1 of Ceratothoa steindachneri. Lineage (NCBI taxonomy): Eukaryota > Metazoa > Arthropoda > Malacostraca > Isopoda > Cymothoidae > Ceratothoa > Ceratothoa steindachneri. Next base: position 67,693,798 of record OZ018334.1, read on the forward strand.
TTTTGCATGTTTATGCTTAATATTAGTTATACTCGAAGAACTTAATTTGATAAGTTTAAAGATATTTGCATTACCTTAAAAACTCCCGTTTTTCAATCTTTTTTTAGGAAATAGATCAAACCTTAAAAACGGCCGTTTTTCCAGGTTTTGGTTATATTACTTGAATTTGAGAGCAATAACTTGCTAAGTTTGTAAAACGGTTTATTTTCCTAAAACCGACGTTTTTCAAGCTTTTTTTAAGAAATCGATCGAATCTCAGAAGTGGTCGTATTTCCATGTTTTTGCCTAAGTTTACTTATAATCGGAGACTTTAATTGGATAAGTTTAAAGATATTTGCATTATCCAAAATCTCCCGTTTTTCAATCTTTTTTAGGAAATGGATCAAACCTTAAAAACGGCCGTTTTTTCAGGTTTTGGTGTATATTACTTAGATTCGAAAGCAATAACTTGATAGGTTTGAAAAACGGTTTATTTTTTCCAAAACTGACGTTTTTCCTGCTTTTTTTTAAAAAATCGATTGAATCTCAAAACTGGCCGTTTTAACATGTTTTTCCCTAATAAAACTTATATTCGGAGACATTAATTAAATAGGTTTGAAGATATTTGCATTATCCAAAATCTCCCGTTGTTCAATCTTTTTTAGAAAATGGATCAAACCTTAAAAACGGCCGTTTTTCCAGGTTTTGATTATTATTACTTAGATACGAGAGCAATAACCTGCTAAGTTTAAAAAACGGTTTATTTTCTTAGAACTGACGTTTTTCAAGCTTTTTTTAAGAAATCGATCGAATTTCAAAACTGGCCGTTTTTGCATGTTTTTGCTTAATATTACTTATAATCGGAGACCTTAATTTGATAAGTTTGAAGATATTTTCATCATCCAAAAAACTCCCGTTTTTGAATCTTTTTAAGGAAATGGATTAACCTTAAAAAGCGCCGTTTTTTCAGGATTTGGTTTATATCACTTAAATTCGAGAGCAATAACTTGCTAAGTTTGAAAAACGGTTTATTTTTCCAAAACTGACGTTTTTTAAGCTTTTTTTAAGAAATCGATCGAATTTCAAAACTGGCCGTTTTTGCATGTTTTTGCTTAATATTACTTATAATCGGAGACCTTAATTTGATAAGTTTGAAGATATTTTCATCATCCAAAAAACTCCCGTTTTTGAATCTTTTTAAGGAAATGGATTAACCTTAAAAAGCGCCGTTTTTTCAGGATTTGGTTTATATCACTTAAATTCGAGAGCAATAACTTGCTAAGTTTGAAAAACGGTTTATTTTTCCAAAACTGACGTTTTTTAAGCTTTTTTTAAGAAATCGATCGAATTTAAAAACTGGCCGTTTTTGAATGTTTATGCTTAATATTAGTTATACTCAAAGACCTTAATTTGCTAAGTTTAAAGATATTTGCATTTCCTCAAAAACCCCCGTTTTTCAATCTTTTTTTAGGAAATGGATGAAACCTTAAAAACGGCCGTTTTCCAGGTTTTGGTAAATATTACTAAAATTCGACAGCAATATCTTTCTAAGTTTGAGAAACGGTGTATTTTTCTAAAACTGACGTTTTTCAAGCTTTTTTTCAGAAATCGATCGCATCTCAAAAGTGGCCGTTTTTCCATGTTTTTGCCTAATATTACTTATAATCGGAGACCTTAATTAGATAACTTTAAAGATATATGCATTTTACAAAAAACTACCGTTTTTCAATCTTTTTTAGGAAATGGATCAAACCTTAAAAACAGCCGTTTTCCCAGGTCTTGGTTTATATTACTTAGATTCGCGAACAATAACTTGTTTAGTTTAAAAAACGGTATATTTTCTCAAAACTCACGTTTTTCAAGCTTTTTTTAAGAAATCGATCGAATCTTAAAAGTGAACGTATTTGCATGTTTTTGCTTAATATTACTTATAATCGGAGACCTTAATTTGATAAGTTTGAAGATATTTGCATCATCCAAAAAACTCCCGATTTTCAATCTTTTTAAGGATATGGAACAAACCTTAAAAACCGCCGTTTTTCCAGGTTTTAGTTAATAATAGTTAGATTCGAGTGCAATAAATTGCTAAGTTTGAAAAACGGTTTATTATCCCAAAACTGACGTTTTTCAAGCTTTTTTTAAGAAATCGATCGAATCTCAAAACTGGCAATTTTTGCATGTTTTTGCTTAATATTACTTATAATCGGAGACCTTAATTTGATAAGTTTGAAGATATTTGCATCATCCAAAAAACTCCCGTTTTTCAATCTTTTTAAGGATATGGATCAAACTTTAAAAACCGCCGTTTTTCCAGGTTTTAGTTAATATTACTTAGATTCGAGAGCAATAACTTGCTAAGTTTAAAAAACGGTTTATTTTCCCAAAACTGACGTTTTCGAAGCTTTTTTTAAGAAATCGATTGAATCTTAAAACTGGCCGTTTTTGCATGTTTATGCTTAATATTAGTTAAACTCGAAGACCTTAATTTGATAAGTTTAAAGATATTTGCATTACCTTAAAAACTCCCGTTTTTCAATCTTTTTTTAGGAAATGGATCAAACCTTAAAAACGGCCGTTTTCCCAGGTTTTGGTGTATATTACTTAGATTCGAAAGCAATAACTTGATACGTATAAAAAACGGTTTATTTTCCCAAAACTGACGTTTTTCGTGCTTTTTTTGAGAAATCGGTTGAATCTCAAAACTGGCCGTTTTCCATGTTTTTGCCTAATAAAACTTATAATCGGAGACCTTAATTAGATAGGTTTGAAGATATTTGCATTATCCAAATAACTCCTGTTTTTCAATCTAAGTTAGGAAATGGATCAAACCTTAAAAACGGCAGTTTTCCAGGTTTTCGTTAATATTACTAAAATTCGAGAGCAATATCTTTCTAAGTTTGAAATACGGTTTATTATCCCCGAACTGACGTTTTTCAAGCTTTTTTTCAGAAATCTATCGAATCTCAAAAGTGGCCGTTTTTCCATGTTTTTTCCTAATATTACTTATAACCGGAGACTTTAATTGGATACGTTTAAAGATATTTGCATTATCCAAAAAACTCCCGTTTTTCAATCTTTTTTAGGAAATGGATCAAACCTTAAAAACAGCCGTTTTTTTAGGTTTTGGTTTATATTACTTAGATTCGAGAGCAATAACTTGCTAAGTTTAAAAAATGGTTTATTTTCTCAAAACTGACGTTTTTCAAGCTTCTTTTAAGAAATCGATCGAATCTCAAAAGTGGCCGTTTTTGCATGTTTTTGCTTAATATTACTTATAATCGGAGACCTTAATTTTATAAGTTTGAAGATATTTGCATCATCCAAAAAACTCTCGATTTTCAATCTTTTTAAGGATATGGATCAAACCTTAAAAACCGCCGTTTTTCCAGGTTTTGGTTAATATTACTTAGATTCAAGAGCAATAACTTGCTAAGTTTGAAAAACGGTTTATTATCCCAAAACTGACGTTTATCAAGCTTTTTTAAAAAATCGATCGAATCTCAAAACTGGCCGTTTTTGCATGTTTATGCTTAATATTAGTTATACTCGAAGAACTTAATTTGATAAGTTTAAAGATATTTGCATTACCTTAAAAACTCCCGTTTTTCAATCTTTTTTTAGGAAATGGATCAAACCTTAAAAACGGCCGTTTTTCCAGGTTTTGGTTATATTACTTGAATTTGAGAGCAATAACTTGCTAAGTTTGTAAAACGGTTTATTTTCCTAAAACCGACGTTTTTCAAGCTTTTTTTAAGAAATCGATCGAATCTCAGAAGTGGTCGTATTTCCATGTTTTTGCCTAAGTTTACTTATAATCGGAGACTTTAATTGGATAAGTTTAAAGATATTTGCATTATCCAAAATCTCCCGTTTTTCAATCTTTTTTAGGAAATGGATCAAACCTTAAAAACGGCCGTTTTTCCAGGTTTTGGTGTATATTACTTAGATTCGAAAGCAATAACTTGATAGGTTTGAAAAACGGTTTATTTTTTCCAAAACTGACGTTTTTCCTGCTTTTTTTTAAAAAATCGATTGAATCTCAAAACTGGCGGTTTTAACATGTTTTTCCCTAATAAAACTTATATTCGGAGACATTAATTAAATGGGTTTGAAGATATTTGCATTATCCAAAATCTCCCGTTGTTCAATCTTTTTTAGAAAATGGATCAAACCTTAAAAACGGCCGTTTTTCCAGGTTTTGATTATTATTACTTAGATACGAGAGCAATAACCTGCTAAGTTTAAAAAATGGTTTATTTTCTCAAAACTGACGTTTTTCAAGCTTCTTTTAAGAAATCGATCGAATCTCAAAAGTGGCCGTTTTTGCATGTTTTTGCTTAATATTACTTATAATCGGAGACCTTAATTTTATAAGTTTGAAGATATTTGCATCATCCAAAAAACTCTCGATTTTCAATCTTTTTAAGGATATGGATCAAACCTTAAAAACCGCCGTTTTTCCAGGTTTTGGTTAATATTACTTAGATTCAAGAGCAATAACTTGCTAAGTTTGAAAAACGGTTTATTATCCCAAAACTGACGTTTATCAAGCTTTTTTAAAAAATCGATCGAATCTCAAAACTGGCCATTTTTGCATGTTTATGCTTAATATTAGTTATACTCGAAGAACTTAATTTGATAAGTTTAAAGATATTTGCATTACCTTAAAAACTCCCGTTTTTCAATCTTTTTTTAGGAAATGGATCAAACCTTAAAAACGGCCGTTTTTCCAGGTTTTGGTGTATATTACTTGAATTTGAGAGCAATAACTTGCTAAGTTTGTAAAACGGTTTATTTTCCTAAAACTGACGTTTTTCAAGCTTTTTTTAAGAAATCGATCGAATCTCAGAAGTGGTCGTATTTCCATGTTTTTGCCTAAGTTTACTTATAATCGGAGACTTTAATTGGATAAGTTTAAAGATATTTGCATTATCCAAAAAACTACCGTTTTTCAATCTTTTTTAGGAAATGGATCAAACCTTAAAAACAGCCGTTTTTTTAGGTTTTGGTTTATATTACTTAGATTCGAGAGCAATAACTTGCTAAGTTTAAAAAATGGTTTATTTTCTCAAAACTGACGTTTTTCAAGCTTCTTTTAAGAAATCGATCGAATCTCAAAAGTGGCCGTTTTTGCATGTTTTTGCTTAATATTACTTATAATCGGAGACCTTAATTTTATAAGTTTGAAGATATTTGCATCATCCAAAAAACTCTCGATTTTCAATCTTTTTAAGGATATGGATCAAACCTTAAAAACCGCCGTTTTTCCAGGTTTTGGTTAATATTACTTAGATTCAAGAGCAATAACTTGCTAAGTTTGAAAAACGGCTTATTATCCCAAAACTGACGTTTATCAAGCTTTTTTAAAAAATCGATCGAATCTCAAAACTGGCCATTTTTGCATGTTTATGCTTAATATTAGTTATACTCGAAGAACTTAATTTGATAAGTTTAAAGATATTTGCATTACCTTAAAAACTCCCGTTTTTCAATCTTTTTTTAGGAAATAGATCAAACCTTAAAAACGGCCGTTTTTCCAGGTTTTGGTTATATTACTTGAATTTGAGAGCAATAACTTGCTAAGTTTGTAAAACGGTTTATTTTCCTAAAACCGACGTTTTTCAAGCTTTTTTTAAGAAATCGATCGAATCTCAGAAGTGGTCGTATTTCCATGTTTTTGCCTAAGTTTACTTATAATCGGAGACTTTAATTGGATAAGTTTAAAGATATTTGCATTATCCAAAATCTCCCGTTTTTCAATCTTTTTTAGGAAATGGATCAAACCTTAAAAACGGCCGTTTTTTCAGGTTTTGGTGTATATTACTTAGATTCGAAAGCAATAACTTGATAGGTTTGAAAAACGGTTTATTTTTTCCAAAACTGACGTTTTTCCTGCTTTTTTTTAAAAAATCGATTGAATCTCAAAACTGGCCGTTTTAACATGTTTTTCCCTAATAAAACTTATATTCGGAGACATTAATTAAATAGGTTTGAAGATATTTGCATTATCCAAAATCTCCCGTTGTTCAATCTTTTTTAGAAAATGGATCAAACCTTAAAAACGGCCGTTTTTCCAGGTTTTGATTATTATTACTTAGATACGAGAGCAATAACCTGCTAAGTTTAAAAAACGGTTTATTTTCTTAGAACTGACGTTTTTCAAGCTTTTTTTAAGAAATCGATCGAATTTCAAAACTGGCCGTTTTTGCATGTTTTTGCTTAATATTACTTATAATCGGAGACCTTAATTTGATAAGTTTGAAGATATTTTCATCATCCAAAAAACTCCCGTTTTTGAATCTTTTTAAGGAAATGGATTAACCTTAAAAAGCGCCGTTTTTTCAGGATTTGGTTTATATCACTTAAATTCGAGAGCAATAACTTGCTAAGTTTGAAAAACGGTTTATTTTTCCAAAACTGACGTTTTTTAAGCTTTTTTTAAGAAATCGATCGAATTTCAAAACTGGCCGTTTTTGCATGTTTTTGCTTAATATTACTTATAATCGGAGACCTTAATTTGATAAGTTTGAAGATATTTTCATCATCCAAAAAACTCCCGTTTTTGAATCTTTTTAAGGAAATGGATTAACCTTAAAAAGCGCCGTTTTTTCAGGATTTGGTTTATATCACTTAAATTCGAGAGCAATAACTTGCTAAGTTTGAAAAACGGTTTATTTTTCCAAAACTGACGTTTTTTAAGCTTTTTTTAAGAAATCGATCGAATTTAAAAACTGGCCGTTTTTGAATGTTTATGCTTAATATTAGTTATACTCAAAGACCTTAATTTGCTAAGTTTAAAGATATTTGCATTTCCTCAAAAACCCCCGTTTTTCAATCTTTTTTTAGGAAATGGATGAAACCTTAAAAACGGCCGTTTTCCAGGTTTTGGTAAATATTACTAAAATTCGACAGCAATATCTTTCTAAGTTTGAGAAACGGTGTATTTTTCTAAAACTGACGTTTTTCAAGCTTTTTTTCAGAAATCGATCGCATCTCAAAAGTGGCCGTTTTTCCATGTTTTTGCCTAATATTACTTATAATCGGAGACCTTAATTAGATAACTTTAAAGATATAGGCATTTTACAAAAAACTACCGTTTTTCAATCTTTTTTAGGAAATGGATCAAACCTTAAAAACAGCCGTTTTCCCAGGTCTTGGTTTATATTACTTAGATTCGCGAACAATAACTTGTTTAGTTTAAAAAACGGTATATTTTCTCAAAACTCACGTTTTTCAAGCTTTTTTTAAGAAATCGATCGAATCTTAAAAGTGAACGTTTTTGCCTGTTTTTGCGAAATATTACTTATAATTGGAGACCTTAAATTTATAAGTTTGAAGATATTTGCATCATCCAAAAAACTCCCGATTTTCAATCTTTTTAAGGATATGGAACAAACCTTAAAAACCGCCGTTTTTCCAGGTTTTAGTTAATAATAGTTAGATTCGAGTGCAATAAATTGCTAAGTTTGAAAAACGGTTTATTATCCCAAAACTGACGTTTTTCAAGCTTTTTTTAAGAAATCGATCGAATCTCAAAACTGGCAATTTTTGCATGTTTTTGCTTAATATTACTTATAATCGGAGACCTTAATTTGATAAGTTTGAAGATATTTGCATCATCCAAAAAACTCCCGTTTTTCAATCTTTTTAAGGATATGAATCAAACTTTAAAAACCGCCGTTTTTCCAGGTTTTAGTTAATATTACTTAGATTCGAGAGCAATAACTTGCTAAGTTTAAAAAACGGTTTATTTTCCCAAAACTGACGTTTTCGAAGCTTTTTTTAAGAAATCGATTGAATCTTAAAACTGGCCGTTTTTGCATGTTTATGCTTAATATTAGTTAAACTCGAAGACCTTAATTTGATAAGTTTAAAGATATTTGCATTACCTTAAAAACTCCCGTTTTTCAATCTTTTTTTAGGAAATGGATCAAACCTTAAAAACAGCCGTTTTCCCAGGTTTTGGTGTATATTACTTAGATTCGAAAGCAATAACTTGATAGGTTTAAAAAACGGTTTATTTTCCCAAAACTGACGTTTTTCGTGCTTTTTTTAAGAAATCGGTTGAATCTCAAAACTGGCCGTTTTCCATGTTTTTGCCTAATAAAACTTATAATCGGAGACCTTAATTAGATAGGTTTGAAGATATTTGCATTATCCAAATAACTCCTGTTTTTCAATCTAAGTTAGGAAATGGATCAAACCTTAAAAACGGCAGTTTTCCAGGTTTTCGTTAATATTACTAAAATTCGAGAGCAATATCTTTCTAAGTTTGAAATACGGTTTATTATCCCCGAACTGACGTTTTTCAAGCTTTTTTTCAGAAATCTATCGAATCTCAAAAGTGGCCGTTTTTCCATGTTTTTTCCTAATATTACTTATAACCGGAGACTTTAATTGGATACGTTTAAAGATATTTGCATTATCCAAAAAACTCCCGTTTTTCAATCTTTTTTAGGAAATGGATCAAACCTTAAAAACAGCCGTTTTTTTAGGTTTTGGTTTATATTACTTAGATTCGAGAGCAATAACTTGCTAAGTTTAAAAAATGGTTTATTTTCTCAAAACTGACGTTTTTCAAGCTTCTTTTAAGAAATCGATCGAATCTCAAAAGTGGCCGTTTTTGCATGTTTTTGCTTAATATTACTTATAATCGGAGACCTTAATTTTATAAGTTTGAAGATATTTGCATCATCCAAAAAACTCTCGATTTTCAATCTTTTTAAGGATATGGATCAAACCTTAAAAACCGCCGTTTTTCCAGGTTTTGGTTAATATTACTTAGATTCAAGAGCAATAACTTGCTAAGTTTGAAAAACGGTTTATTATCCCAAAACTGACGTTTATCAAGCTTTTTTAAAAAATCGATCGAATCTCAAAACTGGCCGTTTTTGCATGTTTATGCTTAATATTAGTTATACTCGAAGAACTTAATTTGATAAGTTTAAAGATATTTGCATTACCTTAAAAACTCCCGTTTTTCAATCTTTTTTTAGGAAATGGATCAAACCTTAAAAACGGCCGTTTTTCCAGGTTTTGGTGTATATTACTTGAATTTGAGAGCAATAACCCTCTAAGTTTGTAAAACGGTTTATTTTCCTAAAACTGACGTTTTTCAAGCTTTTTTTAAGAAATCGATCGAATCTCAGAAGTGGTCGTATTTCCATGTTTTTGCCTAAGTTTACTTATAATCGGAGACTTTAATTGGATAAGTTTAAAGATATTTGCATTATCCAAAAAACTCCCGTTTTTCAATCTTTTTTAGGAAATGGATCAAACCTTAAAAACAGCCGTTTTTTTAGGTTTTGGTTTATATTACTTAGATTCGAGAGCAATAACTTGCTAAGTTTAAAAAATGGTTTATTTTCTCAAAACTGACGTTTTTCAAGCTTCTTTTAAGAAATCGATCGAATCTCAAAAGTGGCCGTTTTTGCATGTTTTTGCTTAATATTACTTATAATCGGAGACCTTAATTTGATAAGTTTGAAGATATTTGCATCATCCAAAAAACTCCCGTTTTTCAATCTTTTTAAGGATATGGATCAAACTTTAAAAACCGCCGTTTTTCCAGGTTTTAGTTAATATTACTTAGATTCGAGAGCAATAACTTGCTAAGTTTAAAAAACGGTTTATTTTCCCAAAACTGACGTTTTCGAAGCTTTTTTTAAGAAATCGATTGAATCTTAAAACTGGCCGTTTTTGCATGTTTATGCTTAATATTAGTTAAACTCAAAGACCTTAATTTGATAAGTTTAAAGATATTTGCATTACCTTAAAAACTCCCGTTTTTCAATCTTTTTTTAGGAAATGGATCAAACCTTAAAAACGGCCGTTTTCCCAGGTTTTGGTGTATATTACTTAGATTCGAAAGCAATAACTTGATACGTATAAAAAACGGTTTATTTTCCCAAAACTGACGTTTTTCGTGCTTTTTTTGAGAAATCGGTTGAATCTCAAAACTGGCCGTTTTCCATGTTTTTGCCTAATAAAACTTATAATCGGAGACCTTAATTAGATAGGTTTGAAGATATTTGCATTATCCAAATAACTCCTGTTTTTCAATCTAAGTTAGGAAATGGATCAAACCTTAAAAACGGCAGTTTTCCAGGTTTTCGTTAATATTACTAAAATTCGAGAGCAATATCTTTCTAAGTTTGAAATACGGTTTATTATCCCCGAACTGACGTTTTTCAAGCTTTTTTTCAGAAATCTATCGAATCTCAAAAGTGGCCGTTTTTCCATGTTTTTTCCTAATATTACTTATAACCGGAGACTTTAATTGGATACGTTTAAAGATATTTGCATTATCCAAAAAACTCCCGTTTTTCAATCTTTTTTAGGAAATGGATCAAACCTTAAAAACAGCCGTTTTTTTAGGTTTTGGTTTATATTACTTAGATTCGAGAGCAATAACTTGCTAAGTTTAAAAAATGGTTTATTTTCTCAAAACTGACGTTTTTCAAGCTTCTTTTAAGAAATCGATCGAATCTCAAAAGTGGCCGTTTTTGCATGTTTTTGCTTAATATTACTTATAATCGGAGACCTTAATTTTATAAGTTTGAAGATATTTGCATCATCCAAAAAACTCTCGATTTTCAATCTTTTTAAGGATATGGATCAAACCTTAAAAACCGCCGTTTTTCCAGGTTTTGGTTAATATTACTTAGATTCAAGAGCAATAACTTGCTAAGTTTGAAAAACGGTTTATTATCCCAAAACTGACGTTTATCAAGCTTTTTTAAAAAATCGATCGAATCTCAAAACTGGCCGTTTTTGCATGTTTATGCTTAATATTAGTTATACTCGAAGAACTTAATTTGATAAGTTTAAAGATATTTGCATTACCTTAAAAACTCCCGTTTTTCAATCTTTTTTTAGGAAATGGATCAAACCTTAAAAACGGCCGTTTTTCCAGGTTTTGGTTATATTACTTGAATTTGAGAGCAATAACTTGCTAAGTTTGTAAAACGGTTTATTTTCCTAAAACCGACGTTTTTCAAGCTTTTTTTAAGAAATCGATCGAATCTCAGAAGTGGTCGTATTTCCATGTTTTTGCCTAAGTTTACTTATAATCGGAGACTTTAATTGGATAAGTTTAAAGATATTTGCATTATCCAAAATCTCCCGTTTTTCAATCTTTTTTAGGAAATGGATCAAACCTTAAAAACGGCCGTTTTTCCAGGTTTTGGTGTATATTACTTAGATTCGAAAGCAATAACTTGATAGGTTTGAAAAACGGTTTATTTTTTCCAAAACTGACGTTTTTCCTGCTTTTTTTTAAAAAATCGATTGAATCTCAAAACTGGCGGTTTTAACATGTTTTTCCCTAATAAAACTTATATTCGGAGACATTAATTAAATGGGTTTGAAGATATTTGCATTATCCAAAATCTCCCGTTGTTCAATCTTTTTTAGAAAATGGATCAAACCTTAAAAACGGCCGTTTTTCCAGGTTTTGATTATTATTACTTAGATACGAGAGCAATAACCTGCTAAGTTTAAAAAATGGTTTATTTTCTCAAAACTGACGTTTTTCAAGCTTCTTTTAAGAAATCGATCGAATCTCAAAAGTGGCCGTTTTTGCATGTTTTTGCTTAATATTACTTATAATCGGAGACCTTAATTTTATAAGTTTGAAGATATTTGCATCATCCAAAAAACTCTCGATTTTCAATCTTTTTAAGGATATGGATCAAACCTTAAAAACCGCCGTTTTTCCAGGTTTTGGTTAATATTACTTAGATTCAAGAGCAATAACTTGCTAAGTTTGAAAAACGGTTTATTATCCCAAAACTGACGTTTATCAAGCTTTTTTAAAAAATCGATCGAATCTCAAAACTGGCCATTTTTGCATGTTTATGCTTAATATTAGTTATACTCGAAGAACTTAATTTGATAAGTTTAAAGATATTTGCATTACCTTAAAAACTCCCGTTTTTCAATCTTTTTTTAGGAAATGGATCAAACCTTAAAAACGGCCGTTTTTCCAGGTTTTGGTGTATATTACTTGAATTTGAGAGCAATAACTTGCTAAGTTTGTAAAACGGTTTATTTTCCTAAAACTGACGTTTTTCAAGCTTTTTTTAAGAAATCGATCGAATCTCAGAAGTGGTCGTATTTCCATGTTTTTGCCTAAGTTTACTTATAATCGGAGACTTTAATTGGATAAGTTTAAAGATATTTGCATTATCCAAAAAACTACCGTTTTTCAATCTTTTTTAGGAAATGGATCAAACCTTAAAAACAGCCGTTTTTTTAGGTTTTGGTTTATATTACTTAGATTCGAGAGCAATAACTTGCTAAGTTTAAAAAATGGTTTATTTTCTCAAAACTGACGTTTTTCAAGCTTCTTTTAAGAAATCGATCGAATCTCAAAAGTGGCCGTTTTTGCATGTTTTTGCTTAATATTACTTATAATCGGAGACCTTAATTTTATAAGTTTGAAGATATTTGCATCATCCAAAAAACTCTCGATTTTCAATCTTTTTAAGGATATGGATCAAACCTTAAAAACCGCCGTTTTTCCAGGTTTTGGTTAATATTACTTAGATTCAAGAGCAATAACTTGCTAAGTTTGAAAAACGGCTTATTATCCCAAAACTGACGTTTATCAAGCTTTTTTAAAAAATCGATCGAATCTCAAAACTGGCCATTTTTGCATGTTTATGCTTAATATTAGTTATACTCGAAGAACTTAATTTGATAAGTTTAAAGATATTTGCATTACCTTAAAAACTCTCGTTTTTCAATCTTTTTTTAGGAAATAGATCAAACCTTAAAAACGGCCGTTTTTCCAGGTTTTGGTTATATTACTTGAATTTGAGAGCAATAACTTGCTAAGTTTGTAAAACGGTTTATTTTCCTAAAACCGACGTTTTTCAAGCTTTTTTTAAGAAATCGATCGAATCTCAGAAGTGGTCGTATTTCCATGTTTTTGCCTAAGTTTACTTATAATCGGAGACTTTAATTGGATAAGTTTAAAGATATTTGCATTATCCAAAATCTCCCGTTTTTCAATCTTTTTTAGGAAATGGATCAAACCTTAAAAACGGCCGTTTTTTCAGGTTTTGGTGTATATTACTTAGATTCGAAAGCAATAACTTGATAGGTTTGAAAAACGGTTTATTTTTTCCAAAACTGACGTTTTTCCTGCTTTTTTTTAAAAAATCGATTGAATCTCAAAACTGGCCGTTTTAACATGTTTTTCCCTAATAAAACTTATATTCGGAGACATTAATTAAATAGGTTTGAGGATATTTGCATTATCCAAAATCTCCCGTTGTTCAATCTTTTTTAGAAAATGGATCAAACCTTAAAAACGGCCGTTTTTCCAGGTTTTGATTATTATTACTTAGATACGAGAGCAATAACCTGCTAAGTTTAAAAAACGGTTTATTTTCTTAGAACTGACGTTTTTCAAGCTTTTTTTAAGAAATCGATCGAATTTCAAAACTGGCCGTTTTTGCATGTTTTTGCTTAATATTACTTATAATCGGAGACCTTAATTTGATAAGTTTGAAGATATTTTCATCATCCAAAAAACTCCCGTTTTTGAATCTTTTTAAGGAAATGGATTAACCTTAAAAAGCGCCGTTTTTTCAGGATTTGGTTTATATCACTTAAATTCGAGAGCAATAACTTGCTAAGTTTGAAAAACGGTTTATTTTTCCAAAACTGACGTTTTTTAAGCTTTTTTTAAGAAATCGATCGAATCTAAAAACTGGCCGTTTTTGAATGTTTATGCTTAATATTAGTTATACTCAAAGACCTTAATTTGCTAAGTTTAAAGATATTTGCATTTCCTCAAAAACCCCCGTTTTTCAATCTTTTTTTAGGAAATTGATGAAACCTTAAAAACGGCCGTTTTCCAGGTTTTGGTTAATATTACTAAAATTCGGGAGCAATATCTTTCTAAGTTTGAAATACGGTTTATTATCCCCGAACTGACGTTTCTCAAGCTTTTTTTCAGAAATCTATCGAATCTCAAAAGTGGCCGTTTTTCCATGTTTTTTCCTAATATTACTTATAACCGGAGACTTTAATTGGATACGTTTAAAGATATTTGCATTATCCAAAAAACTCCCGTTTTTCAATCTTTTTTAGGAAATGGATCAAACCTTAAAAACAGCCGTTTTTTTAGGTTTTGGTTTATATTACTTAGATTCGAGAGCAATAACTTGCTAAGTTTAAAAAATGGTTTATTTTCTCAAAACTGACGTTTTTCAAGCTTCTTTTAAGAAATCGATCGAATCTCAAAAGTGGCCGTTTTTGCAAGTTTTTGCTTAATATTACTTATAATCGGAGACCTTAATTTTATAAGTTTGAAGATATTTGCATCATCCAAAAAACTCTCGATTTTCAATCTTTTTAAGGATATGGATCAAACCTTAAAAACCGCCATTTTTCCAGGTTTTGGTTAATATTACTTAGATTCAAGAGCAATAACTTGCTAAGTTTGAAAAACGGTTTATTATCCCAAAACTGACGTTTATCAAGCTTTTTTAAAAAATCGATCGAATCTCAAAACTGGCCGTTTTTGCATGTTTATGCTTAATATTAGTTATACTCGAAGAACTTAATTTGATAAGTTTAAAGATATTTGCATTACCTTAAAAACTCCCGTTTTTCAATTTTTTTTTAGGAAATGGATCAAACCTTAATAACGGCCGTTTTTCCAGGTTTTGGTGTATATTACTTGAATTTGAGAGCAATAACTTGCTAAGTTTGTACATAAAACGGTTTATTTTCCCAAAACTGACGTTTTTCAAGCTTTTTTTAAGAAATCGATCGAATCTCAGAAGTGGTCGTATTTCCATGTTTTTGCCTAAGTTTACTTATAATCGGAGACTTTAATTGGATAAGTTTAAAGATATTTGCATTATCCAAAATCTCCCGTTTTTCAATCTTTTTTAGGAAATGGATCAAACCTTAAAAACGGCCGTTTTTCCAGGTTTTGGTGTATATTACTTAGATTCGAAAGCAATAACTTGATAGGTTCGAAAAACGGTTTATTTTTTCCAAAACTGACGTTTTTCCTGCTTTTTTTTAAAAAATCGATTGAATCTCAAACCTGGCCGTTTTAACATGTTTTCCCTAATAAAACTTATATTCGGAGACATTAATTAAATAGGTTTGAAGATATTTGCATTATCCCCAAAACTCCCGTTGTTCAATCTTTTTTAGAAAATGGATCAAACCTTAAAAACGGCCGTTTTTCCAGGTTTTGATTATTATTACTTAGATACGAGAGCAATAACCTGCTAAGTTTAAAAAACGGTTTATTTTCTTAGAACTGACGTTTTTCAAGCTTTTTTTAAGAAATCGATCGAATCTCAAAACTGGCCGTTTTTGCATGTTTTTGCTTAATATTACTTATAATCGGAGACCTTAATTTGATAAGTTTGAAGATATTTTCATCATCCAAAAAACTCCCGTTTTTGAATCTTTTTAAGGAAATGGATTAACCTTAAAAAGCGCCGTTTTTTTAGGTTTTGGTTTATATTACTTAGATTCGAAAGCAATAACCTGCTAAGTTTAAAAAACTGTTAATTTTCTCAAAACTGACGTTTTTCAAGTTTTTTTAAGAAATGGATTGAATCTCAAAAGTAGCCGTTTTTGCATGTTTTTGCTTAATATTACTTTTACTCAGAGCCCTTGATTCGATAAGTTAAGGATATTTGCATTATCCAAGAAACTCACGTTTTTCCCTACTTTCTTAGGAAATATATCAAACCTTAAAAACTCCCGTTTTTCAATTTTTTTTTAGGAAATGGATCAAACCTTAAAAACCGCAATTTTTCCAAGTTTTGGTAAATATTACTCAGATTCGAAAGCAATACCTTCCTAAGTTAGAAAAACGGTTTATTTTACTAAAACCGACGTTTTTCAAGCTTTTTTTAAGAAATCGATCGAATCTCAATAGTGGCCGTTTTTCCATGTTTTTGCCTAATATTAATTATAATCGGAGACATTAATTGGATAAGTTTAAAGATATTTGCATTATTTAAAAAACACACGTTTTTCAATCTTTTTTAGAAAATGGATCAAACCTTAAAAACAGCCGTTTTTCCAGGTTTTGGTTCATATTACTTAGATTCGAAAGCAATAACTTGCTAAGTTTAAAACACTGTTTATTTTCTTAAAACTGACGTTTTTCAAGCTTTTTTTAAGAAATGGATCGAATCTCAAAAGTAGCCGTTTTTGCATGTTTTTGCTTAATATTACTTTCCTCGGAGAACTTAATTTATAAGTTTGAAGATATTTTCATCATCCAAAAAACTCCCGTTTTTGAATCTTTTTAAGGAAATGGATTAACCTTAAAAAGCGCCGTTTTTTCAGGTTTTGATTTATATTACTTAGATTCGAAAGCAATAACCTGCTAAGTTTAAAAAACTGTTTATTTTCTCAAAACTGACGTTTTTCAAGCCTTTTTAAGGAAATCGCTCGAATCTCAAAACAGGCCGTTTTTGCATGTTTTTGCTTAATATTACTTATACTCGGAGCCCTTGATTCGATAAGTTAAGGATATTTGCATTATCCAAGAAACTCCCGTTTTTCCCTACTTTTTTAGGAAATTTATCAAACCTTAAAAACGGCCGTTTTTCCAGGTTTTGGTTAATATTACTTAGATTTGAGAGCAATGACTCGCTAAGTGTGAAAAACGGTTTTTTTTCCTAAAACTGACGTTTTTCAAGTGTTTTTGAAGAAATAGCTCGAATCACAAAAGCATGCTGTTTTTGCAAGTTTTTGCTTAATATTACTTATACTCGGAGACCTTGATTCAAAAAGTTAAGATTTTTGCCTTATCCAAAAAAAACCTGTTTTTCGCTTCTTTTTTAGGAAATAGATCAAACCTTAAAAACGGCCGTTTTCCAAGTTTTGGTTATTATTACTTAGATTCGAGAGGAATAACTTGCTAAGTTTGAAAACCGGTTTATTTTCCTAAAACTGACGTTTTTCAAGCCTTTTTGAAGAAATAGCTTGAATCTCCAAACAGGCCATTTTTCCATGTTTTTGCTTAATATTACTTATAATTGGAGACCTTAATTTGATAACTATGAAGATATTTGTATTATCCAAAAAACTCCCGTTTTTCAATCTTTCTTAGGAAATGGATCAAACCTTAAAATCAGCCGGTTTTCCAAGTTTTGGTTAATATCACTTAGGTTTTGAGAGCAATAACTTGCTCAGTTTGAAAAACGGTTTATTTTCCCAAATCTGACGTTTTTCTAGCTTTTTTTAAGAAATCGATCGAATCTTAAAACCGGCCGTTTTCCCATGTTTTTGCTTAATATTACTTACCTCGGAGACCTTAATTTGCTAAGTTAAAAATATTTGCATTATCCAAAAAACTCCCGTTTTTCCCTTCTTTTTTAGGAAATAGATCAAACCCTAAAAACGGCCGTTTTTCTAGGTTTTGGTTAATATTACTTAGATTCGAGAGCAATAACTTGCTAAGTTTGAAAAACGGTTTATTTTCCCAAAACTGACGTTTTTCAAGCCTTTTTAAGGAAATCGCTCAAATCTCAAAACAGGCCGTTTTTGCATGTTTTTGCTTAATATTACTGATAATCGGAGCCCTTGATTCGATAAGTTAAGGATATTTGCATTATCCAAGAAACTCCCGTATTTCCCTACCTTTTTAGGAAATATATCAAACCTTAAAAACGGCCGTTTTTCGAGGTTTTAGTTAATATTACTTAGATTCGAGAGCAATGACTTGCTAAGTTTGAAAAACGGTTTTTTTTCCTAAAACTGACGTTTTTCAAGTCTTTTTGAAGAAATAGCTCGAATCACAAAAGCATGCTGTTTTTGCATGTTTTTGCTTAATATTACTCATACTCGGAGTTCTTGATTCAAAAAGTTAAGATATTTGTATTATCCAAAAAAAACCTGTTTTTCCCTTCTTTTTTAGGAAATAGATCAAACCTTAAAAACGGCCGTTTTCCAAGTTTTGGTTATTATTACTTAGATTCGAGAGCAATAACTTGCTAAGTTTGAAAAACGGTTTATTTTCCCAAAACTGACGTTTTTCAAGCCTTCTTGAAGAAATAGCTTGAATCTCCAAACAGGCCATTTTTGAATGTTTTTGATTAAGATTACTTATAATTGGAGACCTTAATTTAATAACTATGAAGATATTTGTATTATCCAAAAAACTCCCGTTTTTCAATCTTTTTAAGGAAATGGATCAAACCTTAAAATCAGCTGTTTTTGAAGGATTTGGTTAATATTACTTAGGTTTTGAGAGCAATAACTTGCTCAGTTTGAAAAACGGTTTATTTTCCCTTATCTGACGTTTTTCTAGCTTTTTTTAAGAAATCGATCGAATCTTAAAACTGGCCGTTTTGGCATGTTCTCACCTAATATTACTTACCTCGGAGACCTTAATTTGATAAGTGGAAGATATTTGCATTATCTAAAAAAACCCCGGTTTTCCCTTCTTTTTTAGGAAGTAGATCAAACCTTAAGAACGGCCGTTTTCTCAGGTTTTGGTTAATATTACTTAGATTCGAGAGCAATAACTTGCTAGGTTTGAAACACGGTTTATTTTCCCAAAACTGACGTTTTTGAAGCCTTTCTGAAGAAATAGCTCGAATCTTAAAACAGACCGTTGTTGCATGTTTTTGCTTAATATTACTTATACTTGGAGACCTTGATTAGATAAGTTAAGGATTTTTGCATTATCCAAAAATCTCCCGTTTTCCCTACTTTTTTAAGAAATAGATGAAGCTTTAAAAACGGCCGTTTTCTCAGGTTTTGGTTAATATTACTTAGATTCTAGAGCAATAAATTGCTAAGTTTGAAAAACGGTTTATTTTCCTAAAACTGACGTTTTTCAAGCCATTTTGAAGAAATAGCTTGAATCTCCAAACAGGCCATTTTTCCATGTTTTTGCTTAATATTACTTATAATTGGAGACCTTAATTTGATAACTATGAAGATATTTGTATTATCGAAAAAACTCCTGTTTTTCAATCTTTTTTAGGAAATGGATCAAACCTTAAAATCAGCCGTTTTTTCAAGTTTTAATTAATATCACTTAGATTTTGAGAGCAATAACTTGCTCAGTTTGAAAAACGGTTTATTTTCCCAAATCTGACGTTTTTCTAGCTTTTTTTAAGAAATCGATCGAATCTTAAGACTGGCCGTTTTCCTATGTTTTTGCTTAATATTACTTACCTCGGAGACCTTAATTTGATAAGTTGAAGATATTTGCATTATCTAAAAAAACCCCGTTTTTCCCTTCTTTTTTAGGAAATAGATCAAACCTTAAAAACGGCCGTTTTTCTAGGTTTTGGTTAATATTACTTAGATTCGAGAGCAATAACTTGCTAAGTTTGAATAACAGTTTATTTTCCCAAAACTGACGTTTTTCAAGCCTTTTTAAGGAAATCGCTCGAATCTCAAAACAGGCCGTTTTTGCATGTTTTTGCTTAATATTACTTATACTCGGAGCCCTTGATTCGATAAGTTAAGGATATTTGCATTATCCAAGAAACTCCCGTTTTTCCCTACTTTTTTAGGAAATGGATCAAACCTTAAAATCAGCCGTTTTTCCAAGTTTTGGTTAATATCACTTAGGTTTTGAGAGCAATAACTTGCTCAGTTTGAAAAACGGTTTATTTTCCCAAATCTGACGTTTTTCTATATTTTTTAAAGAAATTTATCGAATCTTAAAACTGGCCGTTTTCCTATGTTTTTGCTTAATATTACTTACCTCGGAGACCTTAATTTGATAAGTTGAAGATATTTGCATTATCTAAAAAAAACCCGTTTTTCCCATCTTTTTTAGGAAATAGATCAAACCTTAAAAACGGCCGTTTTTCTAGGTTTTGGTTAATATTACTTAGATTCAAGAGCAATAACTTGCTAAGTTTGAATAACAGTTTATTTTCCCCAAACTGACGTTTTTCAAGCCTTTTTAAGGAAATCGCTCGAATCTCAAAACAGGCCGTTTTTGCATGTTTTTGCTAATATTACTTATACTCGGAGCCCTTGATTCGATAAGTTAAGGATATTTGCATTATCCAAGAAACTCCCGTTTTTCCCTACTTTTTTAGGAAATATATCAAACCTTAAAAACGGCCGTTTTTCCAGGTTTTGGTTAATATTACTTAGATTTGAGAGCAATGACTCGCTAAGTGTGAAAAACGGTTTTTTTTCCTAAAACTGACGTTTTTCAAGTGTTTTTGAAGAAATAGCTCGAATCACAAAAGCATGCTGTTTTTGCAAGTTTTTGCTTAATATTACTTATACTCGGAGACCTTGATTCAAAAAGTTAAGATATTTGCATTATCCAAAAAAACCCTGTTTTTCGCTTCTTTTTTACGAAATAGATCAAACCTTAAAAACGGCCGTTTTCCAAGTTTTGGTTATTATTACTTAGATTCGAGAGGAATAACTTGCTAAGTTTGAAAACCGGTTTATTTTCCCAAAACTGACGTTTTTCAAGCCTTTTTGAAGAAATAGCTTGAATCTCCAAACAGGCCATTTTTCCATGTTTTTGCTTAATATTACTTATAATTGGAGACCTTAATTTGATAACTATGAAGATATTTGTATTATCCAAAAAACTCCCGTTTTTCAATCTTTCTTAGGAAATGGATCAAACCTTAAAATCAGCCGGTTTTCCAAGTTTTGGTTAATATCACTTAGGTTTTGAGAGCAATAACTTGCTCAGTTTGAAAAACGGTTTATTTTCCCAAATCTGACGTTTTTCTAGCTTTTTTTAAGAAATCGATCGAATCTTAAAACCGGCCGTTTTCCCATGTTTTTGCTTAATATTACTTACCTCGGAGACCTTAATTTGCTAAGTTAAAAATATTTGCATTATCCAAAAAACTCCCGTTTTTCCCTTCTTTTTTAGGAAATAGATCAAACCCTAAAAACGGCCGTTTTTCTAGGTTTTGGTTAATATTACTTAGATTCGAGAGCAATAACTTGCTAAGTTTGAATAACAGTTTATTTTCCCCAAACTGACGTTTTTCAAGCCTTTTTAAGGAAATCGCTCGAATCTCAAAACAGGCCGTTTTTGCATGTTTTTGCTTAATATTACTGATAATCGGAGCCCTTGATTCGATAAGTTAAGGATATTTGCATTATCCAAGAAACTCCCGTATTTCCCTACCTTTTTAGGAAATATATCAAACCTTAAAAACGGCCGTTTTTCGAGGTTTTAGTTAATATTACTTAGATTCGAGAGCAATGACTTGCTAAGTTTGAAAAACGGTTTTTTTTCCTAAAACTGACGTTTTTCAAGTCTTTTTGAAGAAATAGCTCGAATCACAAAAGCATGCTGTTTTTGCATGTTTTTGCTTAATATTACTCATACTCGGAGATCTTGATTCAAAAAGTTAAGATATTTGTATTATCCAAAAAAAACCTGTTTTTCCCTTCTTTTTTAGGAAATAGATCAAACCTTAAAAACGGCCGTTTTTCAAGTTTTGGTTATTATTACTTAGATTCGAGAGCAATAACTTGCTAAGTTTGAAAAACGGTTTATTTTCCCAAAACTGACGTTTTTCAAGCCTTCTTGAAGAAATAGCTTGAATCTCCAAACAGGCCATTTTTGAATGTTTTTGATTAAGATTACTTATAATTGGAGACCTTAATTTAATAACTATGAAGATATTTGTATTATCCAAAAAACTCCCGTTTTTCAATCTTTTTAAGGAAATGGATCAAACCTTAAAATCAGCTGTTTTTGAAGGATTTGGTTAATATTACTTAGGTTTTGAGAGCAATAACTTGCTCAGTTTGAAAAACGGTTTATTTTCCCTTATCTGACGTTTTTCTAGCTTTTTTTAAGAAATCGATCGAATCTTAAAACTGGCCGTTTTGGCATGTTCTCACCTAATATTACTTACCTCGGAGACCTTAATTTGATAAGTGGAAGATATTTGCATTATCTAAAAAAACCCCGGTTTTCCCTTCTTTTTTAGGAAGTAGATCAAACCTTAAGAACGGCCGTTTTCTCAGGTTTTGGTTAATATTACTTAGATTCGAGAGCAATAACTTGCTAGGTTTGAAACACGGTTTATTTTCCCAAAACTGACGTTTTTGAAGCCTTTCTGAAGAAATAGCTCGAATCTTAAAACAGACCGTTGTTGCATGTTTTTGCTTAATATTACTTATACTTGGAGACCTTGATTAGATAAGTTAAGGATTTTTGCATTATCCAAAAATCTCCCGTTTTCCCTACTTTTTTAAGAAATAGATGAAGCTTTAAAAACGGCCGTTTTCTCAGGTTTTGGTTAATATTACTTAGATTCAAGAGCAATAAATTGCTAAGTTTGAAAAACGGTTTATTTTCCTAAAACTGACGTTTTTCAAGCCATTTTGAAGAAATAGCTTGAATCTCCAAACAGGCCATTTTTCCATGTTTTTGCTTAATATTACTTATAATTGGAGACCTTAATTTGATAACTATGAAGATATTTGTATTATCGAAAAAACTCCTGTTTTTCAATCTTTTTTAGGAAATGGACCAAACCTTAAAATCAGCCGTTTTTTCAAGTTTTAATTAATATCATATAGATTTTGAGAGCAATAACTTGCTCAGTTTGAAAAACGGTTTATTTTCCCAAATCTGACGTTTTTCTAGCTTTTTTTTAAGAAATCGATCGAATCTTAAAACTGGCCGTTTTCCCATGTTTTTGCTTAATATTACTTACCTCGGAGACCTTAATTTGATAAGTTGAAAATATTTGCATTATCCAAAAAAACCCCGTTTTTTCCTTCTTTTTTAGGAAATAGACCAAACCTTAAAAACGGCTGTTTTTCTATGTTTTGGTTAATATTACTTAGATTCGAGAGCAATAACTTGCTAAGTTTGAATAACAGTTTATTTTCCCAAAACTGACGTTTTTCAAGCCTTTTTGAAGAAATAGCTTGAATCTCCAAACAGGCCATTTTTCCATGTTTTTGCTTAATATTACTTATAATTGGAGACCTTAATTTGATAACTATGAAGATATTTGTATTATCCTAAAAACTCCTGTTTTTCAATCTTTTTTAGGAAAGGGATCAAACCTTAAAATCAGCCGGTTTTCCAAGTTTTGGTTAATATCACTTAGGTTTTGAGAGCAATAACTTGCTCAGTTTGAAAAACGGTTTATTTTCCCAAATCTGACGTTTTTCTATATTTTTTAAAGAAATTTATCGAATCTTAAAACTGGCCGTTTTCCTATGTTTTTGCTTAATATTACTTACCTCGGAGACCTTAATTTGATAAGTTGAAAATATTTGCATTATCCAAAAAACTCCCATTTTTCCTTTCTTTTTTAGGAAATAGATCAAACCCTAAAAACGGCCGTTTTTCTAGGTTTTGGTTAATATTACTTAGATTCGAGAGCAATAACTTGCTAAGTTTGAAAAACGGTTTATTTTCCCAAAACTGAAGTTTTTCAAGCCGTTTTAAGGAAATCGCTCAAATCTCAAAACAGGCCGTTTTTGCATGTTTTTGCTTAATATTACTGATAATCGGAGCCCTTGATTCGATAAGTTAAGGATATTTGCATTATCCAAGAAACTCCCGTATTTCCCTACCTTTTTAGGAAATATATCAAACCTTAAAAACGGCCGTTTTTCGAGGTTTTAGTTAATATTACTTAGATTCGAGAGCAATGACTTGCTAAGTTTGAAAAACGGTTTTTTTTCCTAAAACTGACGTTTTTCAAGTCTTTTTGAAGAAATAGCTCGAATCACAAAAGCATGCTGTTTTTGCATGTTTTTGCTTAATATTACTCATACTCGGAGATCTTGATTCAAAAAGTTAAGATATTTGTATTATCCAAAAAAAACCTGTTTTTCCCTTCTTTTTTAGGAAATAGATCAAACCTTAAAAACGGCCGTTTTCCAAGTTTTGGTTATTATTACTTAGATTCGAGAGCAATAACTTGCTAAGTTTGAAAACCGGTTTATTTTCCCCAAACTGACGTTTTTCAAGACTTTTTGAAGAAATAGCTTGAATCTCCAAACAGGCCATTTTTCCATGTTTTTGCTTAATATTACTTATAATTGGAGACCATAATTTGATAACTATAAAGATATTTGTATTATCCAAAAAACTCCCGTTTTTCAATCTTTTTTAGGAAATAGATTAAACCTTAAATTCAGCCGTTTTTTCAGGATTTGGTTAATATTACTTAGATTCGAGAGCAAAAACTTGCTAAGTTTGAAAAACGGTTTATTTTCCCAAAACTGACGTTTTTCAAGCCTTTTTAAAGAAATCGATCGAATCTCAAACCTGGCCGTTCTTGCATGTTTTTGCTTAATATTACTTATACTCGGAGACCTTGATTCGATAAGTTCAGGATATTTGCATTATCCAAAAAAAAACCGTTTTTCCCTTCTTTTGTGAGAAATAGATGAAACCTTAAAAACGGCCGTTTTCTCGGATTTTGTTTAATATTACTTAGATTCGAGAGCAATAACCTGCTAAGTATGAAAATCGGTTTATTTTCCCAAATCTGACGTTTTTCTATCTTTTTTAAAGAAATCGATCGAATCTTAAAACTGGCCGTTTTCCTATGTTTTTGCTTAATATTACTTACCTCGGAGACCTTAATTTGATAAGTTGAAGATATTTGCATTATCTAAAAAAAACTCGTTTTTCCCATCTTTTTTAGGAAATAGATCAAACCTTAAAAACGGCAGTTTTTCTAGGTTTTGGTTAATATTACTTAGATTCGAGAGCAATAACTTGCTAAGTTTGAATAACAGTTTATTTTCCCAAAACTGACGTTTTTCAAGCCTTTTTAAGGAAATCGCTCAAATCTCAAAACAGGCCGTTTTTGCATGTTTTTGCTTAATATTACTTATACTCGGAGCCCTTGATTCGATAAGTTAAGGATATTTGCATTATCCAAGAAACTCCCGTTTTTCCCTACTTTTTTAGGAAATATATCAAACCTTAAAAACGGCCGTTTTTCCAGGTTTTGGTTAATATTACTTAGATTTGAGAGCAATGACTCGCTAAGTGTGAAAAACGGTTTTTTTTCCTAAAACTGACGTTTTTCAAGTGTTTTTGAAGAAATAGCTCGAATCACAAAAGCATGCTGTTTTTGCAAGTTTTTGCTTAATATTACTTATACTCGGAGACCTTGATTCAAAAAGTTAAGATATTTGCATTATCCCAAAAAAACCTGTTTTTCGCTTCTTTTTTAGGAAATAGATCAAACCTTAAAAACGGCCGTTTTCCAAGTTTTGGTTATTATTACTTAGATTCGAGAGGAATAACTTGCTAAGTTTGAAAACCGGTTTATTTTCCTAAAACTGACGTTTTTCAAGCCTTTTTGAAGAAATAGCTTGAATCTCCAAACAGGCCATTTTTCCATGTTTTTGCTTAATATTACTTATAATTGGAGACCTTAATTTGATAACTATGAAGATATTTGTATTATCCAAAAAACTCCCGTTTTTCAATCTTTCTTAGGAAATGGATCAAACCTTAAAATCAGCCGGTTTTCCAAGTTTTGGTTAATATCACTTAGGTTTTGAGAGCAATAACTTGCTCAGTTTGAAAAACGGTTTATTTTCCCAAATCTGACGTTTTTCTAGCTTTTTTTAAGAAATCGATCGAATCTTAAAACCGGCCGTTTTCCCATGTTTTTGCTTAATATTACTTACCTCGGAGACCTTAATTTGCTAAGTTAAAAATATTTGCATTATCCAAAAAACTCCCGTTTTTCCCTTCTTTTTTAGGAAATATATCAAACCCTAAAAACGGCCGTTTTTCTAGGTTTTGGTTAATATTACTTAGATTCGAGAGCAATAACTTGCTAAGTTTGAAAAACGGTTTATTTTCCCAAAACTGACGTTTTTCAAGCCTTTTTAAGGAAATCGCTCAAATCTCAAAACAGGCCGTTTTTGCATGTTTTTGCTTAATATTACTGATAATCGGAGCCCTTGATTCGATAAGTTAAGGATATTTGCATTATCCAAGAAACTCCCGTATTTCCCTACCTTTTTAGGAAATATATCAAACCTTAAAAACGGCCGTTTTTCGAGGTTTGAGTTAATATTACTTAGATTCGAGAGCAATGACTTGCTAAGTTTGAAAAACGGTTTTTTTTCCTAAAACTGACGTTTTTCAAGTCTTTTTGAAGAAATAGCTCGAATCACAAAAGCATGCTGTTTTTGCATGTTTTTGCTTAATATTACTCATACTCGGAGATCTTGATTCAAAAAGTTAAGATATTTGTATTATCCAAAAAAAACCTGTTTTTCCCTTCTTTTTTAGGAAATAGATCAAACATTAAAAACGGCCGTTTTCCAAGTTTTGGTTATTATTACTTAGATTCGAGAGCAATAACTTGCTAAGTTTGAAAAACGGTTTATTTTCCCAAAACTGACGTTTTTCAAGCCTTCTTGAAGAAATAGCTTGAATCTCCAAACAGGCCATTTTTGAATGTTTTTGATTAAGATTACTTATAATTGGAGACCTTAATTTAATAACTATGAAGATATTTGTATTATCCAAAAAACTCCCGTTTTTCAATCTTTTTAAGGAAATGGATCAAACCTTAAAATCAGCTGTTTTTGAAGGATTTGGTTAATATTACTTAGGTTTTGAGAGCAATAACTTGCTCAGTTTGAAAAACGGTTTATTTTCCCTTATCTGACGTTTTTCTAGCTTTTTTTAAGAAATCGATCGAATCTTAAAACTGGCCGTTTTGGCATGTTCTCACCTAATATTACTTACCTCGGAGACCTTAATTTGATAAGTGGAAGATATTTGCATTATCTAAAAAAACCCCGGTTTTCCCTTCTTTTTTAGGAAGTAGATCAAACCTTAAGAACGGCCGTTTTCTCAGGTTTTGGTTAATATTACTTAGATTCGAGAGCAATAACTTGCTAGGTTTGAAACACGGTTTATTTTCCCAAAACTGACGTTTTTGAAGCCTTTCTGAAGAAATAGCTCGAATCTTAAAACAGACCGTTGTTGCATGTTTTTGCTTAATATTACTTATACTTGGAGACCTTGATTAGATAAGTTAAGGATTTTTGCATTATCCAAAAATCTCCCGTTTTCCCTACTTTTTTAAGAAATAGATGAAGCTTTAAAAACGGCCGTTTTCTCAGGTTTTGGTTAATATTACTTAGATTCTAGAGCAATAAATTGCTAAGTTTGAAAAACGGTTTATTTTCCTAAAACTGACGTTTTTCAAGCCATTTTGAAGAAATAGCTTGAATCTCCAAACAGGCCATTTTTCCATGTTTTTGCTTAATATTACTTATAATTGGAGACCTTAATTTGATAACTATGAAGATATTTGTATTATCGAAAAAACTCCTGTTTTTCAATCTTTTTTAGGAAATGGATCAAACCTTAAAATCAGCCGTTTTTTCAAGTTTTAATTAATATCACTTAGATTTTGAGAGCAATAACTTGCTCAGTTTGAAAAACGGTTTATTTTCCCAAATCTGACGTTTTTCTAGCTTTTTTTAAGAAATCGATCGAATCTTAAGACTGGCCGTTTTCCTATGTTTTTGCTTAATATTACTTACCTCGGAGACCTTAATTTGATAAGTTGAAGATATTTGCATTATCTAAAAAAACCCCGTTTTTCCCTTCTTTTTTAGGAAATAGATCAAACCTTAAAAACGGCCGTTTTTCTAGGTTTTGGTTAATATTACTTAGATTCGAGAGCAATAACTTGCTAAGTTTGAATAACAGTTTATTTTCCCAAAACTGACGTTTTTCAAGCCTTTTTAAGGAAATCGCTCGAATCTCAAAACAGGCCGTTTTTGCATGTTTTTGCTTAATATTACTTATACTCGGAGCCCTTGATTCGATAAGTTAAGGATATTTGCATTTTCCAAGAAACTCCCGTTTTTCCCTACTTTTTTAGGAAATGGATCAAACCTTAAAATCAGCCGTTTTTCCAAGTTTTGGTTAATATCACTTAGGTTTTGAGAGCAATAACTTGCTCAGTTTGAAAAACGGTTTATTTTCCCCAAACTGACGTTTTTCAAGCCTTTTTAAGGAAATCGCTCGAATCTCAAAACAGGCCGTTTTTGCATGTTTTTGCTTAATATTACTTATACTCGGAGCCCTTGATTCGATAAGTTAAGGATATTTGCATTATCCAAGAAACTCCCGTTTTTCCCTACTTTTTTAGGAAATATATCAAACCTTAAAAACAGCCGTTTTTCCAGGTTTTGGTTAATATTACTTAGATTTGAGAGCAATGACTCGCTAAGTGTGAAAAACGGTTTTTTTTCCTAAAACTGACGTTTTTCAAGTGTTTTTGAAGAAATAGCTCGAATCACAAAAGCATGCTGTTTTTGCAAGTTTTTGCTTAATATTACTTATACTCGTAGACCTTGATTCAAAAAGTTAAGATATTTGCATTATCCAAAAAAAACCTGTTTTTCGCTTCTTTTTTAGGACATAGATCAAACCTTAAAAACGGCCGTTTTCCAAGTTTTGGTTATTATTACTTAGATTCGAGAGCAATAACTTGCTAAGTTTGAAAAACGGTTTATTTTCCCCAAACTGACGTTTTTCAAGACTTTTTGAAGAAATAGCTTGAATCTCCAAACAGGCCATTTTTCCATGTTTTTGCTTAATATTACTTATAATTGGAGACCTTAATTTGATAACTATGAAGATATTTGTATTATCCAAAAAACTCCCGTTTTTCAATCTTTCTTAGGAAATGGATCAAACCTTAAAATCAGCCGGTTTTCCAAGTTTTGGTTAATATCACTTAGGTTTTGAGAGCAATAACTTGCTCAGTTTGAAAAACGGTTTATTTTCCCAAATCTGACGTTTTTCTAGCTTTTTTTAAGAAATCGATCGAATCTTAAAACCGGCCGTTTTCCCATGTTTTTGCTTAATATTACTTACCTCGGAGACCTTAATTTGCTAAGTTAAAAATATTTGCATTATCCAAAAAACTCCCGTTTTTCCCTTCTTTTTTAGGAAATAGATCAAACCCTAAAAACGGCCGTTTTTCTAGGTTTTGGTTAATATTACTTAGATTCGAGAGCAATAACTTGCTAAGTTTGAATAACAGTTTATTTTCCCCAAACTGACGTTTTTCAAGCCTTTTTAAGGAAATCGCTCGAATCTCAAAACAGGCCGTTTTTGCATGTTTTTGCTTAATATTACTGATAATCGGAGCCCTTGATTCGATAAGTTAAGGATATTTGCATTATCCAAGAAACTCCCGTATTTCCCTACCTTTTTAGGAAATATATCAAACCTTAAAAACGGCCGTTTTTCGAGGTTTTAGTTAATATTACTTAGATTCGAGAGCAATGACTTGCTAAGTTTGAAAAACGGTTAATTTTCCTAAAACTGACGTTTTTCAAGTCTTTTTGAAGAAATAGCTCGAATCACAAAAGCATGCTGTTTTTGCATGTTTTTGCTTAATATTACTCATACTCGGAGATCTTGATTCAAAAAGTTAAGATATTTGTATTATCCAAAAAAAACCTGTTTTTCCCTTCTTTTTTAGGAAATAGATCAAACCTTAAAAACGGCCGTTTTCCAAGTTTTGGTTATTATTACTTAGATTCGAGAGCAATAACTTGCTAAGTTTGAAAAACGGTTTATTTTCCCAAAACTGACGTTTTTCAAGCCTTCTTGAAGAAATAGCTTGAATCTCCAAACAGGCCATTTTTGAATGTTTTTGATTAAGATTACTTATAATTGGAGACCTTAATTTGATAACTATGAAGATATTTGTATTATCGAAAAAACTCCTGTTTTTCAATCTTTTTTAGGAAATGGATCAAACCTTAAAATCAGCCGTTTTTTCAAGTTTTAATTAATATCACTTAGATTTTGAGAGCAATAACTTGCTCAGTTTGAAAAACGGTTTATTTTCCCAAATCTGACGTTTTTCTAGCTTTTTTTAAGAAATCGATCGAATCTTAAAACTGGCCGTTTTCCCATGTTTTTGCTTAATATTACTTACCTCGGAGACCTTAATTTGATAAGTTGAAAATATTTGCATTATCCAAAAAAAACCCGTTTTTTCCTTCTTTTTTAGGAAATAGACCAAACCTTAAAAACGGCTGTTTTTCTATGTTTTGGTTAATATTACTTAGATTCGAGAGCAATAACTTGCTAAGTTTGAATAACAGTTTATTTTCCCCAAACTGACGTTTTTCAAGCCTTTTTGAAGAAATAGCTTGAATCTCCAAACAGGCCATTTTTCCATGTTTTTGCTTAATATTACTTATAATTGGAGACCTTAATTTGATAACTATGAAGATATTTGTATTATCCTAAAAACTCCTGTTTTTCAATCTTTTTTAGGAAAGGGATCAAACCTTAAAATCAGCCGGTTTTCCAAGTTTTGGTTAATATCACTTAGGTTTTGAGAGCAATAACTTGCTCAGTTTGAAAAACGGTTTATTTTCCCAAATCTGACGTTTTTCTATATTTTTTAAAGAAATTTATCGAATCTTAAAACTGGCCGTTTTCCTATGTTTTTGCTTAATATTACTTACCTCGGAGACCTTAATTTGATAAGTTGAAGATATTTGCATTATCTAAAAAAAACCCGTTTTTCCCATCTTTTTTAGGAAATAGATCAAACCTTAAAAACGGCCGTTTTTCTAGGTTTTGGTTAATATTACTTAGATTCGAGAGCAATAACTTGCTAAGTTTGAATAACAGTTTATTTTCCCCAAACTGACGTTTTTCAAGCCTTTTTAAGGAAATCGCTCGAATCTCAAAACAGGCCGTTTTTGCATGTTTTTGCTTAATATTACTTATACTCGGAGCCCTTGATTCGATAAGTTAAGGATATTTGCATTATCCAAGAAACTCCCGTTTTTCCCTACTTTTTTAGGAAATATATCAAACCTTAAAAACGGCCGTTTTTCCAGGTTTTGGTTAATATTACTTAGATTTGAGAGCAATGACTCGCTAAGTGTGAAAAACGGTTTTTTTTCCTAAAACTGACGTTTTTCAAGTGTTTTTGAAGAAATAGCTCGAATCACAAAAGCATGCTGTTTTTGCAAGTTTTTGCTTAATATTACTTATACTCGTAGACCTTGATTCAAAAAGTTAAGATATTTGCATTATCCAAAAAAAACCTGTTTTTCGCTTCTTTTTTAGGACATAGATCAAACCTTAAAAACGGCCGTTTTCCAAGTTTTGGTTATTATTACTTAGATTCGAGAGCAATAACTTGCTAAGTTTGAAAAACGGTTTATTTTCCCCAAACTGACGTTTTTCAAGACTTTTTGAAGAAATAGCTTGAATCTCCAAACAGGCCATTTTTCCATGTTTTTGCTTAATATTACTTATAATTGGAGACCTTAATTTGATAACTATGAAGATATTTGTATTATCCAAAAAACTCCCGTTTTTCAATCTTTCTTAGGAAATGGATCAAACCTTAAAATCAGCCGGTTTTCCAAGTTTTGGTTAATATCACTTAGGTTTTGAGAGCAATAACTTGCTCAGTTTGAAAAACGGTTTATTTTCCCAAATCTGACGTTTTTCTAGCTTTTTTTAAGAAATCGATCGAATCTTAAAACCGGCCGTTTTCCCATGTTTTTGCTTAATATTACTTACCTCGGAGACCTTAATTTGCTAAGTTAAAAATATTTGCATTATCCAAAAAACTCCCGTTTTTCCCTTCTTTTTTAGGAAATAGATCAAACCCTAAAAACGGCCGTTTTTCTAGGTTTTGGTTAATATTACTTAGATTCGAGAGCAATAACTTGCTAAGTTTGAATAACAGTTTATTTTCCCCAAACTGACGTTTTTCAAGTCTTTTTAAGGAAATCGCTCGAATCTCAAAACAGGCCGTTTTTGCATGTTTTTGCTTAATATTACTGATAATCGGAGCCCTTGATTCGATAGGTTAAGGATATTTGCATTATCCAAGAAACTCCCGTATTTCCCTACCTTTTTAGGAAATATATCAAACCTTAAAAACGGCCGTTTTTCGAGGTTTTAGTTAATATTACTTAGATTCGAGAGCAATGACTTGCTAAGTTTGAAAAACGGTTTTTTTTCCTAAAACTGACGTTTTTCAAGTCTTTTTGAAGAAATAGCTCGAATCACAAAAGCATGCTGTTTTTGCATGTTTTTGCTTAATATTACTCATACTCGGAGATCTTGATTCAAAAAGTTAAGATATTTGTATTATCCAAAAAAAACCTGTTTTTCCCTTCTTTTTTAGGAAATAGATCAAACCTTAAAAACGGCCGTTTTCCAAGTTTTGGTTATTATTACTTAGATTCGAGAGCAATAACTTGCTAAGTTTGAAAAACGGTTTATTTTCCCAAAACTGACGTTTTTCAAGCCTTCTTGAAGAAATAGCTTGAATCTCCAAACAGGCCATTTTTGAATGTTTTTGATTAAGATTACTTATAATTGGAGACCTTAATTTAATAACTATGAAGATATTTGTATTATCCAAAAAACTCCCGTTTTTCAATCTTTTTAAGGAAATGGATCAAACCTTAAAATCAGCTGTTTTTGAAGGATTTGGTTAATATTACTTAGGTTTTGAGAGCAATAACTTGCTCAGTTTGAAAAACGGTTTATTTTCCCTTATCTGACGTTTTTCTAGCTTTTTTTAAGAAATCGATCGAATCTTAAAACTGGCCGTTTTGGCATGTTCTCACCTAATATTACTTACCTCGGAGACCTTAATTTGATAAGTGGAAGATATTTGCATTATCTAAAAAAACCCCGGTTTTCCCTTCTTTTTTAGGAAGTAGATCAAACCTTAAGAACGGCCGTTTTCTCAGGTTTTGGTTAATATTACTTAGATTCGAGAGCAATAACTTGCTAGGTTTGAAACACGGTTTATTTTCCCAAAACTGACGTTTTTGAAGCCTTTCTGAAGAAATAGCTCGAATCTTAAAACAGACCGTTGTTGCATGTTTTTGCTTAATATTACTTATACTTGGAGACCTTGATTAGATAAGTTAAGGATTTTTGCATTATCCAAAAATCTCCCGTTTTCCCTACTTTTTTAAGAAATAGATGAAGCTTTAAAAACGGCCGTTTTCTCAGGTTTTGGTTAATATTACTTAGATTCAAGAGCAATAAATTGCTAAGTTTGAAAAACGGTTTATTTTCCTAAAACTGACGTTTTTCAAGCCATTTTGAAGAAATAGCTGGAATCTCCAAACAGGCCATTTTTCCATGTTTTTGCTTAATATTACTTATAATTGGAGACCTTAATTTGATAACTATGAAGATATTTGTATTATCGAAAAAACTCCTGTTTTTCAATCTTTTTTAGGAAATGGATCAAACCTTAAAATCAGCCGTTTTTTCAAGTTTTAATTAATATCACTTAGATTTTGAGAGCAATAACTTGCTCAGTTTGAAAAACGGTTTATTTTCCCAAATCTGACGTTTTTCTAGCTTTTTTTAAGAAATCGATCGAATCTTAAAACTGGCCGTTTTCCCATGTTTTTGCTTAATATTACTTACCTCGGAGACCTTAATTTGATAAGTTGAAAATATTTGCATTATCCAAAAAAACCCCGTTTTTTCCTTCTTTTTTAGGAAATAGACCAAACCTTAAAAACGGCTGTTTTTCTATGTTTTGGTTAATATTACTTAGATTCGAGAGCAATAACTTGCTAAGTTTGAATAACAGTTTATTTTCCCAAAACTGACGTTTTTCAAGCCTTTTTGAAGAAATAGCTTGAATCTCCAAACAGGCCATTTTTCTATGTTTTTGCTTAATATTACTTATAATTGGAGACCTTAATTTGATAACTATGAAGATATTTGTATTATCCTAAAAACTCCCGTTTTTTCAATCTTTTTTAGGAAAGGGATCAAACCTTAAAATCAGCCGTTTTTCCAAGTTTTGGTTAATATCACTTAGGTTTTGAGAGCAATAACTTGCTCAGTTTGAAAAACGGTTTATTTTCCCAAATCTGACGTTTTTCTATATTTTTTAAAGAAATTTATCGAATCTTAAAACTGGCCGTTTTCCTATGTTTTTGCTTAATATTACTTACCTCGGAGACCTTAATTTGATAAGTTGAAGATATTTGCATTATCTAAAAAAAACCCGTTTTTCCCATCTTTTTTAGGAAATAGATCAAACCTTAAAAACGGCCGTTTTTCTAGGTTTTGGTTAATATTACTTAGATTCGAGAGCAATAACTTGCTAAGTTTGAATAACAGTTTATTTTCCCCAAACTGACGTTTTTCAAGCCTTTTTAAGGAAATCGCTCGAATCTCAAAACAGGCCGTTTTTGCATGTTTTTGCTTAATATTACTTATACTCGGAGCCCTTGATTCGATAAGTTAAGGATATTTGCATTATCCAAGAAACTCCCGTTTTTCCCTACTTTTTTAGGAAATATATCAAACCTTAAAAACGGCCGTTTTTCCAGGTTTTGGTTAATATTACTTAGATTTGAGAGCAATGACTCGCTAAGTGTGAAAAACGGTTTTTTTTCCTAAAACTGACGTTTTTCAAGTGTTTTTGAAGAAATAGCTCGAATCACAAAAGCATGCTGTTTTTGCAAGTTTTTGCTTAATATTACTTATACTCGTAGACCTTGATTCAAAAAGTTAAGATATTTGCATTATCCAAAAAAAACCTGTTTTTCGCTTCTTTTTTAGGAAATAGATCAAACCTTAAAAACGGCCGTTTTCCAAGTTTTGGTTATTATTACTTAGATTCGAGAGCAATAACTTGCTAAGTTTGAAAAACGGTTTATTTTCCCCAAACTGACGTTTTTCAAGACTTTTTGAAGAAATAGCTTGAATCTCCAAACAGGCCATTTTTCCATGTTTTTGCTTAATATTACTTATAATTGGAGACCTTAATTTGATAACTATGAAGATATTTGTATTATCCAAAAAACTCCCGTTTTTCAATCTTTCTTAGGAAATGGATCAAACCTTAAAATCAGCCGGTTTTCCAAGTTTTGGTTAATATCACTTAGGTTTTGAGAGCAATAACTTGCTCAGTTTGAAAAACGGTTTATTTTCCCAAATCTGACGTTTTTCTAGCTTTTTTTAAGAAATCGATCGAATCTTAAAACCGGCCGTTTTCCCATGTTTTTGCTTAATATTACTTACCTCGGAGACCTTAATTTGCTAAGGTAAAAATATTTGCATTATCCAAAAAACTCCCGTTTTTCCCTTCTTTTTTAGGAAATAGATCAAACCCTAAAAACGGCCGTTTTTCTAGGTTTTGGTTAATATTACTTAGATTCGAGAGCAATAACTTGCTAAGTTTGAAAAACGGTTTATTTTCCCAAAACTGACGTTTTTCAAGCCTTTTTAAAGAAATCGATCGAATCTCAAACCTGGCCGTTTTTGCATGTTTTTGCTTAATATTACTTATACTCGGAGACCTTGATTCGATAAGTTCAGGATATTTGCATTATCCAAAAAAAACCCGTTTTTCCCTTCTTTTGTGAGAAATAGATGAAACCTTAAAAACGGCCGTTTTCTCGGATTTTGTTTAATATTAATTAGATTCGAGAGAAATAACCTGCTAAGTTTGAAAATCGGTTTATTTTCCCAAATCTGACGTTTTTCTATCTTTTTTAAAGAAATCGATCGAATCTTAAAACTGGCCGTTTTCCTATGTTTTTGCTTAATATTACTTACCTCGGAGACCTTAATTTGATAAGTTGAAGATATTTGCATTATCTAAAAAAAACCCGTTTTTCCCTTCTTTTTTAGGAAATAGATCAAACCTTAAAAACGGCCGTTTTTCTAGGTTTTGGTTAATATTACTTAGATTCGAGAGCAATAACTTGCTAAGTTTGAATAACAGTTTATTTTCCCAAAACTGACGTTTTTCAAGCCTTTTTAAGGAAATCGCTCGAATCTCAAAACAGGCCGTTTTTGCATGTTTTTGCTTAATATTACTTATACTCGAAGCCCTTGATTCGATAAGTTAAGGATATTTGCATTATCCAAGAAACTCCCGTTTTTCCCTACTTTTTTAGGAAATATATCAAACCTTAAAAACGGTTTTTTTTCCAGGTTTTGGTTAATATTACTTAGATTTGAGAGCAATGACTCGCTAAGTGTGAAAAACGGTTTTTTTTACTAAAACTGACGTTTTTCAAGTGTTTTTGAAGAAATAGCTCGAATCACAAAAGCATGCTGTTTTTGCAAGTTTTTGCTTAATATTACTTATACTCGGAGACCTTGATTCAAAAAGTTAAGATATTTGCATTATCCAAAAAAACCCTGTTTTTCGCTTCTTTTTTAGGAAATAGATCAAACCTTAAAAACAGCCGTTTTCCAAGTTTTGGTTATTATTACTTAGATTCGAGAGGAATAACTTGCTAAGTTAGAAAACCGGTTTATTTTCCCAAAACTGACGTTTTTCAAGCCTTTTTGAAGAAATAGCTTGAATCTCCAAACAGGCCATTTTTCCATGTTTTTGCTTAATATTACTTATAATTGGAGACCTTAATTTGATAACTATGAAGATATTTGTATTATCCAAAAAACTCCCGTTTTTCAATCTTTCTTAGGAAATGGATCAAACCTTAAAATCAGCCGGTTTTCCCAGTTTTGGTTAATATCACTTAGGTTTTGAGAGCAATAACTTGCTCAGTTTGAAAAACGGTTTATTTTCCCAAATCTGACGTTTTTCTAGCTTTTTTTAAGAAATCGATCGAATCTTAAAACCGGCCGTTTTCCCATGTTTTTGCTTAATATTACTTACCTCGGAGACCTTAATTTGCTAAGTTAAAAATATTTGCATTATCCAAAAAACTCCCGTTTTTCCCTTCTTTTTTAGGAAATAGATCAAACCCTAAAAACGGCCGTTTTTCTAGGTTTTGGTTAATATTACTTAGATTCGAGAGCAATAACTTGCTAAGTTTGAAAAACGGTTTATTTTCCCAAAACTGACGTTTTTCAAGCCTTTTTAAGGAAATCGCTCAAATCTCAAAACAGGCCGTTTTTGCATGTTTTTGCTTAATATTACTGATAATCGGAGCCCTTGATTCGATAAGTTAAGGATATTTGCATTATCCAAGAAACTCCCGTATTTCCCTACCTTTTTAGGAAATATATCAAACCTTAAAAACGGCCGTTTTTCGAGGTTTTATTTAATATTACTTAGATTCGAGAGCAATGACTTGCTAAGTTTGAAAAACGGTTTTTTTTCCTAAAACTGACGTTTTTCAAGTCTTTTTGAAGAAATAGCTCGAATCACAAAAGCATGCTGTTTTTGCATGTTTTTGCTTAATATTACTCATACTCGGAGATCTTGATTCAAAAAGTTAAGATATTTGTATTATCCAAAAAAAACCTGTTTTTCCCTTCTTTTTTACGAAATAGATCAAACCTTAAAAACGGCCGTTTTCCAAGTTTTGGTTATTATTACTTAGATTCGAGAGCAATAACTTGCTAAGTTTGAAAAACGGTTTATTTTCCCAAAACTGACGTTTTTCAAGCCTTTTTAAAGAAATCGATCGAATCTCAAACCTGGCCGTTTTTGCATGTTTTTGCTTAATATTACTTATACTCGGAGACCTTGATTCGATAAGTTCAGGATATTTGCATTATCCAAAAAAAAACCGTTTTTCCCTTCTTTTGTGAGAAATAGATGAAACCTTAAAAACGGCCGTTTTCTCGGATTTTGTTTAATATTAATTAGATTCGAGAGAAATAACCTGCTAAGTTTGAAAAACGGTTTATTTTCCCAAAACTGACGTTTTTCAAGCCTTTTTAAAGAAATCGATCGAATCTCAAACCTGGCCGTTTTTGCATGTTTTTGCTTAATATTACTTATACTCGGAGACCTTGATTCGATAAGTTCAGGATAATTGCATTATCCAAAAAAAAACCGTTTTTCCCTTCTTTTGTGAGAAATAGATGAAACCTTAAAAACGGCCGTTTTCTCGGATTTTGTTTAATATTAATTAGATTCGAGAGAAATAACCTGCTAAGTTTGAAAATCGGTTTATTTTCCCAAAACTGACGTTTTTCAAGCCTTTTTAAGGAAATCGCTCGAATCTCAAAACAGGCCGTTTTTGCATGTTTTTGCTTAATATTACTTATACTCGGAGCCCTTGATTCGATAAGTTAAGGATATTTGCATTATCCAAGAAACTCCCGTTTTTCCCTACTTTTTTAGGAAATATATCAAACCTTAAAAACGGCCGTTTTTCACGGTTTTGGTTAATATTACTTAGATTTGAGAGCAATGACTCGCTAAGTGTGAAAAACGGGTTTTTTTTCCTAAAACTGACGTTTTTCAAGTGTTTGTGAAGAAATAGCTCGAATCACAAAAGCATGCTGTTTTTGCAAGTTTTTGCTTAATATTACTTATACTCGGAGACCTTGATTCAAAAAGTTAAGATATTTGCATTATCCAAAAAAACCCTGTTTTTCGCTTCTTTTTTAGGAAATAGATCAAACCTTAAAAACGGCCGTTTTCCAAGTTTTGGTTATTATTACTTAGATTCGAGAGGAATAACTTGCTAAGTTAGAAAACCGGTTTATTTTCCCAAAACTGACGTTTTTCAAGCCTTTTTGAAGAAATAGCTTGAATCTCCAAACAGGCCATTTTTCCATGTTTTTGCTTAATATTACTTATAATTGGAGACCTTATTTTGATAACTATGAAGATATTTGTATTATCCAAAAACTCCCGTTTTTCAATCTTTCTTAGGAAATGGATCAAACCTTAAAATCAGCCGGTTTTCCAAGTTTTGGTTAATATCACTTAGGTTTTGAGAGCAATAACTTGCTCAGTTTGAAAAACGGTTTATTTTCCCAAATCTGACGTTTTTCTAGCTTTTTTTAAGAAATCGATCGAATCTTAAAACCGGCCGTTTTCCCATGTTTTTGCTTAATATTACTTACCTCGGAGACCTTAATTTGCTAAGTTAAAAATATTTGCATTATCCAAAAAACTCCCGTTTTTCCCTTCTTTTTTAGGAAATAGATCAAACCCTAAAAACGGCCGTTTTTCTAGGTTTTGGTTAATATTACTTAGATTCGAGAGCAATAACTTGCTAAGTTTGAAAAACGGTTTATTTTCCCAAAACTGACGTTTTTCAAGCCTTTTTAAGGAAATCGCTCAAATCTCAATACAGGCCGTTTTTGCATGTTTTTGCTTAATATTACTGATAATCGGAGCCCTTGATTCGATAAGTTAAGGATATTTGCATTATCCAAGAAACTCCCGTATTTCCCTACCTTTTTAGGAAATATATCAAACCTTAAAAACGGCCGTTTTTCGAGGTTTTATTTAATATTACTTAGATTCGAGAGCAATGACTTGCTAAGTTTGAAAAACGGTTTTTTTTCCTAAAACTGACGTTTTTCAAGTCTTTTTGAAGAAATAGCTCGAATCACAAAAGCATGCTGTTTTTGCATGTTTTTGCTTAATTTTACTCATACTCGGAGATCTTGATTCAAAAAGTTAAGATATTTGTATTATCCAAAAAAAACCTGTTTTTCCCTTCTTTTTTAGGAAATAGATCAAACCTTAAAAACGGCCGTTTTCCAAGTTTTGGTTATTATTACTTAGATTCGAGAGCAATAACTTGCTAAGTTTGAAAAACGGTTTATTTTCCCAAAACTGACGTTTTTCAAGCCTTTTTAAAGAAATCGATCGAATCTCAAACCTGGCCGTTTTTGCATGTTTTTGCTTAATATTACTTATACTTGGAGCCCTTGATTCGATAAGTTCAGGATAATTGCATTATCCAAAAAAAAACCGTTTTTCCCTTCTTTTGTGAGAAATAGATGAAACCTTAAAAACGGCCGTTTTCTCGGATTTTGTTTAATATTAATTAGATTCGAGAGAAATAACCTGCTAAGTTTGAAAATCGGTTTATTTTCCCAAATCTGACGTTTTTCTATATTTTTTAAAGAAATCGATCGAATCTTAAAACTGGCCGTTTTCCTATGTTTTTGCTTAATATTACTTACCTCGGAGACCTTAAGTTGATAAGTTTAAGATATTTGCATTATCTAAAAAAACCCCGTTTTTCCCTTCTTTTTTAGGAAATAGATCAAACCTTAAAAACGGCCGTTTTTCTAGGTTTTGGTTAATATTACTTAGATTCGAGAGCAATAACTTGCTAAGTTTGAATAACAGTTTATTTTCCCAAAACTGACGTTTTTCAAGCCTTTTTAAGGAAATCGCTCGAATCTCAAAACAGGCCGTTTTTGCATGTTTTTGCTTAATATTACTTATACTCGGAGCCCTTGATTCGATAAGTTAAGGATATTTGCATTATCCAAGAAACTCCCGTTTTTCCCTACTTTTTTAGGAAATATATCAAACCTTAAAAACGGCCGTTTTTCCAGGTTTTGGTTAATATTACTTAGATTTGAGAGCAATGACTCGCTAAGTGTGAAAAACGGTTTTTTTTCCTAAAACTGACGTTTTTCAAGTCTTTTTGAAGAAATAGCTCGAATCACAAAAGCATGCTGTTTTTGCATGTTTTTGCTTAATATTACTCATACTCGGAGATCTTGATTCAAAAAGTTAAGATATTTGTATTATCCAAAATAAACCTGTTTTTCCCTTCTTTTTTAGGAAATAGATCAAACCTTAAAAACGGCCGTTTTCCAAGTTTTGGTTATTATTACTTAGATTCGAGAGCAATAACTTGCTAAGTTTGAAAAACGGTTTATTTTCCCAAAACTGACGTTTTTCAAGCCTTCTTGAAGAAATAGCTTGAATCTCCAAACAGGCCATTTTTGAATGTTTTTGATTAAGATTACTTATAATTGGAGACCTTAATTTAATAACTATGAAGATATTTGTATTATCCAAAAAACTCCCGTTTTTCAATCTTTTTAAGGAAATGGATCAAACCTTAAAATCAGCTGTTTTTGAAGGATTTGGTTAATATTACTTAGGTTTTGAGAGCAATAACTTGCTCAGTTTGAAAAACGGTTTATTTTCCCTTATCTGACGTTTTTCTAGCTTTTTTTAAGAAATCGATCGAATCTTAAAACTGGCCGTTTTGGCATGTTCTCACCTAATATTACTTACCTCGGAGACCTTAATTTGATAAGTGGAAGATATTTGCATTATCTAAAAAACCCCCGGTTTTCCCTTCTTTTTTAGGAAGTAGATCAAACCTTAAGAACGGCCGTTTTCTCAGGTTTTGGTTAATATTACTTAGATTCGAGAGCAATAACTTGCTAGGTTTGAAACACGGTTTATTTTCCCAAAACTGACGTTTTTGAAGCCTTTCTGAAGAAATAGCTCGAATCTTAAAACAGACCGTTGTTGCATGTTTTTGCTTAATATTACTTATACTTGGAGACCTTGATTAGATAAGTTAAGGATTTTTGCATTATCCAAAAATCTCCCGTTTTCCCTACTTTTTTAAGAAATAGATGAAGCTTTAAAAACGGCCGTTTTCTCAGGTTTTGGTTAATATTACTTAGATTCAAGAGCAATAAATTGCTAAGTTTGAAAAACGGTTTATTTTCCTAAAACTGACGTTTTTCAAGCCATTTTGAAGAAATAGCTTGAATCTCCAAACAGGCCATTTTTCCATGTTTTTGCTTAATATTACTTATAATTGGAGACCTTAATTTGATAACTATGAAGATATTTGTATTATCGAAAAAACTCCTGTTTTTCAATCTTTTTTAGGAAATGGATCAAACCTTAAAATCAGCCGTTTTTTCAAGTTTTAATTAATATCACTTAGATTTTGAGAGCAATAACTTGCTCAGTTTGAAAAACGGTTTATTTTCCCAAATCTGACGTTTTTCTAGCTTTTTTTAAGAAATCGATCGAATCTTAAAACTGGCCGTTTTCCCATGTTTTTGCTTAATATTACTTACCTCGGAGACCTTAATTTGATAAGTTGAAAATATTTGCATTATCCAAAAAAAACCCGTTTTTTCCTTCTTTTTTAGGAAATAGATCAAACCTTAAAAACGGATGTTTTTCTATGTTTTGGTTAATATTACTTAGATTCGAGAGCAATAACTTGCTAAGTTTGAATAACAGTTTATTTTCCCAAAACTGACGTTTTTCAAGCCTTTTTGAAGAAATAGCTTGAATCTCCAAACAGGCCATTTTTCCATGTTTTTGCTTAATATTACTTATAATTGGAGACCTTAATTTGATAACTATGAAGATATTTGTATTATCCTAAAAACTCCCGTTTTTCAATCTTTTTTAGGAAATGGATCAAACCTTAAAATCAGCCGTTTTTCCAAGTTTTGGTTAATATCACTTAGGTTTTGAGAGCAATAACTTGCTCAGTTTGAAAAACGGTTTATTTTCCCAAATCTGACGTTTTTCTATATTTTTTAAAGAAATTTATCGAATCTTAAAACTGGCCGTTTTCCTATGTTTTTGCTTAATATTACTTACCTCGGAGACCTTAATTTGATAAGTTGAAGATATTTGCATTATCTAAAAAAAACCCGTTTTTCCCATCTTTTTTAGGAAATAGATCAAACCTTAAAAACGGCCGTTTTTCTAGGTTTTGGTTATTATTACTTAGATTCGAGAGCAATAACTTGCTAAGTTTGAAAAACGGTTTATTTTCCCAAAACTGACGTTTTTCAAGCCTTTTTAAAGAAATCGATCGAATCTCAAACCTGGCCGTTTTTGCATGTTTTTGCTTAATATTACTTATACTCGGAGACCTTGATTCGATAAGTTCAGGATATTTGCATTATCCAAAAAAACCCCGTTTTTCCCTTCTTTTGTGAGAAATAGATGAAACCTTAAAAACGGCCGTTTTCTCGGATTTTGTTTAATATTAATTAGATTCGAGAGAAATACCTGCTAAGTTTGAAAATCGGTTTATTTTCCCAAATCTGACGTTTTTCTATCTTTTTTAAAGAAATCGATCGAATCTTAAAACTGGCCGTTTTCCTATGTTTTTGCTTAATATTACTTACCTCGGAGACCTTAATTTGATAAGTTGAAGATATTTGCATTATCTAAAAAAAACCCGTTTTTCCCTTCTTTTTTAGGAAATAGATCAAACCTTAAAAACGGCCGTTTTTCTAGGTTTTGGTTAATATTACTTAGATTCGAGAGCAATAACTTGCTAAGTTTGAATAACAGTTTATTTTCCCAAAACTGACGTTTTTCAAGCCTTTTTAAGGAAATCGCTCGAATCTCAAAACAGGCCGTTTTTGCATGTTTTTGCTTAATATCACTTATACTCGAAGCCCTTGATTCGATAAGTTAAGGATATTTGCATTATCCAAGAAACTTCCGTTTTTCCCTACTTTTTTAGGAAATATATCAAACCTTAAAAACGGCCGTTTTTCCAGGTTTTGGTTAATATTACTTAGATTTGAGAGCAATGACTCGCTAAGTGTGAAAAACGGTTTTTTTTCCTAAAACTGACGTTTTTCAAGTGTTTTTGAAGAAATAGCTCGAATCACAAAAGCATGCTGTTTTTGCAAGTTTTGGCTTAATATTACTTATACTCGGAGACCTTGATTCAAAAAGTTAAGATATTTGCATTATCCAAAAAAACCCTGTTTTTCGCTTCTTTTTTAGGAAATAGATCAAACCTTAAAAACAGCCGTTTTCCAAGTTTTGGTTATTATTACTTAGATTCGAGAGGAATAACTTGCTAAGTTAGAAAACCGGTTTATTTTCCCAAAACTGACGTTTTTCAAGCCTTTTTGAAGAAATAGCTTGAATCTCCAAACAGGCCATTTTTCCATGTTTTTGCTTAATATTACTTATAATTGGAGACCTTAATTTGATAACTATGAAGATATTTGTATTATCCAAAAAACTCCCGTTTTTCAATCTTTCTTAGGAAATGGATCAAACCTTAAAATCAGCCGGTTTTCCAAGTTTTGATTAATATCACTTAGGTTTTGAGAGCAATAACTTGCTCAGTTTGAAAAACGGTTTATTTTCCCAAATCTGACGTTTTTCTAGCTTTTTTTAAGAAATCGATCGAATCTTAAAACCGGCCGTTTTCCCATGTTTTTGCTTAATATTACTTACCTCGGAGACCTTAATTTGCTAAGTTAAAAATATTTGCATTATCCAAAAAACTCCCGTTTTTCCCTTCTTTTTTAGGAAATAGATCAAACCCTAAAAACGGCCGTTTTTCTAGGTTTTGGTTAATATGACTTAGATTCGAGAGCAATAACTTGCTAAGTTTGAAAAACGGTTTATTTTCCCAAAACTGACGTTTTTCAAGCCTTTTTAAGGAAATCGCTCAAATCTCAAAACAGGCCGTTTTTGCATGTTTTTGCTTAATATTACTGATAATCGGAGCCCTTGATTCGATAAGTTAAGGATATTTGCATTATCCAAGAAACTCCCGTATTTCCCTACCTTTTTAGGAAATATATCAAACCTTAAAAACGGCCGTTTTTCGAGGTTTTATTTAATATTACTTAGATTCGAGAGCAATGACTTGCTAAGTTTGAAAAACGGTTTTTTTTCCTAAAACTGACGTTTTTCAAGTGTTTTTGAAGAAATAGCTCGAATCACAAAAGCATGCTGTTTTTGCATGTTTTTGCTTAATATTACTCATACTCGGAGATCTTGATTCAAAAAGTTAAGATATTTGTATTATCCAAAAAAAACCTGTTTTTCCCTTCTTTTTTACGAAATAGATCAAACCTTAAAAACGGCCGTTTTCCAAGTTTTGGTTATTATTACTTAGATTCGAGAGCAATAACTTGCTAAGTTTGAAAAACGGTTTATTTTCCCAAAACTGACGTTTTTCCAGCCTTTTTAAAGAAATCGATCGAATCTCAAACCTGGCCGTTTTTGCATGTTTTTGCTTAATATTACTTATACTCGGAGACCTTGATTCGATAAGTTCAGGATATTTGCATTATCCAAAAAAAAACCGTTTTTCCCTTCTTTTGTGAGAAATAGATGAAACCTTAAAAACGGCCGTTTTCTCGGATTTTGTTTAATATTAATTAGATTCGAGAGA
This sequence comes from Ceratothoa steindachneri, assembly GCA_963969495.1. Lineage (NCBI taxonomy): Eukaryota > Metazoa > Arthropoda > Malacostraca > Isopoda > Cymothoidae > Ceratothoa > Ceratothoa steindachneri. The sequence goes on from OZ018334.1 coordinate 67,738,633, forward strand.
AATAACCTGCTAAGTTTGAAAAACGGTTTATTTTCCCAAAACTGACGTTTTTCAAGCCTTTTTAAAGAAATCGATCGAATCTCAAACCTGGCCGTTTTTGCATGTTTTTGCTTAATATTACTTATACTCGGAGACCTTGATTCGATAAGTTCAGGATAATTGCATTATCCAAAAAAAAACCGTTTTTCCCTTCTTTTGTGAGAAATAGATGAAACCTTGAAAACGGCCGTTTTCTCGGATTTTGTTTAATATTAATTAGATTCGAGAGAAATAACCTGCTAAGTTTGAAAATCGGTTTATTTTCCCAAAACTGACGTTTTTCAAGCCTTTTTAAGGAAATCGCTCGAATCTCAAAACAGGCCGTTTTTGCATGTTTTTGCTTAATATTACTTATACTCGGAGCCCTTGATTCGATAAGTTAAGGATATTTGCATTATCCAAGAAACTCCCGTTTTTCCCTACTTTTTTAGGAAATATATCAAACCTTAAAAACGGTCGTTTTTCCAGGTTTTGGTTAATATTACTTAGATTTGAGAGCAATGACTCGCTAAGTGTGAAAAACGGGGTTTTTTTCCTAAAACTGACGTTTTTCAAGTGTTTTTGAAGAAATAGCTCGAATCACAAAAGCATGCTGTTTTTGCAAGTTTTTGCTTAATATTACTTATACTCGGAGACCTTGATTCAAAAAGTTAAGATATTTGCATTATCCAAAAAAACCCTGTTTTTCGCTTCTTTTTTAGGAAATAGATCAAACCTTAAAAACGGCCGTTTTCCAAGTTTTGGTTATTATTACTTAGATTCGAGAGGAATAACTTGCTAAGTAAGAAAACCGGTTTATTTTCCCAAAACTGACGTTTTTCAAGCCTTTTTGAAGAAATAGCTTGAATCTCCAAACAGGCCATTTTTCCATGTTTTTGCTTAATATTACTTATAATTGGAGACCTTAATTTGATAACTATGAAGATATTTGTATTATCCAAAAACTCCCGTTTTTCAATCTTTCTTAGGAAATGGATCAAACCTTAAAATCAGCCGGTTTTCCAAGTTTTGGTTAATATCACTTAGGGTTTGAGAGCAATAACTTGCTCAGTTTGAAAAACGGTTTATTTTCCCAAATCTGACGTTTTTCTAGCTTTTTTTAAGAAATCGATCGAATCTTAAAACCGGCCGTTTTCCCATGTTTTTGCTTAATATTACTTACCTCGGAGACCTTAATTTGCTAAGTTAAAAATATTTGCATTATCCAAAAAACTCCCGTTTTTCCCTTCTTTTTTAGGAAATAGATCAAACCCTAAAAACGGCCGTTTTTCTAGGTTTTGGTTAATATTACTTAGATTCGAGAGCAATAACTTGCTAAGTTTGAATAACAGTTTATTTTCCCCAAACTGACGTTTTTCAAGCCTTTTTAAGGAAATCGCTCGAATCTCAAAACAGGCCGTTTTTGCATGTTTTTGCTTAATATTACTGATAATCGGAGCCCTTGATTCGATAAGTTAAGGATATTTGCATTATCCAAGAAACTCCCGTATTTCCCTACCTTTTTAGGAAATATATCAAACCTTAAAAACGGCCGTTTTTCGAGGTTTTAGTTAATATTACTTAGATTCGAGAGCAATGACTTGCTAAGTTTGAAAAACGGTTTTTTTTCCTAAAACTGACGTTTTTCAAGTCTTTTTGAAGAAATAGCTCGAATCACAAAAGCATGCTGTTTTTGCATGTTTTTGCTTAATATTACTCATACTCGGAGATCTTGATTCAAAAAGTTAAGATATTTGTATTATCCAAAAAAAACCTGTTTTTCCCTTCTTTTTTAGGAAATAGATCAAACCTTAAAAACGGCCGTTTTCCAAGTTTTGGTTATTATTACTTAGATTCGAGAGCAATAACTTGCTAAGTTTGAAAAACGGTTTATTTTCCCAAAACTGACGTTTTTCAAGCCTTCTTGAAGAAATAGCTTGAATCTCCAAACAGGCCATTTTTGAATGTTTTTGATTAAGATTACTTATAATTGGAGACCTTAATTTAATAACTATGAAGATATTTGTATTATCCAAAAAACTCCCGTTTTTCAATCTTTTTAAGGAAATGGATCAAACCTTAAAATCAGCTGTTTTTGAAGGATTTGGTTAATATTACTTAGGTTTTGAGAGCAATAACTTGCTCAGTTTGAAAAACGGTTTATTTTCCCTTATCTGACGTTTTTCTAGCTTTTTTTAAGAAATCGATCGAATCTTAAAACTGGCCGTTTTGGCATGTTCTCACCTAATATTACTTACCTCGGAGACCTTAATTTGATAAGTGGAAGATATTTGCATTATCTAAAAAAACCCCGGTTTTCCCTTCTTTTTTAGGAAGTAGATCAAACCTTAAGAACGGCCGTTTTCTCAGGTTTTGGTTAATATTACTTAGATTCGAGAGCAATAACTTGCTAGGTTTGAAACACGGTTTATTTTCCCAAAACTGACGTTTTTGAAGCCTTTCTGAAGAAATAGCTCGAATCTTAAAACAGACCGTTGTTGCATGTTTTTGCTTAATATTACTTATACTTGGAGACCTTGATTAGATAAGTTAAGGATTTTTGCATTATCCAAAAATCTCCCGTTTTCCCTACTTTTTTAAGAAATAGATGAAGCTTTAAAAACGGCCGTTTTCTCAGGTTTTGGTTAATATTACTTAGATTCAAGAGCAATAAATTGCTAAGTTTGAAAAACGGTTTATTTTCCTAAAACTGACGTTTTTCAAGCCATTTTGAAGAAATAGCTTGAATCTCCAAACAGGCCATTTTTCCATGTTTTTGCTTATTATTACTTATAATTGGAGACCTTAATTTGATAACTATGAAGATATTTGTATTATCGAAAAAACTCCTGTTTTTCAATCTTTTTTAGGAAATGGATCAAACCTTAAAATCAGCCGTTTTTTCAAGTTTTAATTAATATCACTTAGATTTTGAGAGCAATAACTTGCTCAGTTTGAAAAACGGTTTATTTTCCCAAATCTGACGTTTTTCTATATTTTTTAAAGAAATTTATCGAATCTTAAAACTGGCCGTTTTCCTATGTTTTTGCTTAATATTACTTACCTCGGAGACCTTAATTTGCTAAGTTAAAAATATTTGCATTATCCAAAAAACTCCCGTTTTTCCCTTCTTTTTTAGGAAATAGATCAAACCCTAAAAACGGCCGTTTTTCTAGGTTTTGGTTAATATTACTTAGATTCGAGAGCAATAACTTGCTAAGTTTGAAAAACGGTTTATTTTCCCAAAACTGACGTTTTTCAAGCCTTTTTAAGGAAATCGCTCAAATCTCAAAACAGGCCGTTTTTGCATGTTTTTGCTTAATATTACTGATAATCGGAGCCCTTGATTCGATAAGTTAAGGATATTTGCATTATCCAAGAAACTCCCGTATTTCCCTACCTTTTTAGGAAATATATCAAACCTTAAAAACGGCCGTTTTTCGAGGTTTTATTTAATATTACTTAGATTCGAGAGCAATGACTTGCTAAGTTTGAAAAACGGTTTTTTTTCCTAAAACTGACGTTTTTCAAGTGTTTTTGAAGAAATAGCTCGAATCACAAAAGCATGCTGTTTTTGCATGTTTTTGCTTAATATTACTCATACTCGGAGATCTTGATTCAAAAAGTTAAGATATTTGTATTATCCAAAAAAAACCGGTTTTTCCCTTCTTTTTTACGAAATAGATCAAACCTTAAAAACGGCCGTTTTCCAAGTTTTGGTTATTATTACTTAGATTCGAGAGCAATAACTTGCTAAGTTTGAAAAACGGTTTATTTTCCCAAAACTGACGTTTTTCAAGCCTTTTTAAAGAAATCGATCGAATCTCAAACCTGGCCGTTTTTGCATGTTTTTGCTTAATATTACTTATACTCGGAGACCTTGATTCGATAAGTTCAGGATAATTGCATTATCCAAAAAAAACCCGTTTTTCCCTTCTTTTGTGAGAAATAGATGAAACCTTGAAAACGGCCGTTTTCTCGGATTTTGTTTAATATTAATTAGATTCGAGAGAAATAACCTGCTAAGTTTGAAAATCGGTTTATTTTCCCAAAACTGACGTTTTTCAAGCCTTTTTAAGGAAATCGCTCGAATCTCAAAACAGGCCGTTTTTGCATGTTTTTGCTTAATATTACTTATACTCGGAGCCCTTGATTCGATAAGTTAAGGATATTTGCATTATCCAAGAAACTCCCGTTTTTCCCTACTTTTTTAGGAAATATATCAAACCTTAAAAACGGCCGTTTTTCCAGGTTTTGGTTAATATTACTTAGATTTGAGAGCAATGACTCGCTAAGTGTGAAAAACGGGGTTTTTTTCCTAAAACTGACGTTTTTCAAGTGTTTTTGAAGAAATAGCTCGAATCACAAAAGCATGCTGTTTTTGCAAGTTTTTGCTTAATATTACTTATACTCGGAGACCTTGATTCAAAAAGTTAAGATATTTGCATTATCCAAAAAAACCCTGTTTTTCGCTTCTTTTTTAGGAAATAGATCAAACCTTAAAAACGGCCGTTTTCCAAGTTTTGGTTATTATTACTTAGATTCGAGAGGAATAACTTGCTAAGTTAGAAAACCGGTTTATTTTCCCAAAACTGACGTTTTTCAAGCCTTTTTGAAGAAATAGCTTGAATCTCCAAACAGGCCATTTTTCCATGTTTTTGCTTAATATAACTTATAATTGGAGACCTTAATTTGATAACTATGAAGATATTTGTATTATCCAAAAACTCCCGTTTTTCAATCTTTCTTAGGAAATGGATCAAACCTTAAAATCAGCCGGTTTTCCAAGTTTTGGTTAATATCACTTAGGTTTTGAGAGCAATAACTTGCTCAGTTTGAAAAACGGTTTATTTTCCCAAATCTGACGTTTTTCTAGCTTTTTTTAAGAAATCGATCGAATCTTAAAACCGGCCGTTTTCCCATGTTTTTGCTTAATATTACTTACCTCGGAGACCTTAATTTGCTAAGTTAAAAATATTTGCATTATCCAAAAAACTCCCGTTTTTCCCTTCTTTTTTAGGAAATAGATCAAACCCTAAAAACGGCCGTTTTTCTAGGTTTTGGTTAATATTACTTAGATTCGAGAGCAATAACTTGCTAAGTTTGAATAACAGTTTATTTTCCCAAAACTGACGTTTTTCAAGCCTTTTTAAGGAAATCGCTCGAATCTCAAAACAGGCCGTTTTTGCATGTTTTTGCTTAATATTACTTATACTCGGAGCCCTTGATTCGATAAGTTAAGGATATTTGCATTATCCAAGAAACTCCCGTTTTTCCCTACTTTTTTAGGAAATATATCAAACCTTAAAAACGGCCGTTTTTCCAGGTTTTGGTTAATATTACTTAGATTTGAGAGCAATGACTCGCTAAGTGTGAAAAACGGTTTTTTTTCCTAAAACTGACGTTTTTCAAGTCTTTTTGAAGAAATAGCTCGAATCACAAAAGCATGCTGTTTTTGCATGTTTTTGCTTAATATTACTCATACTCGGAGATCTTGATTCAAAAAGTTAAGATATTTGTATTATCCAAAATAAACCTGTTTTTCCCTTCTTTTTTAGGAAATAGATCAAACCTTAAAAACGGCCGTTTTCCAAGTTTTGGTTATTATTACTTAGATTCGAGAGCAATAACTTGCTAAGTTTGAAAAACGGTTTATTTTCCCAAAACTGACGTTTTTCAAGCCTTCTTGAAGAAATAGCTTGAATCTCCAAACAGGCCATTTTTGAATGTTTTTGATTAAGATTACTTATAATTGGAGACCTTAATTTAATAACTATGAAGATATTTGTATTATCCAAAAAACTCCCGTTTTTCAATCTTTTTAAGGAAATGGATCAAACCTTAAAATCAGCTGTTTTTGAAGGATTTGGTTAATATTACTTAGGTTTTGAGAGCAATAACTTGCTCAGTTTGAAAAACGGTTTATTTTCCCTTATCTGACTTTTTTCTAGCTTTTTTTAAGAAATCGATCGAATCTTAAAACTGGCCGTTTTGGCATGTTCTCACCTAATATTACTTACCTCGGAGACCTTAATTTGATAAGTGGAAGATATTTGCATTATCTAAAAAAACCCCGGTTTTCCCTTCTTTTTTAGGAAGTAGATCAAACCTTAAGAACGGCCGTTTTCTCAGGTTTTGGTTAATATTACTTAGATTCGAGAGCAATAACTTGCTAGGTTTGAAACACGGTTTATTTTCCCAAAACTGACGTTTTTGAAGCCTTTCTGAAGAAATAGCTCGAATCTTAAAACAGACCGTTGTTGCATGTTTTTGCTTAATATTACTTATACTTGGAGACCTTGATTAGATAAGTTAAGGATTTTTGCATTATCCAAAAATCTCCCGTTTTCCCTACTTTTTTAAGAAATAGATGAAGCTTTAAAAACGGCCGTTTTCTCAGGTTTTGGTTAATATTACTTAGATTCAAGAGCAATAAATTGCTAAGTTTGAAAAACGGTTTATTTTCCTAAAACTGACGTTTTTCAAGCCATTTTGAAGAAATAGCTTGAATCTCCAAACAGGCCATTTTTCCATGTTTTTGCTTAATATTACTTATAATTGGAGACCTTAATTTGATAACTATGAAGATATTTGTATTATCGAAAAAACTCCTGTTTTTCAATCTTTTTTAGGAAATGGATCAAACCTTAAAATCAGCCGTTTTTTCAAGTTTTAATTAATATCACTTAGATTTTGAGAGCAATAACTTGCTCAGTTTGAAAAACGGTTTATTTTCCCAAATCTGACGTTTTTCTAGCTTTTTTTAAGAAATCGATCGAATCTTAAAACTGGCCGTTTTCATATGTTTTTGCTTAATATTACTTACCTCGGAGACCTTAATTTGATAAGTTGAAAATATTTGCATTATCCAAAAAAACCCCGTTTTTTCCTTCTTTTTTAGGAAATAGATCAAACCTTAAAAACGGCTGTTTTTCTATGTTTTGGTTAATATTACTTAGATTCGAGAGCAATAACTTGCTAAGTTTGAATAACAGTTTATTTTCCCAAAACTGACGTTTTTCAAGCCATTTTGAAGAAATAGCTTGAATCTCTAAACAGGCCATTTTTCCATGTTTTTGCTTAATATTACCTATAATTGGAGACCTTAATTTGATAACTATGAAGATATTTGTATTATCCTAAAAACTCCCGTTTTTCAATCTTTTTTAGGAAATGGATCAAACCTTAAAATCAGCCGGTTTTCCAAGTTTTGGTTAATATCACTTAGGTTTTGAGAGCAATAACTTGCTCAGGTTGAAAAACGGTTTATTTTCCCAAATCTAACGTTTTTCTATATTTTTTTAAAGAAATCTATCGAATCTTAAAACTGGCCGTTTTCCTATGTTTTTGCTTAATATTACTTACCTCGGAGACCTTAATTTGATAAGTGGAAGATATTTGCATTATCTAAAAAACCCCCGTTTTTCCTTCTTTTTTAGGAAATAGATCAAACCCTAAAAACGGCCGTTTTTCTAGGTTTTGGTTAATATTACTTAGATTCGAGAGCAATAACTTGCTAAGTTTGAAAAACGGTTTATTTTCCCAAAACTGACGTTTTTCAAGCCTTTTTAAGGAAATCGCTCAAATCTCAAAACAGGCCGTTTTTGCATGTTTTTGCTTAATATTACTGATAATCGGAGCCCTTGATTCGACAAGTTAAGGATATTTGCATTATCCAAGAAACTCCCGTATTTCCCTACCTTTTTAGGAAATATATCAAACCTTAAAAACGGCCGTTTTTCGAGGTTTTAGTTAATATTACTTAGATTCGAGAGCAATGACTTGCTAAGTTTGAAAAACGGTTTTTTTTCCTAAAACTGACGTTTTTCAAGTCTTTTTGAAGAAATAGCTCGAATCACAAAAGCATGCTGTTTTTGCATGTTTTTGCTTAATATTACTCATACTCGGAGATCTTGATTCAAAAAGTTAAGATATTTGTATTATCCAAAAAAAACCTGTTTTTCCCTTCTTTTTTAGGAAATAGATCAAACCTTAAAAACGGCCGTTTTCCAAGTTTTGGTTATTATTACTTAGATTCGAGAGCAATAACTTGCTAAGTTTGAAAAACGGTTTATTTTCCCAAAACTGACGTTTTTCAAGCCTTCTTGAAGAAATAGCTTGAATCTCCAAACAGGCCATTTTTGAATGTTTTTGATTAAGATTACTTATAATTGGAGACCTTAATTTAATAACTATGAAGATATTTGTATTATCCAAAAAACTCCCGTTTTTCAATCTTTTTAAGGAAATGGATCAAACCTTAAAATCAGCTGTTTTTGAAGGATTTGGTTAATATTACTTAGGTTTTGAGAGCAATAACTTGCTCAGTTTGAAAAACGGTTTATTTTCCCTTATCTGACGTTTTTCTAGCTTTTTTTAAGAAATCGATCGAATCTTAAAACTGGCCGTTTTGGCATGTTCTCACCTAATATTACTTACCTCGAAGACCTTAATTTGATAAGTGGAAGATATTTGCATTATCTAAAAAACCCCCGGTTTTCCCTTCTTTTTTAGGAAGTAGATCAAACCTTAAGAACGGCCGTTTTCTCAGGTTTTGGTTAATATTACTTAGATTCGAGAGCAATAACTTGCTAGGTTTGAAACACGGTTTATTTTCCCAAAACTGACGTTTTTGAAGCCTTTCTGAAGAAATAGCTCGAATCTTAAAACAGACCGTTGTTGCATGTTTTTGCTTAATATTACTTATACTTGGAGACCTTGATTAGATAAGTTAAGGATTTTTGCATTATCCAAAAATCTCCCGTTTTCCCTACTTTTTTAAGAAATAGATGAAGCTTTAAAAACGGCCGTTTTCTCAGGTTTTGGTTAATATTACTTAGATTCAAGAGCAATAAATTGCTAAGTTTGAAAAACGGTTTATTTTCCTAAAACTGACGTTTTTCAAGCCATTTTGAAGAAATAGCTTGAATCTCCAAACAGGCCATTTTTCCATGTTTTTGCTTAATATTACTTATAATTGGAGACCTTAATTTGATAACTATGAAGATATTTGTATTATCGAAAAAACTCCTGTTTTTCAATCTTTTTTAGGAAATGGATCAAACCTTAAAATCAGCCGTTTTTTCAAGTTTTAATTAATATCACTTAGATTTTGAGAGCAATAACTTGCTCAGTTTGAAAAACGGTTTATTTTTCCAAATCTGACGTTTTTTTAGCTTTTTTTAAGAAATCGATCGAATCTTAAAACTGGCCGTTTTCCCATGTTTTTGCTTAATATTACTTACCTCGGAGACCTTAATTTGATAAGTTGAAGATATTTGCATTATCTAAAAAAACCCCGTTTTTCCCATCTTTTTTAGGAAATAGATCAAACCTTAAAAACGGCCGTTTTTCTAGGTTTTGGTTAATATTACTTAGATTCGAGAGCAATAACTTGCTAAGTTTGAATAACAGTTTATTTTCCCCAAACTGACGTTTTTCAAGCCTTTTTAAGGAAATCGCTCGAATCTCAAAACAGGCCGTTTTTGCATGTTTTTGCTTAATATTACTTATACTCGGAGCCCTTGATTCGATAAGTTAAGGATATTTGCATTATCCAAGAAACTCCCGTTTTTCCCTACTTTTTTAGGAAATATATCAAACCTTAAAAACGGCCGTTTTTCCAGGTTTTGGTTAATATTACTTAGATTTGAGAGCAATGACTCGCTAAGTGTGAAAAACGGTTTTTTTTCCTAAAACTGACGTTTTTCAAGTGTTTTTGAAGAAATAGCTCGAATCACAAAAGCATGCTGTTTTTGCAAGTTTTTGCTTAATATTACTTATACTCGTAGACCTTGATTCAAAAAGTTAAGATATTTGCATTATCCAAAAAAAACCTGTTTTTCGCTTCTTTTTTAGGAAATAGATCAAACCTTAAAAACGGCCGTTTTCCAAGTTTTGGTTATTATTACTTAGATTCGAGAGCAATAACTTGCTAAGTTTGAAAAACGGTTTATTTTCCCCAAACTGACGTTTTTCAAGACTTTTTGAAGAAATAGCTTGAATCTCCAAACAGGCCATTTTTCCATGTTTTTGCTTAATATTACTTATAATTGGAGACCTTAATTTGATAACTATGAAGATATTTGTATTATCCAAAAAACTCCCGTTTTTCAATCTTTCTTAGGAAATGGATCAAACCTGAAAATCAGCCGGTTTTCCAAGTTTTGGTTAATATCACTTAGGTTTTGAGAGCAATAACTTGCTCAGTTTGAAAAACGGTTTATTTTCCCAAATCTGACGTTTTTCTAGCTTTTTTTAAGAAATCGATCGAATCTTAAAACTGGCCGTTTTGGCATGTTCTCACCTAATATTACTTACCTCGGAGACCTTAATTTGATAAGTGGAAGATATTTGCATTATCTAAAAAACCCCCGTTTTTCCTTCTTTTTTAGGAAATAGATCAAACCCTAAAAACGGCCGTTTTTCTAGGTTTTGGTTAATATTACTTAGATTCGAGAGCAATAACTTGCTAAGTTTGAAAAACGGTTTATTTTCCCAAAACTGACGTTTTTCAAGCCTTTTTAAGGAAATCGCTCAAATCTCAAAACAGGCCGTTTTTGCATGTTTTTGCTTAATATTACTGATAATCGGAGCCCTTGATTCGATAAGTTAAGGATATTTGCATTATCCAAGAAACTCCCGTATTTCCCTACCTTTTTAGGAAATATATCAAACCTTAAAAACGGCCGTTTTTCGAGGTTTTAGTTAATATTACTTAGATTCGAGAGCAATGACTTGCTAAGTTTGAAAAACGGTTTTTTTTCCTAAAACTGACGTTTTTCAAGTCTTTTTGAAGAAATAGCTCGAATCACAAAAGCATGCTGTTTTTGCATGTTTTTGCTTAATATTACTCATACTCGGAGATCTTGATTCAAAAAGTTAAGATATTTGTATTATCCAAAAAAACCCTGTTTTTCCCTTCTTTTTTAGGAAATAGATCAAACCTTAAAAACGGCCGTTTTCCAAGTTTTGGTTATTATTACTTAGATTCGAGAGCAATAACTTGCTAAGTTTGAAAAACGGTTTATTTTCCCAAAACTGACGTTTTTCAAGCCTTCTTGAAGAAATAGCTTGAATCTCCAAACAGGCCATTTTTGAATGTTTTTGATTAAGATTACTTATAATTGGAGACCTTAATTTAATAACTATGAAGATATTTGTATTATCCAAAAACCCCCGTTTTTCAATCTTTTTAAGGAAATGGATCAAACCTTAAAATCAGCTGTTTTTGAAGGATTTGGTTAATATTACTTAGGTTTTGAGAGCAATAACTTGCTCAGTTTGAAAAACGGTTTATTTTCCCTTATCTGACGTTTTTCTAGCTTTTTTTAAGAAATCGATCGAATCTTAAAACTGGCCGTTTTGGCATGTTCTCACCTAATATTACTTACCTCGGAGACCTTAATTTGATAAGTGGAAGATATTTGCATTATCTAAAAAACCCCCGGTTTTCCCTTCTTTTTTAGGAAGTAGATCAAACCTTAAGAACGGCCGTTTTCTCAGGTTTTGGTTAATATTACTTAGATTCGAGAGCAATAACTTGCTAGGTTTGAAACACGGTTTATTTTCCCAAAACTGACGTTTTTGAAGCCTTTCTGAAGAAATAGCTCGAATCTTAAAACAGACCGTTGTTGCATGTTTTTGCTTAATATTACTTATACTTGGAGACCTTGATTAGATAAGTTAAGGATTTTTGCATTATCCAAAAATCTCCCGTTTTCCCTACTTTTTTAAGAAATAGATGAAGCTTTAAAAACGGCCGTTTTCTCAGGTTTTGGTTAATATTACTTAGATTCAAGAGCAATAAATTGCTAAGTTTGAAAAACGGTTTATTTTCCTAAAACTGACGTTTTTCAAGCCATTTTGAAGAAATAGCTTGAATCTCCAAACAGGCCATTTTTCCATGTTTTTGCTTAATATTACTTATAATTGGAGACCTTAATTTGATAACTATGAAGATATTTGTATTATCGAAAAAACTCCTGTTTTTCAATCTTTTTTAGGAAATGGATCAAACCTTAAAATCAGCCGTTTTTTCAAGTTTTAATTAATATCACTTAGATTTTGAGAGCAATAACTTGCTCAGTTTGAAAAACGGTTTATTTTTCCAAATCTGACGTTTTTCTAGCTTTTTTTAAGAAATCGATCGAATCTTAAAACTGGCCGTTTTCCCATGTTTTTGCTTAATATTACTTACCTCGGAGACCTTAATTTGATAAGTTGAAGATATTTGCATTATCTAAAAAAAACCCGTTTTTCCCATCTTTTTTAGGAAATAGATCAAACCTTAAAAACGGCCGTTTTTCTAGGTTTTGGTTAATATTACTTAGATTCGAGAGCAATAACTTGCTAAGTTTGAATAACAGTTTATTTTCCCCAAACTGACGTTTTTCAAGCCTTTTTAAGGAAATCGCTCGAATCTCAAAACAGGCCGTTTTTGCATGTTTTTGCTTAATATTACTTATACTCGGAGCCCTTGATTCGATAAGTTAAGGATATTTGCATTATCCAAGAAACTCCCGTTTTTCCCTACTTTTTTAGGAAATATATCAAACCTTAAAAACGGCCGTTTTTCCAGGTTTTGGTTAATATTACTTAGATTTGAGAGCAATGACTCGCTAAGTGTGAAAAACGGTTTTTTTTCCTAAAACTGACGTTTTTCAAGTGTTTTTGAAGAAATAGCTCGAATCACAAAAGCATGCTGTTTTTGCAAGTTTTTGCTTAATATTACTTATACTCGTAGACCTTGATTCAAAAAGTTAAGATATTTGCATTATCCAAAAAAAACCTGTTTTTCGCTTCTTTTTTAGGAAATAGATCAAACCTTAAAAACGGCCGTTTTCCAAGTTTTGGTTATTATTACTTAGATTCGAGAGCAATAACTTGCTAAGTTTGAAAAACGGTTTATTTTCCCCAAACTGACGTTTTTCAAGACTTTTTGAAGAAATAGCTTGAATCTCCAAACAGGCCATTTTTCCATGTTTTTGCTTAATATTACTTATAATTGGAGACCTTAATTTGATAACTATGAAGATATTTGTATTATCCAAAAAACTCCCGTTTTTCAATCTTTCTTAGGAAATGGATCAAACCTGAAAATCAGCCGGTTTTCCAAGTTTTGGTTAATATCACTTAGGTTTTGAGAGCAATAACTTGCTCAGTTTGAAAAACGGTTTATTTTCCCAAATCTGACGTTTTTCTAGCTTTTTTTAAGAAATCGATCGAATCTTAAAACCGGCCGTTTTCCCATGTTTTTGCTTAATATTACTTACCTCGGAGACCTTAATTTGCTAAGTTAAAAATATTTGCATTATCCAAAAAACTCCCGTTTTTCCCTTCTTTTTTAGGAAATAGATCAAACCCTAAAAACGGCCGTTTTTCTAGGTTTTGGTTAATATTACTTAGATTCGAGAGCAATAACTTGCTAAGTTTGAAAAACGGTTTATTTTCCCAAAACTGACGTTTTTCAAGCCTTTTTAAGGAAATCGCTCAAATCTCAAAACAGGCCGTTTTTGCATGTTTTTGCTTAATATTACTGATAATCGGAGCCCTTGATTCGATAAGTTAAGGATATTTGCATTATCCAAGAAACTCCCGTATTTCCCTACCTTTTTAGGAAATATATCAAACCTTAAAAACGGCCGTTTTTCGAGGTTTTAGTTAATATTACTTAGATTCGAGAGCAATGACTTGCTAAGTTTGAAAAACGGTTTATTTTCCCCAAACTGACGTTTTTCAAGACTTTTTGAAGAAATAGCTTGAATCTCCAAACAGGCCATTTTTCCATGTTTTTGCTTAATATTACTTATAATTGGAGACCTTAATTTGATAACTATGAAGATATTTGTATTATCCAAAAAACTCCCGTTTTTCAATCTTTCTTAGGAAATGGATCAAACCTGAAAATCAGCCGGTTTTCCAAGTTTTGGTTAATATCACTTAGGTTTTGAGAGCAATAACTTGCTCAGTTTGAAAAACGGTTTATTTTCCCAAATCTGACGTTTTTCTAGCTTTTTTTAAGAAATCGATCGAATCTTAAAACCGGCCGTTTTCCCATGTTTTTGCTCAATATTACTTACCTCGGAGACCTTAATTTGCTAAGTTAAAAATATTTGCATTATCCAAAAAACTCCCGTTTTTCCCTTCTTTTTTAGGAAATAGATCAAACCCTAAAAACGGCCGTTTTTCTAGGTTTTGGTTAATATTACTTAGATTCGAGAGCAATAACTTGCTAAGTTTGAAAAACGGTTTATTTTCCCAAAACTGACGTTTTTCAAGCCTTTTTAAGGAAATCGCTCAAATCTCAAAACAGGCCGTTTTTGCATGTTTTTGCTTAATATTACTGATAATCGGAGCCCTTGATTCGATAAGTTAAGGATATTTGCATTATCCAAGAAACTCCCGTATTTCCCTACCTTTTTAGGAAATATATCAAACCTTAAAAACGGCCGTTTTTCGAGGTTTTAGTTAATATTACTTAGATTCGAGAGCAATGACTTGCTAAGTTTGAAAAACGGTTTTTTTTCCTAAAACTGACGTTTTTCAAGTCTTTTTGAAGAAATAGCTCGAATCACAAAAGCATGCTGTTTTTGCATGTTTTTGCTTAATATTACTCATACTCGGAGATCTTGATTCAAAAAGTTAAGATATTTGTATTATCCAAAAAAAACCTGTTTTTCCCTTCTTTTTTAGGAAATAGATCAAACCTTAAAAACGGCCGTTTTCCAAGTTTTGGTTATTATTACTTAGATTCGAGAGCAATAACTTGCTAAGTTTGAAAAACGGTTTATTTTCCCAAAACTGACGTTTTTCAAGCCTTCTTGAAGAAATAGCTTGAATCTCCAAACAGGCCATTTTTGAATGTTTTTGATTAAGATTACTTATAATTGGAGACCTTAATTTAATAACTATGAAGATATTTGTATTATCCAAAAAACTCCCGTTTTTCAATCTTTTTAAGGAAATGGATCAAACCTTAAAATCAGCTGTTTTTGAAGGATTTGGTTAATATTACTTAGGTTTTGAGAGCAATAACTTGCTCAGTTTGAAAAACGGTTTATTTTCCCTTATCTGACGTTTTTCTAGCTTTTTTTAAGAAATCGATCGAATCTTAAAACTGGCCGTTTTGGCATGTTCTCACCTAATATTACTTACCTCGGAGACCTTAATTTGATAAGTGCAAGATATTTGCATTATCTTATAAAACCCCGGTTTTCCCTTCTTTTTTAGGAAGTAGATCAAACCTTAAGAACGGCCGTTTTCTCAGGTTTTGGTTAATATTACTTAGATTCGAGAGCAATAACTTGCTAGGTTTGAAACACGGTTTATTTTCCCAAAACTGACGTTTTTGAAGCCTTTCTGAAGAAATAGCTCGAATCTTAAAACAGACCGTTGTTGCATGTTTTTGCTTAATATTACTTATACTTGGAGACCTTGATTAGATAAGTTAAGGATTTTTGCATTATCCAAAAATCTCCCGTTTTCCCTACTTTTTTAAGAAATAGATGAAGCTTTAAAAACGGCCATTTTCTCAGGTTTTGGTTAATATTACTTAGATTCAAGAGCAATAAATTGCTAAGTTTGAAAAACGGTTTATTTTCCTAAAACTGACGTTTTTCAAGCCATTTTGAAGAAATAGCTTGAATCTCCAAACAGGCCATTTTTCCATGTTTTTGCTTAATATTACTTATAATTGGAGACCTTAATTTGATAACTATGAAGATATTTGTATTATCGAAAAAACTCCTGTTTTTCAATCTTTTTTAGGAAATGGATCAAACCTTAAAATCAGCCGTTTTTTCAAGTTTTAATTAATATCACTTAGATTTTGAGAGCAATAACTTGCTCAGTTTGAAAAACGGTTTATTTTCCCAAATCTGACGTTTTTCTAGCTTTTTTTAAGAAATCGATCGAATCTTAAAACTGGCCGTTTTCCCATGTTTTTGCTTAATATTACTTACCTCGGAGACCTTAATTTGATAAGTTGAAAATATTTGCATTATCCAAAAAAACCCCGTTTTTTCCTTCTTTTTTAGGAAATAGATCAAACCTTAAAAACGGCTGTTTTTCTATGTTTTGGTTAATATTACTTAGATTCGAGAGCAATAACTTGCTAAGTTTGAATAACAGTTTATTTTCCCAAAACTGACGTTTTTCAAGCCTTTTTGAAGAAATAGCTTGAATCTCCAAACAGGCCATTTTTCCATGTTTTTGCTTAATATTACTTATAATTGGAGACCTTAATTTGATAACTATGAAGATATTTGTATTATCCTAAAAACTCCCGATTTTCAATCTTTTTTAGGAAATGGATCAAACCTTAAAATCAGCCGTTTTTCCAGGTTTTGGTTAATATCACTTAGGTTTTGAGAGCAATAACTTGCTCAGTTTGAAAAACGGTTTATTTTCCCAAATCTGACGTTTTTCTATATTTTTTAAAGAAATTTATCGAATCTTAAAACTGGCCGTTTTCCTATGTTTTTGCTTAATATTACTTACCTCGGAGACCTTAATTTGATAAGTTGAAGATATTTGCATTATCTAAAAAAAAAACGTTTTTCCCATCTTTTTTAGGAAATAGATCAAACCTTAAAAACGGCCGTTTTTCTAGGTTTTGGTTAATATTACTTAGATTCGAGAGCAATAACTTGCTAAGTTTGAATAACAGTTTATTTTCCCCAAACTGACGTTTTTCAAGCCTTTTTAAGGAAATCGCTCGAATCTCAAAACAGGCCGTTTTTGCATGTTTTTGCTTAATATTACTTATACTCGGAGCCCTTGATTCGATAAGTTAAGGATATTTGCATTATCCAAGAAACTCCCGTTTTTCCCTACTTTTTTAGGAAATATATCAAACCTTAAAAACGGCCGTTTTTCCAGGTTTTGGTTAATATTACTTAGATTTGAGAGCAATGACTCGCTAAGTGTGAAAAACGGTTTTTTTTCCTAAAACTGACGTTTTTCAAGTGTTTTTGAAGAAATAGCTCGAATCACAAAAGCATGCTGTTTTTGCAAGTTTTTGCTTAATATTACTTATACTCGTAGACCTTGATTCAAAAAGTTAAGATATTTGCATTATCCAAAAAAAACCTGTTTTTCGCTTCTTTTTTAGGAAATAGATCAAACCTTAAAAACGGCCGTTTTCCAAGTTTTGGTTATTATTACTTAGATTCGAGAGCAATAACTTGCTAAGTTTGAAAAACGGTTTATTTTCCCCAAACTGACGTTTTTCAAGACTTTTTGAAGAAATAGCTTGAATCTCCAAACAGGCCATTTTTCCATGTTTTTGCTTAATATTACTTATAATTGGAGACCTTAATTTGATAACTATGAAGATATTTGTATTATCCAAAAAACTCCCGTTTTTCAATCTTTCTTAGGAAATGGATCAAACCTGAAAATCAGCCGGTTTTCCAAGTTTTGGTTAATATCACTTAGGTTTTGAGAGCAATAACTTGCTCAGTTTGAAAAACGGTTTATTTTCCCAAATCTGACGTTTTTCTAGCTTTTTTTAAGAAATCGATCGAATCTTAAAACCGGCCGTTTTCCCATGTTTTTGCTCAATATTACTTACCTCGGAGACCTTAATTTGCTAAGTTAAAAATATTTGCATTATCCAAAAAACTCCCGTTTTTCCCTTCTTTTTTAGGAAATAGATCAAACCCTAAAAACGGCCGTTTTTCTAGGTTTTGGTTAATATTACTTAGATTCGAGAGCAATAACTTGCTAAGTTTGAAAAACGGTTTATTTTCCCAAAACTGACGTTTTTCAAGCCTTTTTAAGGAAATCGCTCAAATCTCAAAACAGGCCGTTTTTGCATGTTTTTGCTTAATATTACTGATAATCGGAGCCCTTGATTCGATAAGTTAAGGATATTTGCATTATCCAAGAAACTCCCGTATTTCCCTACCTTTTTAGGAAATATATCAAACCTTAAAAACGGCCGTTTTTCGAGGTTTTAGTTAATATTACTTAGATTCGAGAGCAATGACTTGCTAAGTTTGAAAAACGGTTTTTTTTCCTAAAACTGACGTTTTTCAAGTCTTTTTGAAGAAATAGCTCGAATCACAAAAGCATGCTGTTTTTGCATGTTTTTGCTTAATATTACTCATACTCGGAGATCTTGATTCAAAAAGTTAAGATATTTGTATTATCCAAAAAAAACCTGTTTTTCCCTTCTTTTTTAGGAAATAGATCAAACCTTAAAAACGGCCGTTTTCCAAGTTTTGGTTATTATTACTTAGATTCGAGAGCAATAACTTGCTAAGTTTGAAAAACGGTTTATTTTCCCAAAACTGACGTTTTTCAAGCCTTCTTGAAGAAATAGCTTGAATCTCCAAACAGGCCATTTTTGAATGTTTTTGATTAAGATTACTTATAATTGGAGACCTTAATTTAATAACTATGAAGATATTTGTATTATCCAAAAAACTCCCGTTTTTCAATCTTTTTAAGGAAATGGATCAAACCTTAAAATCAGCTGTTTTTGAAGGATTTGGTTAATATTACTTAGGTTTTGAGAGCAATAACTTGCTCAGTTTGAAAAACGGTTTATTTTCCCTTATCTGACGTTTTTCTAGCTTTTTTTAAGAAATCGATCGAATCTTAAAACTGGCCGTTTTGGCATGTTCTCACCTAATATTACTTACCTCGGAGACCTTAATTTGATAAGTGCAAGATATTTGCATTATCTTATAAAACCCCGGTTTTCCCTTCTTTTTTAGGAAGTAGATCAAACCTTAAGAACGGCCGTTTTCTCAGGTTTTGGTTAATATTACTTAGATTCGAGAGCAATAACTTGCTAGGTTTGAAACACGGTTTATTTTCCCAAAACTGACGTTTTTGAAGCCTTTCTGAAGAAATAGCTCGAATCTTAAAACAGACCGTTGTTGCATGTTTTTGCTTAATATTACTTATACTTGGAGACCTTGATTAGATAAGTTAAGGATTTTTGCATTATCCAAAAATCTCCCGTTTTCCCTACTTTTTTAAGAAATAGATGAAGCTTTAAAAACGGCCATTTTCTCAGGTTTTGGTTAATATTACTTAGATTCAAGAGCAATAAATTGCTAAGTTTGAAAAACGGTTTATTTTCCTAAAACTGACGTTTTTCAAGCCATTTTGAAGAAATAGCTTGAATCTCCAAACAGGCCATTTTTCCATGTTTTTGCTTAATATTACTTATAATTGGAGACCTTAATTTGATAACTATGAAGATATTTGTATTATCGAAAAAACTCCTGTTTTTCAATCTTTTTTAGGAAATGGATCAAACCTTAAAATCAGCCGTTTTTTCAAGTTTTAATTAATATCACTTAGATTTTGAGAGCAATAACTTGCTCAGTTTGAAAAACGGTTTATTTTCCCAAATCTGACGTTTTTCTAGCTTTTTTTAAGAAATCGATCGAATCTTAAAACTGGCCGTTTTCCCATGTTTTTGCTTAATATTACTTACCTCGGAGACCTTAATTTGATAAGTTGAAAATATTTGCATTATCCAAAAAAACCCCGTTTTTTCCTTCTTTTTTAGGAAATAGATCAAACCTTAAAAACGGCTGTTTTTCTATGTTTTGGTTAATATTACTTAGATTCGAGAGCAATAACTTGCTAAGTTTGAATAACAGTTTATTTTCCCAAAACTGACGTTTTTCAAGCCTTTTTGAAGAAATAGCTTGAATCTCCAAACAGGCCATTTTTCCATGTTTTTGCTTAATATTACTTATAATTGGAGACCTTAATTTGATAACTATGAAGATATTTGTATTATCCTAAAAACTCCCGATTTTCAATCTTTTTTAGGAAATGGATCAAACCTTAAAATCAGCCGTTTTTCCAGGTTTTGGTTAATATCACTTAGGTTTTGAGAGCAATAACTTGCTCAGTTTGAAAAACGGTTTATTTTCCCAAATCTGACGTTTTTCTATATTTTTTAAAGAAATTTATCGAATCTTAAAACTGGCCGTTTTCCTATGTTTTTGCTTAATATTACTTACCTCGGAGACCTTAATTTGATAAGTTGAAGATATTTGCATTATCTAAAAAAAAAACGTTTTTCCCATCTTTTTTAGGAAATAGATCAAACCTTAAAAACGGCCGTTTTTCTAGGTTTTGGTTAATATTACTTAGATTCGAGAGCAATAACTTGCTAAGTTTGAATAACAGTTTATTTTCCCCAAACTGACGTTTTTCAAGCCTTTTTAAGGAAATCGCTCGAATCTCAAAACAGGCCGTTTTTGCATGTTTTTGCTTAATATTACTTATACTCGGAGCCCTTGATTCGATAAGTTAAGGATATTTGCATTATCCAAGAAACTCCCGTTTTTCCCTACTTTTTTAGGAAATATATCAAACCTTAAAAACGGCCGTTTTTCCAGGTTTTGGTTAATATTACTTAGATTTGAGAGCAATGACTCGCTAAGTGTGAAAAACGGTTTTTTTTCCTAAAACTGACGTTTTTCAAGTGTTTTTGAAGAAATAGCTCGAATCACAAAAGCATGCTGTTTTTGCAAGTTTTTGCTTAATATTACTTATACTCGTAGACCTTGATTCAAAAAGTTAAGATATTTGCATTATCCAAAAAAAACCTGTTTTTCGCTTCTTTTTTAGGAAATAGATCAAACCTTAAAAACGGCCGTTTTCCAAGTTTTGGTTATTATTACTTAGATTCGAGAGCAATAACTTGCTAAGTTTGAAAAACGGTTTATTTTCCCCAAACTGACGTTTTTCAAGACTTTTTGAAGAAATAGCTTGAATCTCCAAACAGGCCATTTTTCCATGTTTTTGCTTAATATTACTTATAATTGGAGACCTTAATTTGATAACTATGAAGATATTTGTATTATCCAAAAAACTCCCGTTTTTCAATCTTTCTTAGGAAATGGATCAAACCTTAAAATCAGCCGGTTTTCCAAGTTTTGGTTAATATCACTTAGGTTTTGAGAGCAATAACTTGCTCAGTTTGAAAAACGGTTTATTTTCCCAAATCTGACGTTTTTCTAGCTTTTTTTAAGAAATCGATCGAATCTTAAAACCGGCCGTTTTCCCATGTTTTTGCTTAATATTACTTACCTCGGAGACCTTAATTTGCTAAGTTAAAAATATTTGCATTATCCAAAAAACTCCCGTTTTTCCCTTCTTTTTTAGGAAATAGATCAAACCCTAAAAACGGCCGTTTTTCTAGGTTTTGGTTAATATTACTTAGATTCGAGAGCAATAACTTGCTAAGTTTGAAAAACGGTTTATTTTCCCAAAACTGACGTTTTTCAAGCCTTTTTAAGGAAATCGCTCAAATCTCAAAACAGGCCGTTTTTGCATGTTTTTGCTTAATATTACTGATAATCGGAGCCCTTGATTCGATAAGTTAAGGATATTTGCATTATCCAAGAAACTCCCGTATTTCCCTACCTTTTTAGGAAATATATCAAACCTTAAAAACGGCCGTTTTTCGAGGTTTTAGTTAATATTACTTAGATTCGAGAGCAATCACTTGCTAAGTTTGAAAAACGGTTTTTTTTCCTAAAACTGACGTTTTTCAACTCTTTTTGAAGAAATAGCTCGAATCACAAAAGCATGCTGTTTTTGCATGTTTTTGCTTAATATTACTCATACTCGGAGATCTTGATTCAAAAAGTTAAGATATTTGTATTATCCAAAAAAAACCTGTTTTTCCCTTCTTTTTTAGGAAATAGATCAAACCTTAAAAACGGCCGTTTTCCAAGTTTTGGTTATTATTACTTAGATTCGAGAGCAATAACTTGCTAAGTTTGAAAAACGGTTTATTTTCCCAAAACTGACGTTTTTCAAGCCTTCTTGAAGAAATAGCTTGAATCTCCAAACAGGCCATTTTTGAATGTTTTTGATTAAGATTACTTATAATTGGAGACCTTAATTTAATAACTATGAAGATATTTGTATTATCCAAAAAACTCCCGTTTTTCAATCTTTTTAAGGAAATGGATCAAACCTTAAAATCAGCTGTTTTTGAAGGATTTGGTTAATATTACTTAGGTTTTGAGAGCAATAACTTGCTCAGTTTGAAAAACGGTTTATTTTCCCTTATCTGACGTTTTTCTAGCTTTTTTTAAGAAATCGATCGAATCTTAAAACTGGCCGTTTTGGCATGTTCTCACCTAATATTACTTACCTCGGAGACCTTAATTTGATAAGTGGAAGATATTTGCATTATCTAAAAAAACCCCGGTTTTCCCTTCTTTTTTAGGAAGTAGATCAAACCTTAAGAACGGCCGTTTTCTCAGGTTTTGGTTAATATTACTTAGATTCGAGAGCAATAACTTGCTAGGTTTGAAACACGGTTTATTTTCCCAAAACTGACGTTTTTGAAGCCTTTCTGAAGAAATAGCTCGAATCTTAAAACAGACCGTTGTTGCATGTTTTTGCTTAATATTACTTATACTTGGAGACCTTGATTAGATAAGTCAAGGATTTTTGCATTATCCAAAAATCTCCCGTTTTCCCTACTTTTTTAAGAAATAGATGAAGCTTTAAAAACGGCCGTTTTCTCAGGTTTTGGTTAATATTACTTAGATTCAAGAGCAATAAATTGCTAAGTTTGAAAAACGGTTTATTTTCCTAAAACTGACGTTTTTCAAGCCATTTTGAAGAAATAGCTTGAATCTCCAAACAGGCCATTTTTCCATGTTTTTGCTTAATATTACTTATAATTGGAGACCTTAATTTGATAACTATGAAGATATTTGTATTATCGAAAAAACTCCTGTTTTTCAATCTTTTTTAGGAAATGGATCAAACCTTAAAATCAGCCGTTTTTTCAAGTTTTAATTAATATCACTTAGATTTTGAGAGCAATAACTTGCTCAGTTTGAAAAACGGTTTATTTTTCCAAATCTGACGTTTTTCTAGCTTTTTTTAAGAAATCGATCGAATCTTAAAACTGGCCGTTTTCCCATGTTTTTGCTTAATATTACTTACCTCGGAGACCTTAATTTGATAAGTTGAAGATATTTGCATTATCTAAAAAAAACCCGTTTTTCCCATCTTTTTTAGGAAATAGATCAAACCTTAAAAACGGCCGTTTTTCTAGGTTTTGGTTAATATTACTTAGATTCGAGAGCAATAACTTGCTAAGTTTGAATAACAGTTTATTTTCCCCAAACTGACGTTTTTCAAGCCTTTTTAAGGAAATCGCTCGAATCTCAAAACAGGCCGTTTTTGCATGTTTTTGCTTAATATTACTTATACTCGGAGCCCTTGATTCGATAAGTTAAGGATATTTGCATTATCCAAGAAACCCCCGTTTTTCCCTACTTTTTTAGGAAATATATCAAACCTTAAAAACGGCCGTTTTTCCAGGTTTTGGTTAATATTACTTAGATTTGAGAGCAATGACTCGCTAAGTGTGAAAAACGGGTTTTTTTCCTAAAACTGACGTTTTTCAAGTGTTTTTGAAGAAATAGCTCGAATCACAAAAGCATGCTGTTTTTGCAAGTTTTTGCTTAATATTACTTATACTCGTAGACCTTGATTCAAAAAGTTAAGATATTTGCATTATCCAAAAAAAACCTGTTTTTCGCTTCTTTTTTAGGAAATAGATCAAACCTTAAAAACGGCCGTTTTCCAAGTTTTGGTTATTATTACTTAGATTCGAGAGCAATAACTTGCTAAGTTTGAAAAACGGTTTATTTTCCCCAAACTGACGTTTTTCAAGACTTTTTGAAGAAATAGCTTGAATCTCCAAACAGGCCATTTTTCCATGTTTTTGCTTAATATTACTTATAATTGGAGACCTTAATTTGATAACTATGAAGATATTTGTATTATCCAAAAAACTCCCGTTTTTCAATCTTTCTTAGGAAATGGATCAAACCTGAAAATCAGCCGGTTTTCCAAGTTTTGGTTAATATCACTTAGGTTTTGAGAGCAATAACTTGCTCAGTTTGAAAAACGGTTTATTTTCCCAAATCTGACGTTTTTCTAGCTTTTTTTAAGAAATCGATCGAATCTTAAAACCGGCCGTTTTCCCATGTTTTTGCTTAATATTACTTACCTCGGAGACCTTAATTTGCTAAGTTAAAAATATTTGCATTATCCAAAAAACTCCCGTTTTTCCCTTCTTTTTTAGGAAATAGATCAAACCCTAAAAACGGCCGTTTTTCTAGGTTTTGGTTAATATTACTTAGATTCGAGAGCAATAACTTGCTAAGTTTGAAAAACGGTTTATTTTCCCAAAACTGACGTTTTTCAAGCCTTTTTAAGGAAATCGCTCAAATCTCAAAACAGGCCGTTTTTGCATGTTTTTGCTTAATATTACTGATAATCGGAGCCCTTGATTCGATAAGTTAAGGATATTTGCATTATCCAAGAAACTCCCGTATTTCCCTACCTTTTTAGGAAATATATCAAACCTTAAAAACGGCCGTTTTTCGAGGTTTTAGTTAATATTACTTAGATTCGAGAGCAATGACTTGCTAAGTTTGAAAAACGGTTTTTTTTCCTAAAACTGACGTTTTTCAAGTCTTTTTGAAGAAATAGCTCGAATCACAAAAGCATGCTGTTTTTGCATGTTTTTGCTTAATATTACTCATACTCGGAGATCTTGATTCAAAAAGTTAAGATATTTGTATTATCCAAAAAAAACCTGTTTTTCCCTTCTTTTTTAGGAAATAGATCAAACCTTAAAAACGGCCGTTTTCCAAGTTTTGGTTATTATTACTTAGATTCGAGAGCAATAACTTGCTAAGTTTGAAAAACGGTTTATTTTCCCAAAACTGACGTTTTTCAAGCCTTCTTGAAGAAATAGCTTGAATCTCCAAACAGGCCATTTTTGAATGTTTTTGATTAAGATTACTTATAATTGGAGACCTTAATTTAATAACTATGAAGATATTTGTATTATCCAAAAAACTCCCGTTTTTCAATCTTTTTAAGGAAATGGATCAAACCTTAAAATCAGCTGTTTTTGAAGGATTTGGTTAATATTACTTAGGTTTTGAGAGCAATAACTTGCTCAGTTTGAAAAACGGTTTATTTTCCCTTATCTGACGTTTTTCTAGCTTTTTTTAAGAAATCGATCGAATCTTAAAACTGGCCGTTTTGGCATGTTCTCACCTAATATTACTTACCTCGGAGACCTTAATTTGATAAGTGCAAGATATTTGCATTATCTTATAAAACCCCGGTTTTCCCTTCTTTTTTAGGAAGTAGATCAAACCTTAAGAACGGCCGTTTTCTCAGGTTTTGGTTAATATTACTTAGATTCGAGAGCAATAACTTGCTAGGTTTGAAACACGGTTTATTTTCCCAAAACTGACGTTTTTGAAGCCTTTCTGAAGAAATAGCTCGAATCTTAAAACAGACCGTTGTTGCATGTTTTTGCTTAATATTACTTATACTTGGAGACCTTGATTAGATAAGTTAAGGATTTTTGCATTATCCAAAAATCTCCCGTTTTCCCTACTTTTTTAAGAAATAGATGAAGCTTTAAAAACGGCCATTTTCTCAGGTTTTGGTTAATATTACTTAGATTCAAGAGCAATAAATTGCTAAGTTTGAAAAACGGTTTATTTTCCTAAAACTGACGTTTTTCAAGCCATTTTGAAGAAATAGCTTGAATCTCCAAACAGGCCATTTTTCCATGTTTTTGCTTAATATTACTTATAATTGGAGACCTTAATTTGATAACTATGAAGATATTTGTATTATCGAAAAAACTCCTGTTTTTCAATCTTTTTTAGGAAATGGATCAAACCTTAAAATCAGCCGTTTTTTCAAGTTTTAATTAATATCACTTAGATTTTGAGAGCAATAACTTGCTCAGTTTGAAAAACGGTTTATTTTCCCAAATCTGACGTTTTTCTAGCTTTTTTTAAGAAATCGATCGAATCTTAAAACTGGCCGTTTTCCCATGTTTTTGCTTAATATTACTTACCTCGGAGACCTTAATTTGATAAGTTGAAAATATTTGCATTATCCAAAAAAACCCCGTTTTTTCCTTCTTTTTTAGGAAATAGATCAAACCTTAAAAACGGCTGTTTTTCTATGTTTTGGTTAATATTACTTAGATTCGAGAGCAATAACTTGCTAAGTTTGAATAACAGTTTATTTTCCCAAAACTGACGTTTTTCAAGCCTTTTTGAAGAAATAGCTTGAATCTCCAAACAGGCCATTTTTCCATGTTTTTGCTTAATATTACTTATAATTGGAGACCTTAATTTGATAACTATGAAGATATTTGTATTATCCTAAAAACTCCCGATTTTCAATCTTTTTTAGGAAATGGATCAAACCTTAAAATCAGCCGTTTTTCCAGGTTTTGGTTAATATCACTTAGGTTTTGAGAGCAATAACTTGCTCAGTTTGAAAAACGGTTTATTTTCCCAAATCTGACGTTTTTCTATATTTTTTAAAGAAATTTATCGAATCTTAAAACTGGCCGTTTTCCTATGTTTTTGCTTAATATTACTTACCTCGGAGACCTTAATTTGATAAGTTGAAGATATTTGCATTATCTAAAAAAAAAACGTTTTTCCCATCTTTTTTAGGAAATAGATCAAACCTTAAAAACGGCCGTTTTTCTAGGTTTTGGTTAATATTACTTAGATTCGAGAGCAATAACTTGCTAAGTTTGAATAACAGTTTATTTTCCCCAAACTGACGTTTTTCAAGCCTTTTTAAGGAAATCGCTCGAATCTCAAAACAGGCCGTTTTTGCATGTTTTTGCTTAATATTACTTATACTCGGAGCCCTTGATTCGATAAGTTAAGGATATTTGCATTATCCAAGAAACCCCCGTTTTTCCCTACTTTTTTAGGAAATATATCAAACCTTAAAAACGGCCGTTTTTCCAGGTTTTGGTTAATATTACTTAGATTTGAGAGCAATGACTCGCTAAGTGTGAAAAACGGTTTTTTTTCCTAAAACTGACGTTTTTCAAGTGTTTTTGAAGAAATAGCTCGAATCACAAAAGCATGCTGTTTTTGCAAGTTTTTGCTTAATATTACTTATACTCGTAGACCTTGATTCAAAAAGTTAAGATATTTGCATTATCCAAAAAAAACCTGTTTTTCGCTTCTTTTTTAGGAAATAGATCAAACCTTAAAAACGGCCGTTTTCCAAGTTTTGGTTATTATTACTTAGATTCGAGAGCAATAACTTGCTAAGTTTGAAAAACGGTTTATTTTCCCCAAACTGACGTTTTTCAAGACTTTTTGAAGAAATAGCTTGAATCTCCAAACAGGCCATTTTTCCATGTTTTTGCTTAATATTACTTATAATTGGAGACCTTAATTTGATAACTATGAAGATATTTGTATTATCCAAAAAACTCCCGTTTTTCAATCTTTCTTAGGAAATGGATCAAACCTGAAAATCAGCCGGTTTTCCAAGTTTTGGTTAATATCACTTAGGTTTTGAGAGCAATAACTTGCTCAGTTTGAAAAACGGTTTATTTTCCCAAATCTGACGTTTTTCTAGCTTTTTTTAAGAAATCGATCGAATCTTAAAACCGGCCGTTTTCCCATGTTTTTGCTTAATATTACTTACCTCGGAGACCTTAATTTGCTAAGTTAAAAATATTTGCATTATCCAAAAAACTCCCGTTTTTCCCTTCTTTTTTAGGAAATAGATCAAACCCTAAAAACGGCCGTTTTTCTAGGTTTTGGTTAATATTACTTAGATTCGAGAGCAATAACTTGCTAAGTTTGAAAAACGGTTTATTTTCCCAAAACTGACGTTTTTCAAGCCTTTTTAAGGAAATCGCTCAAATCTCAAAACAGGCCGTTTTTGCATGTTTTTGCTTAATATTACTGATAATCGGAGCCCTTGATTCGATAAGTTAAGGATATTTGCATTATCCAAGAAACTCCCGTATTTCCCTACCTTTTTAGGAAATATATCAAACCTTAAAAACGGCCGTTTTTCGAGGTTTTAGTTAATATTACTTAGATTCGAGAGCAATGACTTGCTAAGTTTGAAAAACGGTTTTTTTTCCTAAAACTGACGTTTTTCAAGTCTTTTTGAAGAAATAGCTCGAATCACAAAAGCATGCTGTTTTTGCATGTTTTTGCTTAATATTACTCATACTCGGAGATCTTGATTCAAAAAGTTAAGATATTTGTATTATCCAAAAAAAACCTGTTTTTCCCTTCTTTTTTAGGAAATAGATCAAACCTTAAAAACGGCCGTTTTCCAAGTTTTGGTTATTATTACTTAGATTCGAGAGCAATAACTTGCTAAGTTTGAAAAACGGTTTATTTTCCCAAAACTGACGTTTTTCAAGCCTTCTTGAAGAAATAGCTTGAATCTCCAAACAGGCCATTTTTGAATGTTTTTGATTAAGATTACTTATAATTGGAGACCTTAATTTAATAACTATGAAGATATTTGTATTATCCAAAAAACTCCCGTTTTTCAATCTTTTTAAGGAAATGGATCAAACCTTAAAATCAGCTGTTTTTGAAGGATTTGGTTAATATTACTTAGGTTTTGAGAGCAATAACTTGCTCAGTTTGAAAAACGGTTTATTTTCCCTTATCTGACGTTTTTCTAGCTTTTTTTAAGAAATCGATCGAATCTTAAAACTGGCCGTTTTGGCATGTTCTCACCTAATATTACTTACCTCGGAGACCTTAATTTGATAAGTGCAAGATATTTGCATTATCTTATAAAACCCCGGTTTTCCCTTCTTTTTTAGGAAGTAGATCAAACCTTAAGAACGGCCGTTTTCTCAGGTTTTGGTTAATATTACTTAGATTCGAGAGCAATAACTTGCTAGGTTTGAAACACGGTTTATTTTCCCAAAACTGACGTTTTTGAAGCCTTTCTGAAGAAATAGCTCGAATCTTAAAACAGACCGTTGTTGCATGTTTTTGCTTAATATTACTTATACTTGGAGACCTTGATTAGATAAGTTAAGGATTTTTGCATTATCCAAAAATCTCCCGTTTTCCCTACTTTTTTAAGAAATAGATGAAGCTTTAAAAACGGCCATTTTCTCAGGTTTTGGTTAATATTACTTAGATTCAAGAGCAATAAATTGCTAAGTTTGAAAAACGGTTTATTTTCCTAAAACTGACGTTTTTCAAGCCATTTTGAAGAAATAGCTTGAATCTCCAAACAGGCCATTTTTCCATGTTTTTGCTTAATATTACTTATAATTGGAGACCTTAATTTGATAACTATGAAGATATTTGTATTATCGAAAAAACTCCTGTTTTTCAATCTTTTTTAGGAAATGGATCAAACCTTAAAATCAGCCGTTTTTTCAAGTTTTAATTAATATCACTTAGATTTTGAGAGCAATAACTTGCTCAGTTTGAAAAACGGTTTATTTTCCCAAATCTGACGTTTTTCTAGCTTTTTTTAAGAAATCGATCGAATCTTAAAACTGGCCGTTTTCCCATGTTTTTGCTTAATATTACTTACCTCGGAGACCTTAATTTGATAAGTTGAAAATATTTGCATTATCCAAAAAAACCCCGTTTTTTCCTTCTTTTTTAGGAAATAGATCAAACCTTAAAAACGGCTGTTTTTCTATGTTTTGGTTAATATTACTTAGATTCGAGAGCAATAACTTGCTAAGTTTGAATAACAGTTTATTTTCCCAAAACTGACGTTTTTCAAGCCTTTTTGAAGAAATAGCTTGAATCTCCAAACAGGCCATTTTTCCATGTTTTTGCTTAATATTACTTATAATTGGAGACCTTAATTTGATAACTATGAAGATATTTGTATTATCCTAAAAACTCCCGATTTTCAATCTTTTTTAGGAAATGGATCAAACCTTAAAATCAGCCGTTTTTCCAGGTTTTGGTTAATATCACTTAGGTTTTGAGAGCAATAACTTGCTCAGTTTGAAAAACGGTTTATTTTCCCAAATCTGACGTTTTTCTATATTTTTTAAAGAAATTTATCGAATCTTAAAACTGGCCGTTTTCCTATGTTTTTGCTTAATATTACTTACCTCGGAGACCTTAATTTGATAAGTTGAAGATATTTGCATTATCTAAAAAAAAAACGTTTTTCCCATCTTTTTTAGGAAATAGATCAAACCTTAAAAACGGCCGTTTTTCTAGGTTTTGGTTAATATTACTTAGATTCGAGAGCAATAACTTGCTAAGTTTGAATAACAGTTTATTTTCCCCAAACTGACGTTTTTCAAGCCTTTTTAAGGAAATCGCTCGAATCTCAAAACAGGCCGTTTTTGCATGTTTTTGCTTAATATTACTTATACTCGGAGCCCTTGATTCGATAAGTTAAGGATATTTGCATTATCCAAGAAACTCCCGTTTTTCCCTACTTTTTTAGGAAATATATCAAACCTTAAAAACGGCCGTTTTTCCAGGTTTTGGTTAATATTACTTAGATTTGAGAGCAATGACTCGCTAAGTGTGAAAAACGGTTTTTTTTCCTAAAACTGACGTTTTTCAAGTGTTTTTGAAGAAATAGCTCGAATCACAAAAGCATGCTGTTTTTGCAAGTTTTTGCTTAATATTACTTATACTCGTAGACCTTGATTCAAAAAGTTAAGATATTTGCATTATCCAAAAAAAACCTGTTTTTCGCTTCTTTTTTAGGAAATAGATCAAACCTTAAAAACGGCCGTTTTCCAAGTTTTGGTTATTATTACTTAGATTCGAGAGCAATAACTTGCTAAGTTTGAAAAACGGTTTATTTTCCCCAAACTGACGTTTTTCAAGACTTTTTGAAGAAATAGCTTGAATCTCCAAACAGGCCATTTTTCCATGTTTTTGCTTAATATTACTTATAATTGGAGACCTTAATTTGATAACTATGAAGATATTTGTATTATCCAAAAAACTCCCGTTTTTCAATCTTTCTTAGGAAATGGATCAAACCTTAAAATCAGCCGGTTTTCCAAGTTTTGGTTAATATCACTTAGGTTTTGAGAGCAATAACTTGCTCAGTTTGAAAAACGGTTTATTTTCCCAAATCTGACGTTTTTCTAGCTTTTTTTAAGAAATCGATCGAATCTTAAAACCGGCCGTTTTCCCATGTTTTTGCTTAATATTACTTACCTCGGAGACCTTAATTTGCTAAGTTAAAAATATTTGCATTATCCAAAAAACTCCCGTTTTTCCCTTCTTTTTTAGGAAATAGATCAAACCCTAAAAACGGCCGTTTTTCTAGGTTTTGGTTAATATTACTTAGATTCGAGAGCAATAACTTGCTAAGTTTGAAAAACGGTTTATTTTCCCAAAACTGACGTTTTTCAAGCCTTTTTAAGGAAATCGCTCAAATCTCAAAACAGGCCGTTTTTGCATGTTTTTGCTTAATATTACTGATAATCGGAGCCCTTGATTCGATAAGTTAAGGATATTTGCATTATCCAAGAAACTCCCGTATTTCCCTACCTTTTTAGGAAATATATCAAACCTTAAAAACGGCCGTTTTTCGAGGTTTTAGTTAATATTACTTAGATTCGAGAGCAATCACTTGCTAAGTTTGAAAAACGGTTTTTTTTCCTAAAACTGACGTTTTTCAACTCTTTTTGAAGAAATAGCTCGAATCACAAAAGCATGCTGTTTTTGCATGTTTTTGCTTAATATTACTCATACTCGGAGATCTTGATTCAAAAAGTTAAGATATTTGTATTATCCAAAAAAAACCTGTTTTTCCCTTCTTTTTTAGGAAATAGATCAAACCTTAAAAACGGCCGTTTTCCAAGTTTTGGTTATTATTACTTAGATTCGAGAGCAATAACTTGCTAAGTTTGAAAAACGGTTTATTTTCCTAAAACTGACGTTTTTCAAGCCATTTTGAAGAAATAGCTTGAATCTCCAAACAGGCCATTTTTCCATGTTTTTGCTTAATATTACTTATAATTGGAGACCTTAATTTGATAACTATGAAGATATTTGTATTATCGAAAAAACTCCTGTTTTTCAATCTTTTTTAGGAAATGGATCAAACCTTAAAATCAGCCGTTTTTTCAAGTTTTAATTAATATCACTTAGATTTTGAGAGCAATAACTTGCTCAGTTTGAAAAACGGTTTATTTTCCCAAATCTGACGTTTTTCTAGCTTTTTTTAAGAAATCGATCGAATCTTAAAACTGGCCGTTTTCCCATGTTTTTGCTTAATATTACTTACCTCGGAGACCTTAATTTGATAAGTTGAAAATATTTGCATTATCCAAAAAAACCCCGTTTTTTCCTTCTTTTTTAGGAAATAGATCAAACCTTAAAAACGGCTGTTTTTCTATGTTTTGGTTAATATTACTTAGATTCGAGAGCAATAACTTGCTAAGTTTGAATAACAGTTTATTTTCCCAAAACTGACGTTTTTCAAGCCTTTTTGAAGAAATAGCTTGAATCTCCAAACAGGCCATTTTTCCATGTTTTTGCTTAATATTACTTATAATTGGAGACCTTAATTTGATAACTATGAAGATATTTGTATTATCCTAAAAACTCCCGATTTTCAATCTTTTTTAGGAAATGGATCAAACCTTAAAATCAGCCGTTTTTCCAGGTTTTGGTTAATATCACTTAGGTTTTGAGAGCAATAACTTGCTCAGTTTGAAAAACGGTTTATTTTCCCAAATCTGACGTTTTTCTATATTTTTTAAAGAAATTTATCGAATCTTAAAACTGGCCGTTTTCCTATGTTTTTGCTTAATATTACTTACCTCGGAGACCTTAATTTGATAAGTTGAAGATATTTGCATTATCTAAAAAAAAAACGTTTTTCCCATCTTTTTTAGGAAATAGATCAAACCTTAAAAACGGCCGTTTTTCTAGGTTTTGGTTAATATTACTTAGATTCGAGAGCAATAACTTGCTAAGTTTGAATAACAGTTTATTTTCCCCAAACTGACGTTTTTCAAGCCTTTTTAAGGAAATCGCTCGAATCTCAAAACAGGCCGTTTTTGCATGTTTTTGCTTAATATTACTTATACTCGGAGCCCTTGATTCGATAAGTTAAGGATATTTGCATTATCCAAGAAACTCCCGTTTTTCCCTACTTTTTTAGGAAATATATCAAACCTTAAAAACGGCCGTT
Organism: Ceratothoa steindachneri; assembly: GCA_963969495.1. NCBI lineage: Eukaryota > Metazoa > Arthropoda > Malacostraca > Isopoda > Cymothoidae > Ceratothoa > Ceratothoa steindachneri. The sequence continues at coordinate 67,771,651 of OZ018334.1, forward strand.
TTTCCAGGTTTTGGTTAATATTACTTAGATTTGAGAGCAATGACTCGCTAAGTGTGAAAAACGGTTTTTTTTCCTAAAACTGACGTTTTTCAAGTGTTTTTGAAGAAATAGCTCGAATCACAAAAGCATGCTGTTTTTGCAAGTTTTTGCTTAATATTACTTATACTCGTAGACCTTGATTCAAAAAGTTAAGATATTTGCATTATCCAAAAAAAACCTGTTTTTTGCTTCTTTTTTAGGAAATAGATCAAACCTTAAAAACGGCCGTTTTCCAAGTTTTGGTTATTATTACTTAGATTCGAGAGCAATAACTTGCTAAGTTTGAAAAACGGTTTATTTTCCCCAAACTGACGTTTTTCAAGACTTTTTGAAGAAATAGCTTGAATCTCCAAACAGGCCATTTTTCCATGTTTTTGCTTAATATTACTTATAATTGGAGACCTTAATTTGATAACTATGAAGATATTTGTATTATCCAAAAAACTCCCGTTTTTCAATCTTTCTTAGGAAATGGATCAAACCTTAAAATCAGCCGGTTTTCCAAGTTTTGGTTAATATCACTTAGGTTTTGAGAGCAATAACTTGCTCAGTTTGAAAAACGGTTTATTTTCCCAAATCTGACGTTTTTCTAGCTTTTTTTAAGAAATCGATCGAATCTTAAAACCGGCCGTTTTCCCATGTTTTTGCTTAATATTACTTACCTCGGAGACCTTAATTTGCTAAGTTAAAAATATTTGCATTATCCAAAAAACTCCCGTTTTTCCCTTCTTTTTTAGGAAATAGATCAAACCCTAAAAACGGCCGTTTTTCTAGGTTTTGGTTAATATTACTTAGATTCGAGAGCAATAACTTGCTAAGTTTGAAAAACGGTTTATTTTCCCAAAACTGACGTTTTTCAAGCCTTTTTAAGGAAATCGCTCAAATCTCAAAACAGGCCGTTTTTGCATGTTTTTGCTTAATATTACTGATAATCGGAGCCCTTGATTCGATAAGTTAAGGATATTTGCATTATCCAAGAAACTCCCGTATTTCCCTACCTTTTTAGGAAATATATCAAACCTTAAAAACGGCCGTTTTTCGAGGTTTTAGTTAATATTACTTATATTCGAGAGCAATCACTTGCTAAGTTTGAAAAACTTTTTTTTTTCCTAAAACTGACGTTTTTCAACTCTTTTTGAAGAAATAGCTCGAATCACAAAAGCATGCTGTTTTTGCATGTTTTTGCTTAATATTACTCATACTCGGAGATCTTGATTCAAAAAGTTAAGATATTTGTATTATCCAAAAAAAACCTGTTTTTCCCTTCTTTTTTAGGAAATAGATCAAACCTTAAAAACGGCCGTTTTCCAAGTTTTGGTTATTATTACTTAGATTCGAGAGCAATAACTTGCTAAGTTTGAAAAACGGTTTATTTTCCCAAAACTGACGTTTTTCAAGCCTTCTTGAAGAAATAGCTTGAATCTCCAAACAGGCCATTTTTGAATGTTTTTGATTAAGATTACTTATAATTGGAGACCTTAATTTAATAACTATGAAGATATTTGTATTATCCAAAAAACTCCCGTTTTTCAATCTTTTTAAGGAAATGGATCAAACCTTAAAATCAGCTGTTTTTGAAGGATTTGGTTAATATTACTTAGGTTTTGAGAGCAATAACTTTCTCAGTTTGAAAAACGGTTTATTTTCCCTTATCTGACGTTTTTCTAGCTTTTTTTAAGAAATCGATCGAATCTTAAAACTGGCCGTTTTGGCATGTTCTCACCTAATATTACTTACCTCGGAGACCTTAATTTGATAAGTGGAAGATATTTGCATTATCTAAAAAAACCCCGGTTTTCCCTTCTTTTTTAGGAAGTAGATCAAACCTTAAGAACGGCCGTTTTCTCAGGTTTTGGTTAATATTACTTAGATTCGAGAGCAATAACTTGCTAGGTTTGAAACACGGTTTATTTTCCCAAAACTGACGTTTTTGAAGCCTTTCTGAAGAAATAGCTCGAATCTTAAAACAGACCGTTGTTGCATGTTTTTGCTTAATATTACTTATACTTGGAGACCTTGATTAGATAAGTCAAGGATTTTTGCATTATCCAAAAATCTCCCGTTTTCCCTACTTTTTTAAGAAATAGATGAAGCTTTAAAAACGGCCGTTTTCTCAGGTTTTGGTTAATATTACTTAGATTCAAGAGCAATAAATTGCTAAGTTTGAAAAACGGTTTATTTTCCTAAAACTGACGTTTTTCAAGCCATTTTGAAGAAATAGCTTGAATCTCCAAACAGGCCATTTTTCCATGTTTTTGCTTAATATTACTTATAATTGGAGACCTTAATTTGATAACTATGAAGATATTTGTATTATCGAAAAAACTCCTGTTTTTCAATCTTTTTTAGGAAATGGATCAAACCTTAAAATCAGCCGTTTTTTCAAGTTTTAATTAATATCACTTAGATTTTGAGAGCAATAACTTGCTCAGTTTGAAAAACGGTTTATTTTTCCAAATCTGACGTTTTTCTAGCTTTTTTTAAGAAATCGATCGAATCTTAAAACTGGCCGTTTTCCCATGTTTTTGCTTAATATTACTTACCTCGGAGACCTTAATTTGATAAGTTGAAGATATTTGCATTATCTAAAAAAAACCCGTTTTTCCCATCTTTTTTAGGAAATAGATCAAACCTTAAAAACGGCCGTTTTTCTAGGTTTTGGTTAATATTACTTAGATTCGAGAGCAATAACTTGCTAAGTTTGAATAACAGTTTATTTTCCCCAAACTGACGTTTTTCAAGCCTTTTTAAGGAAATCGCTCGAATCTCAAAACAGGCCGTTTTTGCATGTTTTTGCTTAATATTACTTATACTCGGAGCCCTTGATTCGATAAGTTAAGGATATTTGCATTATCCAAGAAACCCCCGTTTTTCCCTACTTTTTTAGGAAATATATCAAACCTTAAAAACGGCCGTTTTTCCAGGTTTTGGTTAATATTACTTAGATTTGAGAGCAATGACTCGCTAAGTGTGAAAAACGGGTTTTTTTCCTAAAACTGACGTTTTTCAAGTGTTTTTGAAGAAATAGCTCGAATCACAAAAGCATGCTGTTTTTGCAAGTTTTTGCTTAATATTACTTATACTCGTAGACCTTGATTCAAAAAGTTAAGATATTTGCATTATCCAAAAAAAACCTGTTTTTCGCTTCTTTTTTAGGAAATAGATCAAACCTTAAAAACGGCCGTTTTCCAAGTTTTGGTTATTATTACTTAGATTCGAGAGCAATAACTTGCTAAGTTTGAAAAACGGTTTATTTTCCCCAAACTGACGTTTTTCAAGACTTTTTGAAGAAATAGCTTGAATCTCCAAACAGGCCATTTTTCCATGTTTTTGCTTAATATTACTTATAATTGGAGACCTTAATTTGATAACTATGAAGATATTTGTATTATCCAAAAAACTCCCGTTTTTCAATCTTTCTTAGGAAATGGATCAAACCTGAAAATCAGCCGGTTTTCCAAGTTTTGGTTAATATCACTTAGGTTTTGAGAGCAATAACTTGCTCAGTTTGAAAAACGGTTTATTTTCCCAAATCTGACGTTTTTCTAGCTTTTTTTAAGAAATCGATCGAATCTTAAAACCGGCCGTTTTCCCATGTTTTTGCTTAATATTACTTACCTCGGAGACCTTAATTTGCTAAGTTAAAAATATTTGCATTATCCAAAAAACTCCCGTTTTTCCCTTCTTTTTTAGGAAATAGATCAAACCCTAAAAACGGCCGTTTTTCTAGGTTTTGGTTAATATTACTTAGATTCGAGAGCAATAACTTGCTAAGTTTGAAAAACGGTTTATTTTCCCAAAACTGACGTTTTTCAAGCCTTTTTAAGGAAATCGCTCAAATCTCAAAACAGGCCGTTTTTGCATGTTTTTGCTTAATATTACTGATAATCGGAGCCCTTGATTCGATAAGTTAAGGATATTTGCATTATCCAAGAAACTCCCGTATTTCCCTACCTTTTTAGGAAATATATCAAACCTTAAAAACGGCCGTTTTTCGAGGTTTTAGTTAATATTACTTAGATTCGAGAGCAATGACTTGCTAAGTTTGAAAAACGGTTTTTTTTCCTAAAACTGACGTTTTTCAAGTCTTTTTGAAGAAATAGCTCGAATCACAAAAGCATGCTGTTTTTGCATGTTTTTGCTTAATATTACTCATACTCGGAGATCTTGATTCAAAAAGTTAAGATATTTGTATTATCCAAAAAAAACCTGTTTTTCCCTTCTTTTTTAGGAAATAGATCAAACCTTAAAAACGGCCGTTTTCCAAGTTTTGGTTATTATTACTTAGATTCGAGAGCAATAACTTGCTAAGTTTGAAAAACGGTTTATTTTCCCAAAACTGACGTTTTTCAAGCCTTCTTGAAGAAATAGCTTGAATCTCCAAACAGGCCATTTTTGAATGTTTTTGATTAAGATTACTTATAATTGGAGACCTTAATTTAATAACTATGAAGATATTTGTATTATCCAAAAAACTCCCGTTTTTCAATCTTTTTAAGGAAATGGATCAAACCTTAAAATCAGCTGTTTTTGAAGGATTTGGTTAATATTACTTAGGTTTTGAGAGCAATAACTTGCTCAGTTTGAAAAACGGTTTATTTTCCCTTATCTGACGTTTTTCTAGCTTTTTTTAAGAAATCGATCGAATCTTAAAACTGGCCGTTTTGGCATGTTCTCACCTAATATTACTTACCTCGGAGACCTTAATTTGATAAGTGCAAGATATTTGCATTATCTTATAAAACCCCGGTTTTCCCTTCTTTTTTAGGAAGTAGATCAAACCTTAAGAACGGCCGTTTTCTCAGGTTTTGGTTAATATTACTTAGATTCGAGAGCAATAACTTGCTAGGTTTGAAACACGGTTTATTTTCCCAAAACTGACGTTTTTGAAGCCTTTCTGAAGAAATAGCTCGAATCTTAAAACAGACCGTTGTTGCATGTTTTTGCTTAATATTACTTATACTTGGAGACCTTGATTAGATAAGTTAAGGATTTTTGCATTATCCAAAAATCTCCCGTTTTCCCTACTTTTTTAAGAAATAGATGAAGCTTTAAAAACGGCCATTTTCTCAGGTTTTGGTTAATATTACTTAGATTCAAGAGCAATAAATTGCTAAGTTTGAAAAACGGTTTATTTTCCTAAAACTGACGTTTTTCAAGCCATTTTGAAGAAATAGCTTGAATCTCCAAACAGGCCATTTTTCCATGTTTTTGCTTAATATTACTTATAATTGGAGACCTTAATTTGATAACTATGAAGATATTTGTATTATCGAAAAAACTCCTGTTTTTCAATCTTTTTTAGGAAATGGATCAAACCTTAAAATCAGCCGTTTTTTCAAGTTTTAATTAATATCACTTAGATTTTGAGAGCAATAACTTGCTCAGTTTGAAAAACGGTTTATTTTCCCAAATCTGACGTTTTTCTAGCTTTTTTTAAGAAATCGATCGAATCTTAAAACTGGCCGTTTTCCCATGTTTTTGCTTAATATTACTTACCTCGGAGACCTTAATTTGATAAGTTGAAAATATTTGCATTATCCAAAAAAACCCCGTTTTTTCCTTCTTTTTTAGGAAATAGATCAAACCTTAAAAACGGCTGTTTTTCTATGTTTTGGTTAATATTACTTAGATTCGAGAGCAATAACTTGCTAAGTTTGAATAACAGTTTATTTTCCCAAAACTGACGTTTTTCAAGCCTTTTTGAAGAAATAGCTTGAATCTCCAAACAGGCCATTTTTCCATGTTTTTGCTTAATATTACTTATAATTGGAGACCTTAATTTGATAACTATGAAGATATTTGTATTATCCTAAAAACTCCCGATTTTCAATCTTTTTTAGGAAATGGATCAAACCTTAAAATCAGCCGTTTTTCCAGGTTTTGGTTAATATCACTTAGGTTTTGAGAGCAATAACTTGCTCAGTTTGAAAAACGGTTTATTTTCCCAAATCTGACGTTTTTCTATATTTTTTAAAGAAATTTATCGAATCTTAAAACTGGCCGTTTTCCTATGTTTTTGCTTAATATTACTTACCTCGGAGACCTTAATTTGATAAGTTGAAGATATTTGCATTATCTAAAAAAAAAACGTTTTTCCCATCTTTTTTAGGAAATAGATCAAACCTTAAAAACGGCCGTTTTTCTAGGTTTTGGTTAATATTACTTAGATTCGAGAGCAATAACTTGCTAAGTTTGAATAACAGTTTATTTTCCCCAAACTGACGTTTTTCAAGCCTTTTTAAGGAAATCGCTCGAATCTCAAAACAGGCCGTTTTTGCATGTTTTTGCTTAATATTACTTATACTCGGAGCCCTTGATTCGATAAGTTAAGGATATTTGCATTATCCAAGAAACTCCCGTTTTTCCCTACTTTTTTAGGAAATATATCAAACCTTAAAAACGGCCGTTTTTCCAGGTTTTGGTTAATATTACTTAGATTTGAGAGCAATGACTCGCTAAGTGTGAAAAACGGTTTTTTTTCCTAAAACTGACGTTTTTCAAGTGTTTTTGAAGAAATAGCTCGAATCACAAAAGCATGCTGTTTTTGCAAGTTTTTGCTTAATATTACTTATACTCGTAGACCTTGATTCAAAAAGTTAAGATATTTGCATTATCCAAAAAAAACCTGTTTTTCGCTTCTTTTTTAGGAAATAGATCAAACCTTAAAAACGGCCGTTTTCCAAGTTTTGGTTATTATTACTTAGATTCGAGAGCAATAACTTGCTAAGTTTGAAAAACGGTTTATTTTCCCCAAACTGACGTTTTTCAAGACTTTTTGAAGAAATAGCTTGAATCTCCAAACAGGCCATTTTTCCATGTTTTTGCTTAATATTACTTATAATTGGAGACCTTAATTTGATAACTATGAAGATATTTGTATTATCCAAAAAACTCCCGTTTTTCAATCTTTCTTAGGAAATGGATCAAACCTTAAAATCAGCCGGTTTTCCAAGTTTTGGTTAATATCACTTAGGTTTTGAGAGCAATAACTTGCTCAGTTTGAAAAACGGTTTATTTTCCCAAATCTGACGTTTTTCTAGCTTTTTTTAAGAAATCGATCGAATCTTAAAACCGGCCGTTTTCCCATGTTTTTGCTTAATATTACTTACCTCGGAGACCTTAATTTGCTAAGTTAAAAATATTTGCATTATCCAAAAAACTCCCGTTTTTCCCTTCTTTTTTAGGAAATAGATCAAACCCTAAAAACGGCCGTTTTTCTAGGTTTTGGTTAATATTACTTAGATTCGAGAGCAATAACTTGCTAAGTTTGAAAAACGGTTTATTTTCCCAAAACTGACGTTTTTCAAGCCTTTTTAAGGAAATCGCTCAAATCTCAAAACAGGCCGTTTTTGCATGTTTTTGCTTAATATTACTGATAATCGGAGCCCTTGATTCGATAAGTTAAGGATATTTGCATTATCCAAGAAACTCCCGTATTTCCCTACCTTTTTAGGAAATATATCAAACCTTAAAAACGGCCGTTTTTCGAGGTTTTAGTTAATATTACTTAGATTCGAGAGCAATGACTTGCTAAGTTTGAAAAACGGTTTTTTTTCCTAAAACTGACGTTTTTCAACTCTTTTTGAAGAAATAGCTCGAATCACAAAAGCATGCTGTTTTTGCATGTTTTTGCTTAATATTACTCATACTCGGAGATCTTGATTCAAAAAGTTAAGATATTTGTATTATCCAAAAAAAACCTGTTTTTCCCTTCTTTTTTAGGAAATAGATCAAACCTTAAAAACGGCCGTTTTCCAAGTTTTGGTTATTATTACTTAGATTCGAGAGCAATAACTTGCTAAGTTTGAAAAACGGTTTATTTTCCCAAAACTGACGTTTTTCAAGCCTTCTTGAAGAAATAGCTTGAATCTCCAAACAGGCCATTTTTGAATGTTTTTGATTAAGATTACATATAATTGGAGACCTTAATTTAATAACTATGAAGATATTTGTATTATCCAAAAAACTCCCGTTTTTCAATCTTTTTAAGGAAATGGATCAAACCTTAAAATCAGCTGTTTTTGAAGGATTTGGTTAATATTACTTAGGTTTTGAGAGCAATAACTTGCTCAGTTTGAAAAACGGTTTATTTTCCCTTATCTGACGTTTTTCTAGCTTTTTTTAAGAAATCGATCGAATCTTAAAACTGGCCGTTTTGGCATGTTCTCACCTAATATTACTTACCTCGGAGACCTTAATTTGATAAGTGGAAGATATTTGCATTATCTAAAAAAACCCCGGTTTTCCCTTCTTTTTTAGGAAGTAGATCAAACCTTAAGAACGGCCGTTTTCTCAGGTTTTGGTTAATATTACTTAGATTCGAGAGCAATAACTTGCTAGGTTTGAAACACGGTTTATTTTCCCAAAACTGACGTTTTTGAAGCCTTTCTGAAGAAATAGCTCGAATCTTAAAACAGACCGTTGTTGCATGTTTTTGCTTAATATTACTTATACTTGGAGACCTTGATTAGATAAGTCAAGGATTTTTGCATTATCCAAAAATCTCCCGTTTTCCCTACTTTTTTAAGAAATAGATGAAGCTTTAAAAACGGCCGTTTTCTCAGGTTTTGGTTAATATTACTTAGATTCAAGAGCAATAAATTGCTAAGTTTGAAAAACGGTTTATTTTCCTAAAACTGACGTTTTTCAAGCCATTTTGAAGAAATAGCTTGAATCTCCAAACAGGCCATTTTTCCATGTTTTTGCTTAATATTACTTATAATTGGAGACCTTAATTTGATAACTATGAAGATATTTGTATTATCGAAAAAACTCCTGTTTTTCAATCTTTTTTAGGAAATGGATCAAACCTTAAAATCAGCCGTTTTTTCAAGTTTTAATTAATATCACTTAGATTTTGAGAGCAATAACTTGCTCAGTTTGAAAAACGGTTTATTTTTCCAAATCTGACGTTTTTCTAGCTTTTTTTAAGAAATCGATCGAATCTTAAAACTGGCCGTTTTCCCATGTTTTTGCTTAATATTACTTACCTCGGAGACCTTAATTTGATAAGTTGAAGATATTTGCATTATCTAAAAAAAACCCGTTTTTCCCATCTTTTTTAGGAAATAGATCAAACCTTAAAAACGGCCGTTTTTCTAGGTTTTGGTTAATATTACTTAGATTCGAGAGCAATAACTTGCTAAGTTTGAATAACAGTTTATTTTCCCCAAACTGACGTTTTTCAAGCCTTTTTAAGGAAATCGCTCGAATCTCAAAACAGGCCGTTTTTGCATGTTTTTGCTTAATATTACTTATACTCGGAGCCCTTGATTCGATAAGTTAAGGATATTTGCATTATCCAAGAAACCCCCGTTTTTCCCTACTTTTTTAGGAAATATATCAAACCTTAAAAACGGCCGTTTTTCCAGGTTTTGGTTAATATTACTTAGATTTGAGAGCAATGACTCGCTAAGTGTGAAAAACGGTTTTTTTTCCTAAAACTGACGTTTTTCAAGTGTTTTTGAAGAAATAGCTCGAATCACAAAAGCATGCTGTTTTTGCAAGTTTTTGCTTAATATTACTTATACTCGTAGACCTTGATTCAAAAAGTTAAGATATTTGCATTATCCAAAAAAAACCTGTTTTTCGCTTCTTTTTTAGGAAATAGATCAAACCTTAAAAACGGCCGTTTTCCAAGTTTTGGTTATTATTACTTAGATTCGAGAGCAATAACTTGCTAAGTTTGAAAAACGGTTTATTTTCCCCAAACTGACGTTTTTCAAGACTTTTTGAAGAAATAGCTTGAATCTCCAAACAGGCCATTTTTCCATGTTTTTGCTTAATATTACTTATAATTGGAGACCTTAATTTGATAACTATGAAGATATTTGTATTATCCAAAAAACTCCCGTTTTTCAATCTTTCTTAGGAAATGGATCAAACCTGAAAATCAGCCGGTTTTCCAAGTTTTGGTTAATATCACTTAGGTTTTGAGAGCAATAACTTGCTCAGTTTGAAAAACGGTTTATTTTCCCAAATCTGACGTTTTTCTAGCTTTTTTTAAGAAATCGATCGAATCTTAAAACCGGCCGTTTTCCCATGTTTTTGCTTAATATTACTTACCTCGGAGACCTTAATTTGCTAAGTTAAAAATATTTGCATTATCCAAAAAACTCCCGTTTTTCCCTTCTTTTTTAGGAAATAGATCAAACCCTAAAAACGGCCGTTTTTCTAGGTTTTGGTTAATATTACTTAGATTCGAGAGCAATAACTTGCTAAGTTTGAAAAACGGTTTATTTTCCCAAAACTGACGTTTTTCAAGCCTTTTTAAGGAAATCGCTCAAATCTCAAAACAGGCCGTTTTTGCATGTTTTTGCTTAATATTACTGATAATCGGAGCCCTTGATTCGATAAGTTAAGGATATTTGCATTATCCAAGAAACTCCCGTATTTCCCTACCTTTTTAGGAAATATATCAAACCTTAAAAACGGCCGTTTTTCGAGGTTTTAGTTAATATTACTTAGATTCGAGAGCAATGACTTGCTAAGTTTGAAAAACGGTTTTTTTTCCTAAAACTGACGTTTTTCAACTCTTTTTGAAGAAATAGCTCGAATCACAAAAGCATGCTGTTTTTGCATGTTTTTGCTTAATATTACTCATACTCGGAGATCTTGATTCAAAAAGTTAAGATATTTGTATTATCCAAAAAAAACCTGTTTTTCCCTTCTTTTTTAGGAAATAGATCAAACCTTAAAAACGGCCGTTTTCCAAGTTTTGGTTATTATTACTTAGATTCGAGAGCAATAACTTGCTAAGTTTGAATAACAGTTTATTTTCCCAAAACTGACGTTTTTCAAGCCTTTTTGAAGAAATAGCTTGAATCTCCAAACAGGCCATTTTTCCATGTTTTTGCTTAATATTACTTATAATTGGAGACCTTAATTTGATAACTATGAAGATATTTGTATTATCCTAAAAACTCCCGTTTTTCAATCTTTTTTAGGAAATGGATCAAACCTTAAAATCAGCCGTTTTTCCAAGTTTTGGTTAATATCACTTAGGTTTTGAGAGCAATAACTTGCTCAGTTTGAAAAACGGTTTATTTTCCCAAATCTGACGTTTTTCTATATTTTTTAAAGAAATTTATCGAATCTTAAAACTGGCCGTTTTCCTATGTTTTTGCTTAATATTACTTACCTCGGAGACCTTAATTTGATAAGTTGAAGATATTTGCATTATCTAAAAAAAACCCGTTTTTCCCATCTTTTTTAGGAAATAGATCAAACCTTAAAAACGGCCGTTTTCCAAGTTTTGGTTATTATTACTTAGATTCGAGAGCAATAACTTGCTAAGTTTGAATAACAGTTTATTTTCCCAAAACTGACGTTTTTCAAGCCTTCTTGAAGAAATAGCTTGAATCTCCAAACAGGCCATTTTTGAATGTTTTTGATTAAGATTACTTATAATTGGAGACCTTAATTTAATAACTATGAAGATATTTGTATTATCCAAAAAACTCCCGTTTTTCAATCTTTTTAAGGAAATGGATCAAACCTTAAAATCAGCTGTTTTTGAAGGATTTGGTTAATATTACTTAGGTTTTGAGAGCAATAACTTGCTCAGTTTGAAAAACGGTTTATTTTCCCTTATCTGACGTTTTTCTAGCTTTTTTTAAGAAATCGATCAAATCTTAAAACTGGCCGTTTTGGCATGTTCTCACCTAATATTACTTACCTCGGAGACCTTAATTTGATAAGTGGAAGATATTTGCATTACCTAAAAAACCCCCGGTTTTCCCTTCTTTTTTAGGAAGTAGATCAAACCTTAAGAACGGCCGTTTTCTCAGGTTTTGGTTAATATTACTTAGATTCGAGAGCAATAACTTGCTAGGTTTGAAACACGGTTTATTTTCCCAAAACTGACGTTTTTGAAGCCTTTCTGAAGAAATAGCTCGAATCTTAAAACAGACCGTTGTTGCATGTTTTTGCTTAATATTACTTATACTTGGAGACCTTGATTAGATAAGTTAAGGATTTTTGCATTATCCAAAAATCTCCCGTTTTCCCTACTTTTTAAAGAAATAGATGAAGCTTTAAAAACGGCCATTTTCTCAGGTTTTAGTTAATATTACTTAGATTCAAGAGCAATAAATTGCTAAGTTTGAAAAACGGTTTATTTTCCTAAAACTGACGTTTTTCAAGCCATTTTGAAGAAATAGCTTGAATCTCCAAACAGGCCATTTTTCCATGTTTTTGCTTAATATTACTTATAATTGGAGACCTTAATTTGATAACTATGAAGATATTTGTATTATCGAAAAAACTCCTGTTTTTCAATCTTTTTTAGGAAATGGATCAAACCTTAAAATCAGCCGTTTTTTCAAGTTTTAATTAATATCACTTAGATTTTGAGAGCAATAACTTGCTCAGTTTGAAAAACGGTTTATTTTCCCAAATCTGACGTTTTTCTAGCTTTTTTTAAGAAATCGATCGAATCTTAAAACTGGCCGTTTTCCCATGTTTTTGCTTAATATTACTTACCTCGGAGACCTTAATTTGATAAGTTGAAAATATTTGCATTATCCAAAAAAAACCCGTTTTTTCCTTCTTTTTTAGGAAATAGATCAAACCCTAAAAACGGCTGTTTTTCTATGTTTTGGTTAATATTACTTAGATTCGAGAGCAATAACTTGCTAAGTTTGAATAACATTTTATTTTCCCAAAACTGACGTTTTTCAAGCCTTTTTGAAGAAATAGCTTGAATCTCCAAACAGGCCATTTTTCCATGTTTTTGCTTAATATTACTTATAATTGGAGACCTTAATTTGATAACTATGAAGATATTTGTATTATCCTAAAAACTCCCGTTTTTCAATCTTTTTTAGGAAATGGATCAAACCTTAAAATCAGCCGTTTTTCCAGGTTTTGGTTAATATCACTTAGGTTTTGAGAGCAATAACTTGCTCAGTTTGAAAAACGGTTTATTTTCCCAAATCTGACGTTTTTCTATATTTTTTAAAGAAATTTATCGAATCTTAAAACTGGCCGTTTTCCTATGTTTTTGCTTAATATTACTTACCTCGGAGACCTTAATTTGATAAGTTGAAGATATTTGCATTATCTAAAAAAAAAACGTTTTTCCCATCTTTTTTAGGAAATAGATCAAACCTTAAAAACGGCCGTTTTTCTAGGTTTTGGTTAATATTACTTAGATTCGAGAGCAATAACTTGCTAAGTTTGAATAACAGTTTATTTTCCCCAAACTGACGTTTTTCAAGCCTTTTTAAGGAAATCGCTCGAATCTCAAAACAGGCCGTTTTTGCATGTTTTTGCTTAATATTACTTATACTCGGAGCCCTTGATTCGATAAGTTAAGGATATTTGCATTATCCAAGAAACTCCCGTTTTTCCCTACTTTTTTAGGAAATATATCAAACCTTAAAAACGGCCGTTTTTCCAGGTTTTGGTTAATATTACTTAGATTTGAGAGCAATGACTCGCTAAGTGTGAAAAACGGTTTTTTTTCCTAAAACTGACGTTTTTCAAGTGTTTTTGAAGAAATAGCTCGAATCACAAAAGCATGCTGTTTTTGCAAGTTTTTGCTTAATATTACTTATACTCGTAGACCTTGATTCAAAAAGTTAAGATATTTGCATTATCCAAAAAAAACCTGTTTTTCGCTTCTTTTTTAGGAAATAGATCAAACCTTAAAAACGGCCGTTTTCCAAGTTTTGGTTATTATTACTTAGATTCGAGAGCAATAACTTGCTAAGTTTGAAAAACGGTTTATTTTCCCCAAACTGACGTTTTTCAAGACTTTTTGAAGAAATAGCTTGAATCTCCAAACAGGCCATTTTTCCATGTTTTTGCTTAATATTACTTATAATTGGAGACCTTAATTTGATAACTATGAAGATATTTGTATTATCCAAAAAACTCCCGTTTTTCAATCTTTCTTAGGAAATGGATCAAACCTTAAAATCAGCCGGTTTTCCAAGTTTTGGTTAATATCACTTAGGTTTTGAGAGCAATAACTTGCTCAGTTTGAAAAACGGTTTATTTTCCCAAATCTGACGTTTTTCTAGCTTTTTTTAAGAAATCGATCGAATCTTAAAACCGGCCGTTTTCCCATGTTTTTGCTTAATATTACTTACCTCGGAGACCTTAATTTGCTAAGTTAAAAATATTTGCATTATCCAAAAAACCCCCGTTTTTCCCTTCTTTTTTAGGAAATAGATCAAACCCTAAAAACGGCCGTTTTTCTAGGTTTTGGTTAATATTACTTAGATTCGAGAGCAATAACTTGCTAAGTTTGAAAAACGGTTTATTTTCCCAAAACTGACGTTTTTCAAGCCTTTTTAAGGAAATCGCTCAAATCTCAAAACAGGCCGTTTTTGCATGTTTTTGCTTAATATTACTGATAATCGGAGCCCTTGATTCGATAAGTTAAGGATATTTGCATTATCCAAGAAACTCCCGTATTTCCCTACCTTTTTAGGAAATATATCAAACCTTAAAAACGGCCGTTTTTCGAGGTTTTAGTTAATATTACTTAGATTCGAGAGCAATGACTTGCTAAGTTTGAAAAACGGTTTTTTTTCCTAAAACTGACGTTTTTCAAGTCTTTTTGAAGAAATAGCTCGAATCACAAAAGCATGCTGTTTTTGCATGTTTTTGCTTAATATTACTCATACTCGGAGATCTTGATTCAAAAAGTTAAGATATTTGTATTATCCAAAAAAAACCTGTTTTTCCCTTCTTTTTTAGGAAATAGATCAAACCTTAAAAACGGCCGTTTTCCAAGTTTTGGTTATTATTACTTAGATTCGAGAGCAATAACTTGCTAAGTTTGAAAAACGGTTTATTTTCCCAAAACTGACGTTTTTCAAGCCTTCTTGAAGAAATAGCTTGAATCTCCAAACAGGCCATTTTTGAATGTTTTTGATTAAGATTACTTATAATTGGAGACCTTAATTTAATAACTATGAAGATATTTGTATTATCCAAAAAACTCCCGTTTTTCAATCTTTTTAAGGAAATGGATCAAACCTTAAAATCAGCTGTTTTTGAAGGATTTGGTTAATATTACTTAGGTTTTGAGAGCAATAACTTGCTCAGTTTGAAAAACGGTTTATTTTCCCTTATCTGACGTTTTTCTAGCTTTTTTTAAGAAATCGATCGAATCTTAAAACTGGCCGTTTTGGCATGTTCTCACCTAATATTACTTACCTCGGAGACCTTAATTTGATAAGTGGAAGATATTTGCATTATCTAAAAAACCCCCGGTTTTCCCTTCTTTTTTAGGAAGTAGATCAAACCTTAAGAACGGCCGTTTTCTCAGGTTTTGGTTAATATTACTTAGATTCGAGAGCAATAACTTGCTAGGTTTGAAACACGGTTTATTTTCCCAAAACTGACGTTTTTGAAGCCTTTCTGAAGAAATAGCTCGAATCTTAAAACAGACCGTTGTTGCATGTTTTTGCTTAATATTACTTATACTTGGAGACCTTGATTAGATAAGTTAAGGATTTTTGCATTATCCAAAAATCTCCCGTTTTCCCTACTTTTTTAAGAAATAGATGAAGCTTTAAAAACGGCCATTTTCTCAGGTTTTGGTTAATATTACTTAGATTCAAGAGCAATAAATTGCTAAGTTTGAAAAACGGTTTATTTTCCTAAAACTGACGTTTTTCAAGCCATTTTGAAGAAATAGCTTGAATCTCCAAACAGGCCATTTTTCCATGTTTTTGCTTAATATTACTTATAATTGGAGACCTTAATTTGATAACTATGAAGATATTTGTATTATCGAAAAAACTCCTGTTTTTCAATCTTTTTTAGGAAATGGATCAAACCTTAAAATCAGCCGTTTTTTCAAGTTTTAATTAATATCACTTAGATTTTGAGAGCAATAACTTGCTCAGTTTGAAAAACGGTTTATTTTCCCAAATCTGACGTTTTTCTAGCTTTTTTTAAGAAATCGATCGAATCTTAAAACTGGCCGTTTTCCCATGTTTTTGCTTAATATTACTTACCTCGGAGACCTTAATTTGATAAGTTGAAAATATTTGCATTATCCAAAAAAACCCCGTTTTTTCCTTCTTTTTTAGGAAATAGATCAAACCTTAAAAACGGCTGTTTTTCTATGTTTTGGTTAATATTACTTAGATTCGAGAGCAATAACTTGCTAAGTTTGAATAACAGTTTATTTTCCCAAAACTGACGTTTTTCAAGCCTTTTTGAAGAAATAGCTTGAATCTCCAAACAGGCCATTTTTCCATGTTTTTGCTTAATATTACTTATAATTGGAGACCTTAATTTGATAACTATGAAGATATTTGTATTATCCTAAAAACTCCCGTTTTTCAATCTTTTTTAGGAAATGGATCAAACCTTAAAATCAGCCGTTTTTCCAAGTTTTGGTTAATATCACTTAGGTTTTGAGAGCAATAACTTGCTCAGTTTGAAAAACGGTTTATTTTCCCAAATCTGACGTTTTTCTATATTTTTTAAAGAAATTTATCGAATCTTAAAACTGGCCGTTTTCCTATGTTTTTGCTTAATATTACTTACCTCGGAGACCTTAATTTGATAAGTTGAAGATATTTGCATTATCTAAAAAAAAACCGTTTTTCCCATCTTTTTTAGGAAATAGATCAAACCTTAAAAACGGCCGTTTTTCTAGGTTTTGGTTAATATTACTTAGATTCGAGAGCAATAACTTGCTAAGTTTGAATAACAGTTTATTTTCCCCAAACTGACGTTTTTCAAGCCTTTTTAAGGAAATAGCTCGAATCTCAAAACAGGCCGTTTTTGCATGTTTTTGCTTAATATTACTTATACTCGGAGCCCTTGATTCGATAAGTTAAGGATATTTGCATTATCCAAGAAACTCCCGTTTTTCCCTACTTTTTTAGGAAATATATCAAACCTTAAAAACGGCCGTTTTTCCAGGTTTTGGTTAATATTACTTAGATTTGAGAGCAATGACTCGCTAAGTGTGAAAAACGGTTTTTTTTCCTAAAACTGACGTTTTTCAAGTGTTTTTGAAGAAATAGCTCGAATCACAAAAGCATGCTGTTTTTGCAAGTTTTTGCTTAATATTACTTATACTCGTAGACCTTGATTCAAAAAGTTAAGATATTTGCATTATCCAAAAAAAACCTGTTTTTCGCTTCTTTTTTAGGAAATAGATCAAACCTTAAAAACGGCCGTTTTCCAAGTTTTGGTTATTATTACTTAGATTCGAGAGCAATAACTTGCTAAGTTTGAAAAACGGTTTATTTTCCCCAAACTGACGTTTTTCAAGACTTTTTGAAGAAATAGCTTGAATCTCCAAACAGGCCATTTTTCCATGTTTTTGCTTAATATTACTTATAATTGGAGACCTTAATTTGATAACTATGAAGATATTTGTATTATCCAAAAAACTCCCGTTTTTCAATCTTTCTTAGGAAATGGATCAAACCTTAAAATCAGCCGGTTTTCCAAGTTTTGGTTAATATCACTTAGGTTTTGAGAGCAATAACTTGCTCAGTTTGAAAAACGGTTTATTTTCCCAAATCTGACGTTTTTCTAGCTTTTTTTAAGAAATCGATCGAATCTTAAAACCGGCCGTTTTCCCATGTTTTTGCTTAATATTACTTACCTCGGAGACCTTAATTTGCTAAGTTAAAAATATTTGCATTATCCAAAAAACTCCCGTTTTTCCCTTCTTTTTTAGGAAATAGATCAAACCCTAAAAACGGCCGTTTTTCTAGGTTTTGGTTAATATTACTTAGATTCGAGAGCAATAACTTGCTAAGTTTGAAAAACGGTTTATTTTCCCAAAACTGACGTTTTTCAAGCCTTTTTAAGGAAATCGCTCAAATCTCAAAACAGGCCGTTTTTGCATGTTTTTGCTTAATATTACTGATAATCGGAGCCCTTGATTCGATAAGTTAAGGATATTTGCATTATCCAAGAAACTCCCGTATTTCCCTACCTTTTTAGGAAATATATCAAACCTTAAAAACGGCCGTTTTTCGAGGTTTTAGTTAATATTACTTAGATTCGAGAGCAATGACTTGCTAAGTTTGAAAAACGGTTTTTTTTCCTAAAACTGACGTTTTTCAACTCTTTTTGAAGAAATAGCTCGAATCACAAAAGCATGCTGTTTTTGCATGTTTTTGCTTAATATTACTCATACTCGGAGATCTTGATTCAAAAAGTTAAGATATTTGTATTATCCAAAAAAAAACCTGTTTTTCCCTTCTTTTTTAGGAAATAGATCAAACCTTAAAAACGGCCGTTTTCCAGGTTTTGGTTATTATTACTTAGATTCGAGAGCAATAACTTGCTAAGTTTGAAAAACGGTTTATTTTCCCAAAACTGACGTTTTTCAAGCCTTCTTGAAGAAATAGCTTGAATCTCCAAACAGGCCATTTTTGAATGTTTTTGATTAAGATTACTTATAATTGGAGACCTTAATTTAATAACTATGAAGATATTTGTATTATCCAAAAAACTCCCGTTTTTCAATCTTTTTAAGGAAATGGATCAAACCTTAAAATCAGCTGTTTTTGAAGGATTTGGTTAATATTACTTAGGTTTTGAGAGCAATAACTTGCTCAGTTTGAAAAACGGTTTATTTTCCCTTATCTGACGTTTTTCTAGCTTTTTTTAAGAAATCGATCGAATCTTAAAACTGGCCGTTTTGGCATGTTCTCACCTAATATTACTTACCTCGGAGACCTTAATTTGATAAGTGGAAGATATTTGCATTATCTAAAAAACCCCCGGTTTTCCCTTCTTTTTTAGGAAGTAGATCAAACCTTAAGAACGGCCGTTTTCTCAGGTTTTGGTTAATATTACTTAGATTCGAGAGCAATAACTTGCTAGGTTTGAAACACGGTTTATTTTCCCAAAACTGACGTTTTTGAAGCCTTTCTGAAGAAATAGCTCGAATCTTAAAACAGACCGTTGTTGCATGTTTTTGCTTAATATTACTTATACTTGGAGACCTTGATTAGATAAGTTAAGGATTTTTGCATTATCCAAAAATCTCCCGTTTTCCCTACTTTTTTAAGAAATAGATGAAGCTTTAAAAACGGCCATTTTCTCAGGTTTTGGTTAATATTACTTAGATTCAAGAGCAATAAATTGCTAAGTTTGAAAAACGGTTTATTTTCCTAAAACTGACGTTTTTCAAGCCATTTTGAAGAAATAGCTTGAATCTCCAAACAGGCCATTTTTCCATGTTTTTGCTTAATATTACTTATAATTGGAGACCTTAATTTGATAACTATGAAGATATTTGTATTATCGAAAAAACTCCTGTTTTTCAATCTTTTTTAGGAAATGGATCAAACCTTAAAATCAGCCGTTTTTTCAAGTTTTAATTAATATCACTTAGATTTTGAGAGCAATAACTTGCTCAGTTTGAAAAACGGTTTATTTTCCCAAATCTGACGTTTTTCTAGCTTTTTTTAAGAAATCGATCGAATCTTAAAACTGGCCGTTTTCCCATGTTTTTGCTTAATATTACTTACCTCGGAGACCTTAATTTGATAAGTTGAAAATATTTGCATTATCCAAAAAAACCCCGTTTTTTCCTTCTTTTTTAGGAAATAGATCAAACCTTAAAAACGGCTGTTTTTCTATGTTTTGGTTAATATTACTTAGATTCGAGAGCAATAACTTGCTAAGTTTGAATAACAGTTTATTTTCCCAAAACTGACGTTTTTCAAGCCTTTTTGAAGAAATAGCTTGAATCTCCAAACAGGCCATTTTTCCATGTTTTTGCTTAATATTACTTATAATTGGAGACCTTAATTTGATAACTATGAAGATATTTGTATTATCCTAAAAACTCCCGTTTTTCAATCTTTTTTAGGAAATGGATCAAACCTTAAAATCAGCCGTTTTTCCAAGTTTTGGTTAATATCACTTAGGTTTTGAGAGCAATAACTTGCTCAGTTTGAAAAACGGTTTATTTTCCCAAATCTGACGTTTTTCTATATTTTTTAAAGAAATTTATCGAATCTTAAAACTGGCCGTTTTCCTATGTTTTTGCTTAATATTACTTACCTCGGAGACCTTAATTTGATAAGTTGAAGATATTTGCATTATCTAAAAAAAACCCGTTTTTCCCATCTTTTTTAGGAAATAGATCAAACCTTAAAAACGGCCGTTTTTCTAGGTTTTGGTTAATATTACTTAGATTCGAGAGCAATAACTTGCTAAGTTTGAATAACAGTTTATTTTCCCCAAACTGACGTTTTTCAAGCCTTTTTAAGGAAATCGCTCGAATCTCAAAACAGGCCGTTTTTGCATGTTTTTGCTTAATATTACTTATACTCGGAGCCCTTGATTCGATAAGTTAAGGATATTTGCATTATCCAAGAAACTCCCGTTTTTCCCTACTTTTTTAGGAAATATATCAAACCTTAAAAACGGCCGTTTTTCCAGGTTTTGGTTAATATTACTTAGATTTGAGAGCAATGACTCGCTAAGTGTGAAAAACGGTTTTTTTTCCTAAAACTGACGTTTTTCAAGTGTTTTTGAAGAAATAGCTCGAATCACAAAAGCATGCTGTTTTTGCAAGTTTTTGCTTAATATTACTTATACTCGTAGACCTTGATTCAAAAAGTTAAGATATTTGCATTATCCAAAAAAAACCTGTTTTTCGCTTCTTTTTTAGGAAATAGATCAAACCTTAAAAACGGCCGTTTTCCAAGTTTTGGTTATTATTACTTAGATTCGAGAGCAATAACTTGCTAAGTTTGAAAAACGGTTTATTTTCCCCAAACTGACGTTTTTCAAGACTTTTTGAAGAAATAGCTTGAATCTCCAAACAGGCCATTTTTCCATGTTTTTGCTTAATATTACTTATAATTGGAGACCTTAATTTGATAACTATGAAGATATTTGTATTATCCAAAAAACTCCCGTTTTTCAATCTTTCTTAGGAAATGGATCAAACCTTAAAATCAGCCGGTTTTCCAAGTTTTGGTTAATATCACTTAGGTTTTGAGAGCAATAACTTGCTCAGTTTGAAAAACGGTTTATTTTCCCAAATCTGACGTTTTTCTAGCTTTTTTTAAGAAATCGATCGAATCTTAAAACCGGCCGTTTTCCCATGTTTTTGCTTAATATTACTTACCTCGGAGACCTTAATTTGCTAAGTTAAAAATATTTGCATTATCCAAAAAACTCCCGTTTTTCCCTTCTTTTTTAGGAAATAGATCAAACCCTAAAAACGGCCGTTTTTCTAGGTTTTGGTTAATATTACTTAGATTCGAGAGCAATAACTTGCTAAGTTTGAAAAACGGTTTATTTTCCCAAAACTGACGTTTTTCAAGCCTTTTTAAGGAAATCGCTCAAATCTCAAAACAGGCCGTTTTTGCATGTTTTTGCTTAATATTACTGATAATCGGAGCCCTTGATTCGATAAGTTAAGGATATTTGCATTATCCAAGAAACTCCCGTATTTCCCTACCTTTTTAGGAAATATATCAAACCTTAAAAACGGCCGTTTTTCGAGGTTTTAGTTAATATTACTTAGATTCGAGAGCAATGACTTGCTAAGTTTGAAAAACGGTTTTTTTTCCTAAAACTGACGTTTTTCAAGTCTTTTTGAAGAAATAGCTCGAATCACAAAAGCATGCTGTTTTTGCATGTTTTTGCTTAATATTACTCATACTCGGAGTTCTTGATTCAAAAAGTTAAGATATTTGTATTATCCAAAAAAAACCTGTTTTTCCCTTCTTTTTTAGGAAATAGATCAAACCTTAAAAACGGCTGTTTTTCTATGTTTTGGTTAATATTACTTAGATTCGAGAGCAATAACTTGCTAAGTTTGAATAACAGTTTATTTTCTCAAAACTGACGTTTTTCAAGCCTTTTTGAAGAAATAGCTTGAATCTCCAAACAGGCCATTTTTCCATGTTTTTGCTTAATATTACTTATAATTGGAGACCTTAATTTGATAACTATGAAGATATTTGTATTATCCTAAAAACTCCCGTTTTTCAATCTTTTTTAGGAAATGGATCAAACCTTAAAATCAGCCGTTTTTCCAAGTTTTGGTTAATATCACTTAGGTTTTGAGAGCAATAACTTGCTCAGTTTGAAAAACGGTTTATTTTCCCAAATCTGACGTTTTTCTATATTTTTTAAAGAAATTTATCGAATCTTAAAACTGGCCGTTTTCCTATGTTTTTGCTTAATATTACTTACCTCGGAGACCTTAATTTGATAAGTTGAAGATATTTGCATTATCTAAAAAAACCCCGTTTTTCCCATCTTTTTTAGGAAATAGATCAAACCTTAAAAACGGCCGTTTTTCTAGGTTTTGGTTAATATTACTTAGATTCGAGAGCAATAACTTGCTAAGTTTGAATAACAGTTTATTTTCCCCAAACTGACGTTTTTCAAGCCTTTTTAAGGAAATCGCTCGAATCTCAAAACAGGCCGTTTTTGCATGTTTTTGCTTAATATTACTTATACTCGGAGCCCTTGATTCGATAAGTTAAGGATATTTGCATTATCCAAGAAACTCCCGTTTTTCCCTACTTTTTTAGGAAATATATCAAACCTTAAAAACGGCCGTTTTTTCAGGTTTTGGTTAATATTACTTAGATTTGAGAGCAATGACTCGCTAAGTGTGAAAAACGGTTTTTTTTCCTAAAACTGACGTTTTTCAAGTGTTTTTGAAGAAATAGCTCGAATCACAAAAGCATGCTGTTTTTGCAAGTTTTTGCTTAATATTACTTATACTCGTAGACCTTGATTCAAAAAGTTAAGATATTTGCATTATCCAAAAAAAACCTGTTTTTCGCTTCTTTTTTAGGAAATAGATCAAACCTTAAAAACGGCCGTTTTCCAAGTTTTGGTTATTATTACTTAGATTCGAGAGCAATAACTTGCTAAGTTTGAAAAACGGTTTATTTTCCCCAAACTGACGTTTTTCAAGACTTTTTGAAGAAATAGCTTGAATCTCCAAACAGGCCATTTTTCCATGTTTTTGCTTAATATTACTTATAATTGGAGACCTTAATTTGATAACTATGAAGATATTTGTATTATCCAAAAAACTCCCGTTTTTCAATCTTTCTTAGGAAATGGATCAAACCTTAAAATCAGCCGGTTTTCCAAGTTTTGGTTAATATCACTTAGGTTTTGAGAGCAATAACTTGCTCAGTTTGAAAAACGGTTTATTTTCCCAAATCTGACGTTTTTCTAGCTTTTTTTAAGAAATCGATCGAATCTTAAAACCGGCCGTTTTCCCATGTTTTTGCTTAATATTACTTACCTCGGAGACCTTAATTTGCTAAGTTAAAAATATTTGCATTATCCAAAAAACTCCCGTTTTTCCCTTCTTTTTTAGGAAATAGATCAAACCCTAAAAACGGCCGTTTTTCTAGGTTTTGGTTAATATTACTTAGATTCGAGAGCAATAACTTGCTAAGTTTGAAAAACGGTTTATTTTCCCAAAACTGACGTTTTTCAAGCCTTTTTAAGGAAATCGCTCAAATCTCAAAACAGGCCGTTTTTGCATGTTTTTGCTTAATATTACTGATAATCGGAGCCCTTGATTCGATAAGTTAAGGATATTTGCATTATCCAAGAAACTCCCGTATTTCCCTACCTTTTTAGGAAATATATCAAACCTTAAAAACGGCCGTTTTTCGAGGTTTTAGTTAATATTACTTAGATTCGAGAGCAATGACTTGCTAAGTTTGAAAAACGGTTTTTTTTCCTAAAACTGACGTTTTTCAAGTCTTTTTGAAGAAATAGCTCGAATCACAAAAGCATGCTGTTTTTGCATGTTTTTGCTTAATATTACTCATACTCGGAGTTCTTGATTCAAAAAGTTAAGATATTTGTATTATCCAAAAAAAACCTGTTTTTCCCTTCTTTTTTAGGAAATAGATCAAACCTTAAAAACGGCCGTTTTCCAAGTTTTGGTTATTATTACTTAGATTCGAGAGCAATAACTTGCTAAGTTTGAAAAACGGTTTATTTTCCCAAAACTGACGTTTTTCAAGCCTTCTTGAAGAAATAGCTTGAATCTCCAAACAGGCCATTTTTGAATGTTTTTGATTAAGATTACTTATAATTGGAGACCTTAATTTAATAACTATGAAGATATTTGTATTATCCAAAAAACTCCCGTTTTTCAATCTTTTTAAGGAAATGGATCAAACCTTAAAATCAGCTGTTTTTGAAGGATTTGGTTAATATTACTTAGGTTTTGAGAGCAATAACTTGCTCAGTTTGAAAAACGGTATATTTTCCCTTATCTGACGTTTTTCTAGCTTTTTTTAAGAAATCGATCGAATCTTAAAACTGGCCGTTTTGGCATGTTCTCACCTAATATTACTTACCTCGGAGACCTTAATTTGATAAGTGGAAGATATTTGCATTATCTAAAAAACCCCCGGTTTTCCCTTCTTTTTTAAGAAGTAGATCAAACCTTAAGAACGGCCGTTTTCTCAGGTTTTGGTTAATATTACTTAGATTCGAGAGCAATAACTTGCTAGGTTTGAAACACGATTTATTTTCCCAAAACTGACGTTTTTGAAGCCTTTCTGAAGAAATAGCTCGAATCTTAAAACAGACCGTTGTTGCATGTTTTTGCTTAATATTACTTATACTTGGAGACCTTGATTAGATAAGTTAAGGATTTTTGCATTATCCAAAAATCTCCCGTTTTCCCTACTTTTTTAAGAAATAGATGAAGCTTTAAAAACGGCCGTTTTCTCAGGTTTTGGTTAATATTACTTAGATTCAAGAGCAATAAATTGCTAAGTTTGAAAAACGGTTTATTTTCCTAAAACTGACGTTTTTCAAGCCATTTTGAAGAAATAGCTTGAATCTCCAAACAGGCCATTTTTCCATGTTTTTGCTTAATATTACCTATAATTGGAGACCTTAATTTGATAACTATGAAGATATTTGTATTATCGAAAAAACTCCTGTTTTTCAATCTTTTTTAGGAAATGGATCAAACCTTAAAATCAGCCGTTTTTTCAAGTTTTAATTAATATCACTTAGATTTTGAGAGCAATAACTTGCTCAGTTTGAAAAACGGTTTATTTTCCCAAATCTGACGTTTTTCTAGCTTTTTTTAAGAAATCGATCGAATCTTAAAACTGGCCGTTTTCCCATGTTTTTGCTTAATATTACTTACCTCGGAGACCTTAATTTGATAAGTTGAAAATATTTGCATTATCCAAAAAAACCCCGTTTTTTCCTTCTTTTTTAGGAAATAGATCAAACCTTAAAAACGGCTGTTTTTCTATGTTTTGGTTAATATTACTTAGATTCGAGAGCAATAACTTGCTAAGTTTGAATAACAGTTTATTTTCCCAAAACTGACGTTTTTCAAGCCTTTTTGAAGAAATAGCTTGAATCTCCAAACAGGCCATTTTTCCATGTTTTTGCTTAATATTACTTATAATTGGAGACCTTAATTTGATAACTATGAAGATATTTGTATTATCCTAAAAACTCCCGTTTTTCAATCTTTTTTAGGAAATGGATCAAACCTTAAAATCAGCCGTTTTTCCAAGTTTTGGTTAATATCACTTAGGTTTTGAGAGCAATAACTTGCTCAGTTTGAAAAACGGTTTATTTTCCCAAATCTGACGTTTTTCTATATTTTTTAAAGAAATTTATCGAATCTTAAAACTGGCCGTTTTCCTATGTTTTTGCTTAATATTACTTACCTCGGAGACCTTAATTTGATAAGTTGAAGATATTTGCATTATCTAAAAAAAACCCGTTTTTCCCATCTTTTTTAGGAAATAGATCAAACCTTAAAAACGGCCGTTTTTCTAGGTTTTGGTTAATATTACTTAGATTCGAGAGCAATAACTTGCTAAGTTTGAATAACAGTTTATTTTCCCCAAACTGACGTTTTTCAAGCCTTTTTAAGG
Organism: Ceratothoa steindachneri; assembly: GCA_963969495.1. Taxonomy (NCBI): domain Eukaryota; kingdom Metazoa; phylum Arthropoda; class Malacostraca; order Isopoda; family Cymothoidae; genus Ceratothoa; species Ceratothoa steindachneri. Next base: position 67,797,558 of record OZ018334.1, read on the forward strand.
AAATCGCTCGAATCTCAAAACAGGCCGTTTTTGCATGTTTTTGCTTAATATTACTTATACTCGGAGCCCTTGATTCGATAAGTTAAGGATATTTGCATTATCCAAGAAACTCCCGTTTTTCCCTACTTTTTTAGGAAATATATCAAACCTTAAAAACGGCCGTTTTTCCAGGTTTTGGTTAATATTACTTAGATTTGAGAGCAATGACTCGCTAAGTGTGAAAAACGGTTTTTTTTCCTAAAACTGACGTTTTTCAAGTGTTTTTGAAGAAATAGCTCGAATCACAAAAGCATGCTGTTTTTGCAAGTTTTTGCTTAATATTACTTATACTCGTAGACCTTGATTCAAAAAGTTAAGATATTTGCATTATCCAAAAAAAACCTGTTTTTCGCTTCTTTTTTAGGAAATAGATCAAACCTTAAAAACGGCCGTTTTCCAAGTTTTGGTTATTATTACTTAGATTCGAGAGCAATAACTTGCTAAGTTTGAAAAACGGTTTATTTTCCCCAAACTGACGTTTTTCAAGACTTTTTGAAGAAATAGCTTGAATCTCCAAACAGGCCATTTTTCCATGTTTTTGCTTAATATTACTTATAATTGGAGACCTTAATTTGATAACTATGAAGATATTTGTATTATCCAAAAAACTCCCGTTTTTCAATCTTTCTTAGGAAATGGATCAAACCTTAAAATCAGCCGGTTTTCCAAGTTTTGGTTAATATCACTTAGGTTTTGAGAGCAATAACTTGCTCAGTTTGAAAAACGGTTTATTTTCCCAAATCTGACGTTTTTCTAGCTTTTTTTAAGAAATCGATCGAATCTTAAAACCGGCCGTTTTCCCATGTTTTTGCTTAATATTACTTACCTCGGAGACCTTAATTTGCTAAGTTAAAAATATTTGCATTATCCAAAAAACTCCCGTTTTTCCCTTCTTTTTTAGGAAATAGATCAAACCCTAAAAACGGCCGTTTTTCTAGGTTTTGGTTAATATTACTTAGATTCGAGAGCAATAACTTGCTAAGTTTGAAAAACGGTTTATTTTCCCAAAACTGACGTTTTTCAAGCCTTTTTAAGGAAATCGCTCAAATCTCAAAACAGGCCGTTTTTGCATGTTTTTGCTTAATATTACTGATAATCGGAGCCCTTGATTCGATAAGTTAAGGATATTTGCATTATCCAAGAAACTCCCGTATTTCCCTACCTTTTTAGGAAATATATCAAACCTTAAAAACGGCCGTTTTTCGAGGTTTTAGTTAATATTACTTAGATTCGAGAGCAATGACTTGCTAAGTTTGAAAAACGGTTTTTTTTCCTAAAACTGACGTTTTTCAAGTCTTTTTGAAGAAATAGCTCGAATCACAAAAGCATGCTGTTTTTGCATGTTTTTGCTTAATATTACTCATACTCGGAGTTCTTGATTCAAAAAGTTAAGATATTTGTATTATCCAAAAAAAACCTGTTTTTCCCTTCTTTTTTAGGAAATAGATCAAACCTTAAAAACGGCTGTTTTTCTATGTTTTGGTTAATATTACTTAGATTCGAGAGCAATAACTTGCTAAGTTTGAATAACAGTTTATTTTCTCAAAACTGACGTTTTTCAAGCCTTTTTGAAGAAATAGCTTGAATCTCCAAACAGGCCATTTTTCCATGTTTTTGCTTAATATTACTTATAATTGGAGACCTTCATTTGATAACTATGAAGATATTTGTATTATCCTAAAAACTCCCGTTTTTCAATCTTTTTTAGGAAATGGATCAAACCTTAAAATCAGCCGTTTTTCCAAGTTTTGGTTAATATCACTTAGGTTTTGAGAGCAATAACTTGCTCAGTTTGAAAAACGGTTTATTTTCCCAAATCTGACGTTTTTCTATATTTTTTAAAGAAATTTATCGAATCTTAAAACTGGCCGTTTTCCTATGTTTTTGCTTAATATTACTTACCTCGGAGACCTTAATTTGATAAGTTGAAGATATTTGCATTATCTAAAAAAACCCCGTTTTTCCCATCTTTTTTAGGAAATAGATCAAACCTTAAAAACGGCCGTTTTTCTAGGTTTTGGTTAATATTACTTAGATTCGAGAGCAATAACCTGCTAAGTTTGAATAACAGTTTATTTTCCCCAAACTGACGTTTTTCAAGCCTTTTTAAGGAAATCGCTCGAATCTCAAAACAGGCCGTTTTTGCATGTTTTTGCTTAATATTACTTATACTCGGAGCCCTTGATTCGATAAGTTAAGGATATTTGCATTATCCAAGAAACTCCCGTTTTTCCCTACTTTTTTAGGAAATATATCAAACCTTAAAAACGGCCGTTTTTCCAGGTTTTGGTTAATATTACTTAGATTTGAGAGCAATGACTCGCTAAGTGTGAAAAACGGTTTTTTTTCCTAAAACTGACGTTTTTCAAGTGTTTTTGAAGAAATAGCTCGAATCACAAAAGCATGCTGTTTTTGCAAGTTTTTGCTTAATATTACTTATACTCGTAGACCTTGATTCAAAAAGTTAAGATATTTGCATTATCCAAAAAAAACCTGTTTTTCGCTTCTTTTTTAGGAAATAGATCAAACCTTAAAAACGGCCGTTTTCCAAGTTTTGGTTATTATTACTTAGATTCGAGAGCAATAACTTGCTAAGTTTGAAAAACGGTTTATTTTCCCCAAACTGACGTTTTTCAAGACTTTTTGAAGAAATAGCTTGAATCTCCAAACAGGCCATTTTTCCATGTTTTTGCTTAATATTACTTATAATTGGAGACCTTAATTTGATAACTATGAAGATATTTGTATTATCCAAAAAACTCCCGTTTTTCAATCTTTCTTAGGAAATGGATCAAACCTTAAAATCAGCCGGTTTTCCAAGTTTTGGTTAATATCACTTAGGTTTTGAGAGCAATAACTTGCTCAGTTTGAAAAACGGTTTATTTTCCCAAATCTGACGTTTTTCTAGCTTTTTTTAAGAAATCGATCGAATCTTAAAACCGGCCGTTTTCCTATGTTTTTGCTTAATATTACTTACCTCGGAGACCTTAATTTGCTAAGTTAAAAATATTTGCATTATCCAAAAAACTCCCGTTTTTCCCTTCTTTTTTAGGAAATAGATCAAACCCTAAAAACGGCCGTTTTTCTAGGTTTTGGTTAATATTACTTAGATTCGAGAGCAATAACTTGCTAAGTTTGAAAAACGGTTTATTTTCCCAAAACTGACGTTTTTCAAGCCTTTTTAAGGAAATCGCTCAAATCTCAAAACAGGCCGTTTTTGCATGTTTTTGCTTAATATTACTGATAATCGGAGCCCTTGATTCGATAAGTTAAGGATATTTGCATTATCCAAGAAACTCCCGTATTTCCCTACCTTTTTAGGAAATATATCAAACCTTAAAAACGGCCGTTTTTCGAGGTTTTAGTTAATATTACTTAGATTCGAGAGCAATGACTTGCTAAGTTTGAAAAACGGTTTTTTTTCCTAAAACTGACGTTTTTCAAGTCTTTTTGAAGAAATAGCTCGAATCACAAAAGCATGCTGTTTTTGCATGTTTTTGCTTAATATTACTCATACTCGGAGTTCTTGATTCAAAAAGTTAAGATATTTGTATTATCCAAAAAAAACCTGTTTTTCCCTTCTTTTTTAGGAAATAGATCAAACCTTAAAAACGGCCGTTTTCCAAGTTTTGGTTATTATTACTTAGATTCGAGAGCAATAACTTGCTAAGTTTGAAAAACGGTTTATTTTCCCAAAACTGACGTTTTTCAAGCCTTCTTGAAGAAATAGCTTGAATCTCCAAACAGGCCATTTTTGAATGTTTTTGATTAAGATTACTTATAATTGGAGACCTTAATTTAATAACTATGAAGATATTTGTATTATCCAAAAAACTCCCGTTTTTCAATCTTTTTAAGGAAATGGATCAAACCTTAAAATCAGCTGTTTTTGAAGGATTTGGTTAATATTACTTAGGTTTTGAGAGCAATAACTTGCTCAGTTTGAAAAACGGTATATTTTCCCTTATCTGACGTTTTTCTAGCTTTTTTTAAGAAATCGATCGAATCTTAAAACTGGCCGTTTTGGCATGTTCTCACCTAATATTACTTACCTCGGAGACCTTAATTTGATAAGTGGAAGATATTTGCATTATCTAAAAAACCCCCGGTTTTCCCTTCTTTTTTAAGAAGTAGATCAAACCTTAAGAACGGCCGTTTTCTCAGGTTTTGGTTAATATTACTTAGATTCGAGAGCAATAACTTGCTAGGTTTGAAACACGATTTATTTTCCCAAAACTGACGTTTTTGAAGCCTTTCTGAAGAAATAGCTCGAATCTTAAAACAGACCGTTGTTGCATGTTTTTGCTTAATATTACTTATACTTGGAGACCTTGATTAGATAAGTTAAGGATTTTTGCATTATCCAAAAATCTCCCGTTTTCCCTACTTTTTTAAGAAATAGATGAAGCTTTAAAAACGGCCGTTTTCTCAGGTTTTGGTTAATATTACTTAGATTCAAGAGCAATAAATTGCTAAGTTTGAAAAACGGTTTATTTTCCTAAAACTGACGTTTTTCAAGCCATTTTGAAGAAATAGCTTGAATCTCCAAACAGGCCATTTTTCCATGTTTTTGCTTAATATTACCTATAATTGGAGACCTTAATTTGATAACTATGAAGATATTTGTATTATCGAAAAAACTCCTGTTTTTCAATCTTTTTTAGGAAATGGATCAAACCTTAAAATCAGCCGTTTTTTCAAGTTTTAATTAATATCACTTAGATTTTGAGAGCAATAACTTGCTCAGTTTGAAAAACGGTTTATTTTCCCAAATCTGACGTTTTTCTAGCTTTTTTTAAGAAATCGATCGAATCTTAAAACTGGCCGTTTTCCCATGTTTTTGCTTAATATTACTTACCTCGGAGACCTTAATTTGATAAGTTGAAAATATTTGCATTATCCAAAAAAACCCCGTTTTTTCCTTCTTTTTTAGGAAATAGATCAAACCTTAAAAACGGCTGTTTTTCTATGTTTTGGTTAATATTACTTAGATTCGAGAGCAATAACTTGCTAAGTTTGAATAACAGTTTATTTTCCCAAAACTGACGTTTTTCAAGCCTTTTTGAAGAAATAGCTTGAATCTCCAAACAGGCCATTTTTCCATGTTTTTGCTTAATATTACTTATAATTGGAGACCTTAATTTGATAACTATGAAGATATTTGTATTATCCTAAAAACTCCCGTTTTTCAATCTTTTTTAGGAAATGGATCAAACCTTAAAATCAGCCGTTTTTCCAAGTTTTGGTTAATATCACTTAGGTTTTGAGAGCAATAACTTGCTCAGTTTGAAAAACGGTTTATTTTCCCAAATCTGACGTTTTTCTATATTTTTTAAAGAAATCGATCGAATCTTAAAACTGGCCGTTTTCCTATGTTTTTGCTTAATATTACTTACCTCGGAGACCTTAATTTGATAAGTTGAAGATATTTGCATTATCTAAAAAAAACCCGTTTTTCCCTTCTTTTTTAGGAAATAGATCAAACCTTAAAAACGGCCGTTTTTCTAGGTTTTGGTTAATATTACTTAGATTCGAGAGCAATAACTTGCTAAGTTTGAATAACAGTTTATTTTCCCAAAACTGACGTTTTTCAAGCCTTTTTAAGGAAATCGCTCGAATCTCAAAACAGGCCGTTTTTGCATGTTTTTGCTTAATATTACTTATACTCGGAGCCCTTGATTCGATAAGTTAAGGATATTTGCATTATCCAAGAAACTCCCGTTTTTCCCTACTTTTTTAGGAAATATATCAAACCTTAAAAACGGCCGTTTTTTCAGGTTTTGGTTAATATTACTTAGATTTGAGAGCAATGACTCGCTAAGTGTGAAAAACGGTTTTTTTTCCTAAAACTGACGTTTTTCAAGTGTTTTTGAAGAAATAGCTCGAATCACAAAAGCATGCTGTTTTTGCAAGTTTTTGCTTAATATTACTTATACTCGGAGACCTTGATTCAAAAAGTTAAGATATTTGCATTATCCAAAAAAACCCTGTTTTTCGCTTCTTTTTTAGGAAATAGATCAAACCTTAAAAACGGCCGTTTTCCAAGTTTTGGTTATTATTACTTAGATTCGAGAGGAATAACTTGCTAAGTTAGAAAACCGGTTTATTTTCCCAAAACTGACGTTTTTCAAGCCTTTTTGAAGAAATAGCTTGAATCTCCAAACAGGCCATTTTTCCATGTTTTTGCTTAATATTACTTATAATTGGAGACCTTAATTTGATAACTATGAAGATATTTGTATTATCCAAAAAACTCCCGTTTTTCAATCTTTCTTAGGAAATGGATCAAACCTTAAAATCAGCCGGTTTTCCAAGTTTTGGTTAATATCACTTAGGTTTTGAGAGCAATAACTTGCTCAGTTTGAAAAACGGTATATTTTCCCTTATCTGACGTTTTTCTAGCTTTTTTTAAGAAATCGATCGAATCTTAAAACCGGCCGTTTTCCCATGTTTTTGCTTAATATTACTTACCTCGGAGACCTTAATTTGCTAAGTTAAAAATATTTGCATTATCCAAAAAACTCCCGTTTTTCCCTTCTTTTTTAGGAAATAGATCAAACCCTAAAAACGGCCGTTTTTCTAGGTTTTGGTTAATATTACTTAGATTCGAGAGCAATAACTTGCTAAGTTTGAAAAACGGTTTATTTTCCCAAAACTGACGTTTTTCAAGCCTTCTCGAGAGCAATCACTTGCTAAGTTTGAAAAACGGTTTTTTTTCCTAAAACTGACGTTTTTCAAGTCTTTTTGAAGAAATAGCTCGAATCACAAAAGCATGCTGTTTTTGCATGTTTTTGCTTAATATTACTCATACTCGGAGATCTTGATTCAAAAAGTTAAGATATTTGTATTATCCAAAAAAAACCTGTTTTTCCCTTCTTTTTTAGGAAATAGATCAAACCTTAAAAACGGCCGTTTTCCAAGTTTTGGTTATTATTACTTAGATTCGAGAGCAATAACTTGCTAAGTTTGAAAAACGGTTTATTTTCCCAAAACTGACGTTTTTCAAGCCTTCTTGAAGAAATAGCTTGAATCTCCAAACAGGCCATTTTTGAATGTTTTTGATTAAGATTACTTATAATTGGAGACCTTAATTTAATAACTATGAAGATATTTGTATTATCCAAAAAACTCCCGTTTTTCAATCTTTTTAAGGAAATGGATCAAACCTTAAAATCAGCTGTTTTTGAAGGATTTGGTTAATATTACTTAGGTTTTGAGAGCAATAACTTGCTCAGTTTGAAAAACGGTTTATTTTCCCTTATCTGACGTTTTTCTAGCTTTTTTTAAGAAATCGATCGAATCTTAAAACTGGCCGTTTTGGCATGTTCTCACCTAATATTACTTACCTCGGAGACCTTAATTTGATAAGTGGAAGATATTTGCATTATCTAAAAAACCCCCGGTTTTCCCTTCTTTTTTAGGAAGTAGATCAAACCTTAAGAACGGCCGTTTTCTCAGGTTTTGGTTAATATTACTTAGATTCGAGAGCAATAACTTGCTAGGTTTGAAACACGGTTTATTTTCCCAAAACTGACGTTTTTGAAGCCTTTCTGAAGAAATAGCTCGAAATCCAAAAATCTCCCGTTTTCCCTACTTTTTTAAGAAATAGATGAAGCTTTAAAAACGGCCGTTTTCTCAGGTTTTGGTTAATATTACTTAGATTCAAGAGAAATAAATTGCTAAGTTTGAAAAACGGTTTATTTTCCTAAAACTGACGTTTTTCAAGCCATTTTGAAGAAATAGCTTGAATCTCCAAACAGGCCATTTTTCCATGTTTTTGCTTAATATTACTTATAATTGGAGACCTTAATTTGATAACTATGAAGATATTTGTATTATCGAAAAAACTCCTGTTTTTCAATCTATTTTAGGAAATGGATCAAACCTTAAAATCAGCCGTTTTTTCAAGTTTTAATTAATATCACTTAGATTTTGAGAGCAATAACTTGCTCAGTTTGAAAAACGGTTTATTTTCCCAAATCTGACGTTTTTCTAGCTTTTTTTAAGAAATCGATCGAATCTTAAAACTGGCCGTTTTCCCATGTTTTTGCTTAATATTACTTACCTCGGAGACCTTAATTTGATAAGTTGAAAATATTTGCATTATCCAAAAAAACCCCGGTTTTCCTTCTTTTTTAGGAAATAGATCAAACCTTAAAAACGGCTGTTTTTCTATGTTTTGGTTAATATTACTTAGATTCGAGAGCAATAACTTGCTAAGTTTGAATAACAGTTTATTTTCCCAAAACTGACGTTTTTCAAGCCTTTTTGAAGAAATAGCTTGAATCTCCAAACAGGCCATTTTTCCATGTTTTTGCTTAATATTACTTATAATTGGAGACCTTAATTTGATAACTATGAAGATATTTGTATTATCCTAAAAACTCCCGTTTTTCAATCTTTTTTAGGAAATGGATCAAACCTTAAAATCAGCCGTTTTTCCAAGTTTTGGTTAATATCACTTAGGTTTTGAGAGCAATAACTTGCTCAGTTTGAAAAACGGTTTATTTTCCCAAATCTGACGTTTTTCTATATTTTTTAAAGAAATTTATCGAATCTTAAAACTGGCCGTTTTCCTATGTTTTTGCTTAATATTACTTACCTCGGAGACCTTAATTTGATAAGTTGAAGATATTTGCATTATCTAAAAAAAACCCGTTTTTCCCATCTTTTTTAGGAAATAGATCAAACCTTAAAAACGGCCGTTTTTCTAGGTTTTGGTTAATATTACTTAGATTCGAGAGCAATAACTTGCTAAGTTTGAATAACAGTTTATTTTCCCCAAACTGACGTTTTTCAAGCCTTTTTAAGGAAATCGCTCGAATCTCAAAACAGGCCGTTTTTGCATGTTTTTGCTTAATATTACTTATACTCGGAGCCCTTTATTCGATAAGTTAAGGATATTTGCATTATCCAAGAAACTCCCGTTTTTCCCTACTTTTTTAGGAAATATATCAAACCTTAAAAACGGCCGTTTTTCCAGGTTTTGGTTAATATTACTTAGATTTGAGAGCAATGACTCGCTAAGTGTGAAAAACGGTTTTTTTTCCTAAAACTGACGTTTTTCAAGTGTTTTTGAAGAAATAGCTCGAATCACAAAAGCATGCTGTTTTTGCAAGTTTTTGCTTAATATTACTTATACTCGTAGACCTTGATTCAAAAAGTTAAGATATTTGCATTATCCAAAAAAAACCTGTTTTTCGCTTCTTTTTTAGGAAATAGATCAAACCTTAAAAACGGCCGTTTTCCAAGTTTTGGTTATTATTACTTAGATTCGAGAGCAATAACTTGCTAAGTTTGAAAACCGGTTTATTTTCCCCAAACTGACGTTTTTCAAGACTTTTTGAAGAAATAGCTTGAATCTCCAAACAGGCCATTTTTCCATGTTTTTACTTAATATTACTTATAATTGGAGACCATAATTTGATAACTATGAAGATATTTGTATTATCCAAAAAACTCCCGTTTTTCAATCTTTTTTAGGAAATAGATTAAACCTTAAATTCAGCCGTTTTTTCAGGATTTGGTTAATATTACCTCAGATTCGAGAGCAAAAACTTGCTAAGTTTGAAAAACGGTTTATTTTCCCAAAACTGACGTTTTTCAAGCCTTTTTAAAGAAATCGATCGAATCTCAAACCTGGCCGTTCTTGCATGTTTTTGCTTAATATTACTTATACTCGGAGACCTTGATTCGATAAGTTCAGGATATTTGCATTATCCAAAAAAAAACCGTTTTTCCCTTCTTTTGTGAGAAATAGATGAAACCTTAAAAATGGCCGTTTTCTCGGATTTTGTTTAATATTACTTAGATTCGAGAGCAATAACCTGCTAAGTTTGAAAATCGGTTTATTTTCCCAAATCTGACGTTTTTCTATCTTTTTTAAAGAAATCGATCGAATCTTAAAACTGGCCGTTTTCCTATGTTTTTGCTTAATATTACTTACCTCGGAGACCTTAATTTGATAAGTTGAAGATATTTGCATCATCTAAAAAAAACCCGTTTTTCCCATCTTTTTTAGGAAATAGATCAAACCTTAAAAACGGCAGATTTTCTAGGTTTTGGTTAATATTACTTAGATTCGAGAGCAATAACTTGCTAAGTTTGAATAACAGTTTATTTTCCCAAAACTGACGTTTTTCAAGCCTTTTTAAGGAAATCGCTCAAATCTCAAAACAGGCCGTTTTTGCATGTTTTTGCTTAATATTACTTATACTCGGAGCCCTTGATTCGATAAGTTAAGGATATTTGCATTATCCAAGAAACTCCCGTTTTTCCCTACTTTTTTAGGAAATATATCAAACCTTAAAAACGGCCGTTTTTCCAGGTTTTGGTTAATATTACTTAGATTTGAGAGCAATGACTAGCTAAGTGTGAAAAACGGTTTTTTTTCCTAAAACTGACGTTTTTCAAGTGTTTTTGAAGAAATAGCTCGAATCACAAAAGCATGCTGTTTTTGCAAGTTTTTGCTTAATATTACTTATACTCGGAGACCTTGATTCAAAAAGTTAAGATATTTGCATTATCCAAAAAAAACCTGTTTTTCGCTTCTTTTTTAGGAAATAGATCAAACCTTAAAAACGGCCGTTTTCCAAGTTTTGGTTATTATTACTTAGATTCGAGAGGAATAACTTGCTAAGTTTGAAAACCGGTTTATTTTCCTAAAACTGACGTTTTTCAAGCCTTTTTGAAGAAATAGCTTGAATCTCCAAACAGGCCATTTTTCCATGTTTTTGCTTAATATTACTTATAATTGGAGACCTTAATTTGATAACTATGAAGATATTTGTATTATCCAAAAAACTCCCGTTTTTCAATCTTTCTTAGGAAATGGATCAAACCTTAAAATCAGCCGGTTTTCCAAGTTTTGGTTAATATCACTTAGGTTTTGAGAGCAATAACTTGCTCAGTTTGAAAAACGGTTTATTTTCCCAAATCTGACGTTTTTCTAGCTTTTTTTAAGAAATCGATCGAATCTTAAAACCGGCCGTTTTCCCATGTTTTTGCTTAATATTACTTACCTCGGAGACCTTAATTTGCTAAGTTAAAAATATTTGCATTATCCAAAAAACTCCCGTTTTTCCCTTCTTTTTTAGGAAATAGATCAAACCCTAAAAACGGCCGTTTTTCTAGGTTTTGGTTAATATTACTTAGATTCGAGAGCAATAACTTGCTAAGTTTGAATAACAGTTTATTTTCCCAAAACTGACGTTTTTCAAGCCTTTTTAAGGAAATCGCTCAAATCTCAAAACAGGCCGTTTTTGCATGTTTTTGCTTAATATTACTTATACTCGGAGCCCTTGATTCGATAAGTTAAGGATATTTGCATTATCCAAGAAACTTCTTTTTTTCCCTACTTTTTTAGGAAATATATCAAACCTTAAAAACGGCCGTTTTTCCAGGTTTTGGTTAATATTACTTAGATTTGAGAGCAATGACTCGCTAAGTGTGAAAAACGGTTTTTTTTTCTAAAACTGACGTTTTTCAAGTGTTTTTGAAGAAATAGCTCGAATCACAAAAGCATGCTGTTTTTGCAAGTTTTTGCTTAATATTACTTATACTCGGAGACCTTGATTCAAAAAGTTAAGATATTTGCATTATCCAAAAAAAACCTGTTTTTCGCTTCTTTTTTAGGAAATAGATCAAACCTTAAAAACGGCCGTTTTCCAAGTTTTGGTTATTATTACTTAGATTCGAGAGCAATAACTTGCTAAGTTTGAAAACCGGTTTATTTTCCCCAAACTGACGTTTTTCAAGACTTTTTGAAGAAATAGCTTGAATCTCCAAACAGGCCATTTTTCCATGTTTTTGCTTAATATTACTTATAATTGGAGACCATAATTTGATAACTATGAAGATATTTGTATTATCCAAAAAACTCCCGTTTTTCAATCTTTTTTAGAAAATAGATTAAACCTTAAATTCAGCCGTTTTTCTAGGTTTTGGTTAATATTACTTAGATTCGAGAGCAATAACTTGCTAAGTTTGAAAAACAGTTTATTTTCCCAAAACTGACGTTTTTCTAGCTTTTTTTAAGAAATCGATCGAATCTTAAAACTGGCCGTTTTCCCATGTTTTTGCTTAATATTACTTACCTCGGAGACCTTAATTTGATAAGTTGAAGATATTTGCATTATCTAAAAAAACTCCGTTTTTCCCTTCTTTTTTAGGAAATAGATCAAACCTTAAAAACGGCCGTTTTTCTAGGTTTTGGTTAATATTACTTAGATTCGAGAGCAATAATTTGCTAAGTTTGAATAACAGTTTATTTTCCCAAAACTGACGTTTTTCAAGCCTTTTTAAGGAAATCGCTCGAATCTGAAAAACAGGCCGTTTTTGCATGTTTTTGCTTAATATTACTTATACTCGGAGCCCTTGATTCGATAAATTAAGGATATTTGCATTATCCAAGAAACTCCCGTTTTTCCCTACTTTTTTAGGAAATATATCAAACCTTAAAAACGGCCGTTTTTCCAGGTTTTGGTTAATATTACTTAGATTTGAGAGCAATGACTCGCTAAGTGTGAAAAACGGTTTTTTTTCCTAAAACTGACGTTTTTCAAGTGTTTTTGAAGAAATAGCTCGAATCACAAAAGCATGCTGTTTTTGCAAGTTTTTGCTTAATACATATTACTTATACTCGGAGACCTTGATTCAAAAAGTTAAGATATTTGCATTATCCAAAAAAAACCTGTTTTTCGCTTCTTTTTTAGGAAATAGATCAAACCTTAAAAACGGCCGTTTTCCAAGTTTTGGTTATTATTACTTAGATTCGAGAGGAATAACTTGCTAAGTTTAAAAACCGGTTTATTTTCTCAAAACTGACGTTTTTCAAGACTTTTTGAAGAAATAGCTTGAATCTCCAAACAGGCTATTTTTCCATGTTTTTGCTTAATATTACTTATAATTGGAGACCTTAATTTGATAACTATGAAGATATTTGTATTATCCAAAAAACTCCCGTTTTTCAATCTTTCTTAGGAAATGGATCAAACCTTAAAATCAGCCGGTTTTCCAAGTTTTGGTTAATATCACTTAGGTTTTGAGAGCAATAACTTGCTCAGTTTGAAAAACGGTTTATTTTCCCAAATCTGACGTTTTTCTAGCTTTTTTTAAGAAATCGATCGAATCTTAAAACCGGCCGTTTTCCCATGTTTTTGCTTAATATTACTTACCTCGGAGACCTTAATTTGCTAAGTTAAAAATATTTGCATTATCCAAAAAAACCCCTTTTTTCCCTTCTTTTTTAGGAAATAGATCAAACCCTAAAAACGGCCGTTTTTCTAGGTTTTGGTTAATATTACCTAGATTCGAGAGCAATAACTTGCTAAGTTTGAAAAACGGTTTATTTTCCCAAAACTGACGTTTTTCAAGCCTTTTTAAGGAAATCGCTCAAATCTCAAAACAGGCCGTTTTTGCATGTTTTTGCTTAATATTACTGATAATCGGAGCCCTTGATTCGATAAGTTAAGGATATTTGTATTATCCAAGAAACTCCCGTATTTCCCTACCTTTTTAGGAAATATATCAAACCTTAAAAACGGCCGTTTTTCGAGGTTTTAGTTAATATTACTTAGATTCGAGAGCAATGACTTGCTAAGTTTGAAAAACGGTTTTTTTTCCTAAAACTGACGTTTTTCAAGTCTTTTTGAAGAAATAGCTCGAATCACAAAAGCATGCTGTTTTTGCATGTTTTTGCTTAATATTACTCATACTCGGAGATCTTGATTCAAAAAGTTAAGATATTTGTATTATCCAAAAAAAACCCTGTTTTTCCCTTCTTTTTTAGGAAATAGATCAAACCTTAAAAACGGCCGTTTTCCAAGTTTTGGTTATTATTACTTAGATTCGAGAGCAATAACTTGCTAAGTTTGAAAAACGGTTTATTTTCCCCAAACTGACGTTTTTCAACACTTTTTGAAGAAATAGCTTGAATCTCCAAACAGGCCATTTTTCCATGTTTTTGCTTAATATTACTTATAATTGGAGACCATAATTTGATAACTATGAAGATATTTGTATTATCCAAAAAACTCCCGTTTTTCAATCTTTTTTAGGAAATAGATTAAACCTTAAATTCAGCCGTTTTTTCAGGATTTGGTTAATATTACTTAGATTCGAGAGCAAAAACTTGCTAAGTTTGAAAAACGGTTTTTTTTCCCAAAATTGACGTTTTTCAAGCCTTTTTAAAGAAATCGATCGAATCTCAAACCCTGGCCGTTTTTGCATGTTTTTGCTTATTATTACTTATACTCGGTGACCTTGATTCGATAAGTTCAGGATATTTGCATTATCCAAAAAAAACCCGTTTTTCCCTTCTTTTGTGAGAAATAGATGAAACCTTAAAAACGGCCGTTTTCTCGGATTTTGTTTAATATTACTTAGATTTGAGAGCAATAACCTGCTAAGTTTGAAAATCGGGTTATTTTCCCAAATCTGCGTTTTTCTATCTTTTTTAAAGAAATCGATCGAATCTTAAAACTGGCCGTTTTCCTATGTTTTTGCTTAATATTACTTACCTCGGAGACCTTAATTTGATAAGTTGAAGATATTTACATTATCTAAAAAAAACCCGTTTTTCCCATCTTTTTTAGGAAATAGATCAAACCTTAAAAACGGCAGTTTTTCTAGGTTTTGGTTAATATTACTTAGATTCGAGAGCAATAACTTGCTAAGTTTGAATAACAGTTTATTTTCCCAAAACTGACGTTTTTCAAGCCTTTTTAAGGAAATCGCTCAAATCTCAAAACAGGCCGTTTTTGCATGTTTTTGCTTAATATTACTTATACTCGGAGCCCTTGATTCGATAAGTTAAGGATATTTGCATTATCCAAGAAACTTCTTTTTTTCCCTACTTTTTTAGGAAATATATCAAACCTTAAAAACGGCCGTTTTTCCAGGTTTTGGTTAATATTACTTAGATTTGAGAGCAATGACTCGCTAAGTGTGAAAAACGGTTTTTTTTCCTAAAACTGACGTTTTTCAAGTGTTTTTGAAGAAATAGCTCGAATCACAAAAGCATGCTGTTTTTGCAAGTTTTTGCTTAATATTACTTATACTCGGAGACCTTGATTCAAAAAGTTAAGATATTTGCATTATCCAAAAAAAACCTGTTTTTCGCTTCTTTTTTAGGAAATAGATCAAACCTTAAAAACGGCCGTTTTCCAAGTTTTGGTTATTATTACTTAGATTCGAGAGCAATAACTTGCTAAGTTTGAAAACCGGTTTATTTTCCCCAAACTGACGTTTTTCAAGACTTTTTGAAGAAATAGCTTGAATCTCCAAACAGGCCATTTTTCCATGTTTTTGCTTAATATTACTTATAATTGGAGACCATAATTTGATAACTATGAAGATATTTGTATTATCCAAAAAACTCCCGTTTTTCAATCTTTTTTAGGAAATAGATTAAACCTTAAATTCAGCCGTTTTTCTAGGTTTTGGTTAATATTACTTAGATTCGAGAGCAATAACTTGCTAAGTTTGAAAAACAGTTTATTTTCCCAAAACTGACGTTTTTCTAGCTTTTTTTAAGAAATCGATCGAATCTTAAAACTGGCCGTTTTCCCATGTTTTTGCTTAATATTACTTACCTCGGAGACCTTAATTTGATAAGTTGAAGATATTTGCATTATCTAAAAAAACCCCGTTTTTCCCTTCTTTTTTAGGAAATAGATCAAACCTTAAAAACGGCCGTTTTTCTAGGTTTTGGTTAATATTACTTAGATTCGAGAGCAATAACTTGCTAAGTTTGAATAACAGTTTATTTTCCCAAAACTGACGTTTTTCAAGCCTTTTTAAGGAAATCGCTCGAATCTGAAAAACAGGCCGTTTTTGCATGTTTTTGCTTAATATTACTTATACTCGGAGCCCTTGATTCGATAAGTTAAGGATATTTGCATTATCCAAGAAACTCCCGTTTTTCCCTACTTTTTTAGGAAATATATCAAACCTTAAAAACGGCCGTTTTTCCAGGTTTTGGTTAATATTACTTAGATTTGAGAGCAATGACTCGCTAAGTGTGAAAAACGGTTTTTTTTCCTAAAACTGACGTTTTTCAAGTGTTTTTGAAGAAATAGCTCGAATCACAAAAGCATGCTGTTTTTGCAAGTTTTTGCTTAATATTACTTATACTCGGAGACCTTGATTCAAAAAGTTAAGATATTTGCATTATCCAAAAAAAACCTGTTTTTCGCTTCTTTTTTAGGAAATAGATCAAACCTTAAAAACGGCCGTTTTCCAAGTTTTGGTTATTATTACTTAGATTCGAGAGGAATAACTTGCTAAGTTTAAAAACCGGTTTATTTTCTCAAAACTGACGTTTTTCAAGACTTTTTGAAGAAATAGCTTGAATCTCCAAACAGGCTATTTTTCCATGTTTTTGCTTAATATTACTTATAATTGGAGACCTTAATTTGATAACTATGAAGATATTTGTATTATCCAAAAAACTCCCGTTTTTCAATCTTTCTTAGGAAATGGATCAAACCTTAAAATTAGCCGGTTTTCCAAGTTTTGGTTAATATCACTTAGGTTTTGAGAGCAATAACTTGCTCAGTTTGAAAAACGGTTTATTTTCCCAAATCTGACGTTTTTCTAGCTTTTTTTAAGAAATCGATCGAATCTTAAAACTGGCCGTTTTCCCATGTTTTTGCTTAATATTACTTACCTCGGAGACCTTAATTTGATAAGTTGAAAATATTTGCATTATTTAAAAAACTCCCGTTTTTCCCTTCTTTTTTTAGGAAATAGATCAAACCTTAAAAACGGCCGTTTTCTCAGGTTTTGGTTAATATTACTTAGATTCGAGAGCAATAACTTGCTAAGTTTAAAAAACGGTTTATTTTCCCAAAACTGACGTTTTTCAAGCCTTTTTAAAGAAATCGATCGATTCTCAAACCTGGCCTTTTTTGCATGTTTTTGCTTAATATTACTTATACTCGGAGACCTTGATTCGATAAGTTCAGGATATTTGCATTATCCAAAAGACCCCCGTTTTTTCCTACTTTTGTAAAAAATAGATGAAACCTTAAAAACGGCCGTTTTCTCAGATTTTGGTAAATATTACTTAGATTCGAGAGAAATAACTTGCTAAGTTTGAAAAACGGTTTATTTTCCCAAAACTGACGTTTTTCAAGCCTTTTTAAAGAAATCGATCGAATCTCAAACCTGGACGTTTTTGCATATTTTTGCTTGAAAATTACTTATACTCGGAGAGCTTGATTCGATAAGTTCAGGATATTTGCATTATCCAAAAAACCCCCGTTTTTCCCCTTCTTTTTTAAGAAATCGATGAAACCTTAAAAAGGGCTTTTTTCTCAGGTTTTGGTTAATATTACTTAGATTCGAGAGCAATAACTTTCTAAGTTTGAAAAAAGGTTTATTTTCCCAAAACTGACGTGTTTCAAGCCTTTTTTGAAGAAATAGCTCGAATCTCAAAACTGGCCGTTGTTGCATGTTTTTGCTTAATATTACTTATACTCGGAGACCTTGATTAGATAAGTTAGGGATATTTGCATTATCCAAAAAAACCCCGTTTTTCCCTTCTTTTTTAGGAAATAGATCAAACCTTAAAAATGGCCTTTTTCAAGGTTTTGGTTAATATTACTTAGATTAGAGAGCAATAACCTGCTAAGTTTGAATATTAGTTTATTTTCCAAAACTGACGTTTTTCAAGCCTTTTTAAGGAAATCGCTCGAATCTCAAAACAGGCCGTTGTTGCATGTTTTTGCTTAATATTACTTATACTTGGAGACCTTAATTAGATAAGTTAAGGATATTTGCATTATTCAAAAAACTCCCATTTTTCCGTTCTTTTTTAGGAAATAGATCAAACCTTAAAAACGGCCGTTTTCTCAGGTTTTGGTTAATATTACTTAGATTCGAAAGCAATAACTTGCTAAGTTTCAAAAACGGTTTATTTTCCCAAAACTGACGTTTTTCAAGCCTTTTTGAAGAAATTGCTCGAATCTCAAAACAGGCCGTTGTTGCATGTTTTTGCTTAATATTACTTATACTCGGAGACCTTGATTAGATAAGTTAAGGATTTTTGCATTATCCAAAAAACTTCCGTTTTTCCCTACTTTTTTAAGAAATAGATGAAGCCCTAAAAACCGCCGTTTTCTCAGGTTTTGGTTAATATTACTTAGATTCGAGAGCAATAACTTGCTAAGTTGAAAAAACGGTTTATTTTTCCAAAACTGACGTTTTTCAAGCCTTTTTGAAGAAATAGCTCGAATCTCAAAACAGGCCGTTGTTGCATGTTTTTGCTTAATATTACTTTTACTCGGAGACCTTGATTAGATAAGTTAAGGATATTTGCATTATCCAAAAAAACTCCCGTTTTTCCCTTCTTTTTTAGGAAATAGATTAAACCTTAAAAACGGCCGTTTTTCTAGGTTTTGGTTAATATTACTTAGATTCGAGAGCAATAACTTGGTAAGTTTGAAAAACGGTTTATTTTCCCAAAACTGACGTTTTTCAAGCCTTTTTGAAGAAATAGCTTGAATCTCCAAACAGGCCATTTTTCCATATTTTTGCTTGATATTACTTATAATCGGAGACCTTAATTTGATAGGTATGACGATATTTGTATTATCCAAAAAACTCCCGTTTTTCAATCTTTTTTAGGCAATAGATCAAACTTTAAAAACGGCCGTTTTTCTAGGTTTTGGTTAATATTACTTAGATTCGAGAGCAATAACTTGCTAAGTTTGAAAAACGGTTTATTTTCCCCAAACTGACGTTTTTCAAGCGTTTTTAAAGAAATAGCTCGAATCTCCAAACAGGCCATTTTTCCATGTTTTTGCTTAATATTACTTATACTCGAAGACCTTGATTCAAAAAGTAAAGGATATTTGCATTATCCAAAAAAAACCCGTTTTTCCCTTCTTTTTTAGGAAATAGATCAAACCTTAAAAACTGCCGTTTTTCCAGGTTTTGGTTAATATTACCTCAGATTCTAGAGCAATAACGTGCTAAGTTTGAAAAACACTTTATTTTCACAAATCTGACGTTTTTCTAACTTTTTTTAAGAAATCGATCAAATCAGAAAACTTGCCGTTTTTGCATGTTTTTGCTTAATATTACTTACCTCGGATACCTTGATTCGATAAGTTAAGAATATTTGCAATATCCAAAAAACTCTCGTTTTTCCCTACTTTTTTAGACAAAAGATCAAACCTTAAAAACGGCCGTTTTTCTAGGTTTTGGTTAATATTACTTAGATTCGAGAGCAATAACTTGCTAAGTTTAAAAATCGGTTTATTTTTCCAAATCGGACGTTTTTTTAATTTTTTTTAAGAAAACGATCGAATCTCAAACCTGGGCGTTTTTCCATGTTTTTGCTTAATATTACTTATAATCGGAGACCTTAATTTGATAAGTTTGAAGATATTTGCATTATCCAAAAAACTGCCGATTTTCAATCTTTTTTAGGAAATGGATCAAATTAGCCGTTTTTCCAGGTTTTGGTTAATATTACTTAGATTCGAGAGCAATAATTTGCCGAGGTGAAAACAGTTTATTTTCCGAAAACTGACGTTTTTCAAGCCTTTTTGAAGAAATATCTCGAATCTCAAATCTAGCCGTTTTTGCATGTTTTTTCCTAATATTACTTTTACTCGGAGACCTTGATTAGATAAGTTAAGGATATTTGCATTATCCAAAAAAACTCCCGTTTTTCCCTTCTTTTTTAGGAAATAGATTAAACCTTAAAAACGGCCGTTTTTCTAGGTTTTGGTTAATATTACTTAGATTCGAGAGCAATAACTTGCTAAGTTTAAAAAACGGTTTAATTTCCCCAAACTGACGTTTTTCAAGCTTGTTAAAGAAATAGCTCGAATCTTTAAACTGGTCGTTTAGCCATGTTTTTGCTTGATATTACTTATAATTAGAGACCTTAATTTGATAAGTATGAAAATATTTGTATCATCCAAAAAACTGGCGTTTTTCAATCTTTTTTAGGAAAGGCATTAAACCTTAAAAATCAGCCGTTTTTCCAGGTTTTGCTTAATCTTTCTTAGATTCGAGAGCTATAACTTGCTTAGTTTGAAAAACGGTTTATTTTCCCCAAACTGACGTTTTTCAAGGCTTTTTAAAGGAATCGTTCGAATCTCAAACATGGCCGTTTTTGCATGTTTTTGCTTAATATTGCTTTCCACGGAAAACCTTAATTTAATAAGTTGAAGATATTTTCATTATTCGAAAAACTAACGTTTTTCCGTTCTTTTTAAGGAAATAGATCAAACCTTAAAAACAGCCGTTTTTTCGGATTTTGGTTGATATTACTTAGATTCGAGAGCAATAACCTGCTAAGTTTGTGGAACGGCTTATTTTCCCAAAACTGACGTTTTTCAAGACTTTTTAAAGAAATAACTCGAATCTTAAAACTGGCCGTTTTTCCAAGTTTTTGCTTGAAATTACTTATAATCGGCGATCATAATTTGATAAGTATGAAAATATTTGTATCATCCAAAAAACTTGCGTTTTTCAATCTTTTTTAGGAAATGGATCAAACCTTAAAAATCAGCCGTTTTTCCAGGTTTTGGTTAATATTACTTAGATTCGAGAGCAATAACCTGCTAAGTTTGGAAACGGTTTATTTTCCCAAAACTGACGTTTTTCAAGTCTTATTGAAGAAATAGCTCGAATCACAAAACTGGCCGTTTTTGCATGTTTTTGCTTAATATTACTTATACTCGGAGACCTTGATTCGATAAGTTAAGGATATTTGCCTTACCCAAAACCTCCCCGTTTTTCCCTTCTTTTTTAGGAAATAGATCAAACCTAAAAAATGGCCGTTTTTCCAGGTTTTGGTTAATATTACTTAGATTCGAGAGCAATAACTTGCTAAGTTTGAAAAACGGTTTATTTTCCTAAATTGACGTTTTTCTAGCCTTTTTGAAGAAATAGCTCGAATCTCCAAACAGGCCATTTTTCCATGTTTTTGCTTAATATTACTTATAATCGGAGACCTTAATTTGATAAGTATGAAGATATTTGTATTATCCAAAAAACTGCCGATTTTCAATCTTTTTTAGGAAATGGATCAAATTAGCCGTTTTTCCAGGTTTTGGTTAATATTACTTAGATTCGAGAGCAATAATTTGCCGAGGTGAAAACAGTTTATTTTCCGAAAACTGAGGTTTTTCAAGTCTTTTTGAAGAAATATCTCGAATCTCAAATCTAGCCGTTTTTGCATGTTTTTGCCTAATATTACTTATACTTGGACACCTTTATTCGATAAGTTAAGAATATTTGCATTATCCAAAAAACTCCTGTTTTTCCCTGCTTTTTTAGGAAATAGATCAAACCTTAAAAACGGCCGTTTTTCCAGGTGTTGGTGAATATTACCTTGATTCGAGAGCAAAAACTTGCTAAGTTTGAAAAACGGTTTATTTTCCCAAAACTGACGTTTTTCAAGTCTTATTGAAGAAATAGCTCGAATCACAAAACTGGCCGTTTTTGCATGTTTTTGCTTAATATTACTTTCCTCGGAGACCTTAATTTGATAAGTTGAAGTTATTTGCATTATCCAAAAAACTTCCGTTTATCCCTTCTTTTTTAGGAAATAGATCAAACCCTAAAAACGGCCGTTTTTCCAAGTTTTGGTTAATATTACTTAGACTCGAAGACAATAACTTGGTAAGTTTGAAAAACGGTTTATTTTCCCAAAACTGACGTTTTTTAAGCCTTTTGAAAGAAATAGCTCGAATCTCTAAACAGTCCATTTTTTCATGTTTTTGCTTAATATTACTTATAATCGGAGATCTTGATTTAAAGAGTATGAAGATATTTTTATTATCCAAAAAACTCCCATTTTTTAAACTTTTTTAGGAAATGGATCACACCTTGAAAACAGCCGTTTTTCCAGGTTTTGGTTAATATTACCTCAGATTCTAAATCAATAACTTGCTAAGTTTAAAAAACGGTTTATTTTCATAAATCTGTCATTTTCGTAGCTTTTTTTAAGAAATCGATCGAATCTCAAAAACGGCCGTTTTTGCATGTTTTTGCTTGATATTACTTTCCTCGAAGTCCTTAATTTAATAAGTTGAAGATATTTGTATTATCCAAAAAACTAACTTTTTTCAATCTTTTTTAAGTAAATGGATCAACCCTAAAATCAGCTGTTTTTCCAGGTTTAGTTTAATATTTCTTAGATTTGAGAGCAATAACTTGCTAAGTTTGAAAAATGGTTTATTTTCCCAAAACTGACGTTTTTCAAGGCTTTTTGAATGAATCGCTCGAATCTTAAAACTCGCCGTTTAGGCATGTTTTTGCTTAATATGGCTTATACTTAGAGACCTTGATTCGATAGGTTAAGGATATTTGCAATATCCAAAGAACTTCCGTTTTTCCCTACTTTTTTAGAAAAAAGATCAAACCTCAAAAACGGCCGTTTTTCCAGGTTTTAGTTAATTTTACTTAGATTCGAGAGCAATAACTTGTTAAGTTTGATAGACGGTTTATTTTCCCAAAACTGACGTTTTTTAAGTCTTTTTGAAGAAATAGCTCGAATCTCCAAACAGGCAATTTTTCCATGTTTTTGCTTAATATTACTTATAATCGGAGACCTTAATTTGATAAGTATGAAGATATTTGTATTATCCAAAAAACTCCAGTTTTTCAATCTTTTTTAGGAAATGGATCAATCCTTAAAATCAGCCGTTTTTTCAGGTTTAGGTTAATATTACTTAGATTCGAGAGCAATAACTTGGTAAATTTGAAAAACAGTTTATTTTCCCAAAACTGACTTTATTCAAGCCTTTTTGAAGAAAAAGCTCGAATCCCCCAACAGGCCATTTTTCCATGTTTTTGCTTGATATTACTCATAATCGGAGACCTTAATTTGATAGGTATGCAGATATTTGTATTTTCCCAAAAAATCCCGTTTTTCAATCTTTTTTAGGAAATGGATCAAACCTTAAAATGAGCCGTTTTTCCAGGTTTTGGTTAATATTACTTAGATTTGAGAGCAATAACTTGCTAATTTGAAAAACGGTTTATTTTCCCAAAACTGACGTTTTTCAAGCCTTTTTGAAGAAATCGCTCGAATCTCAAAACTGGCCGTTTTTGCATGTTTTTGCTTAATATGGCTTATACTTGGAGACCTTAATTCGATAATTTAAGGATATTTGCAATATCCAAAAAACTCCCGTATTTCCATACTTTTTTTATAAAAAAAGATCAAACCTTAAAAACGGCCGTTTTTCTAGGTTTTGGATAATATTACTTAGATTCGAGAGCAATAACTTGGTAAGTTTGAAAAACGGTTTATTTTCCCAAAACTGACGTTTTTCAAGCCTTTTTGAAGAAAAAGCTCGAATCTCCAAACAGGCCATTTTTCCATGTTTTTGCTTAATATTACTTATAATCGGAAACCTTAATTTGATAAGTATAAAGATATTTATATTATCCAAAAAACTAACTATTTCAATCTTTTTTAGAAAATGAATCAAACCTCAAAATTAGCCGTTTTTTCAGGTTTTAGTTAATATTACTTAGATTTAAGAGAAATAACTTGCTAAGTTTGAAAAACGGTTTATTTTCCCAAAACTGACGTTTTTCAAGATTTTTTGAAGAAATTGCTCGAATCTCAAAACAGGCCGTTTTTGCATGTGTTTCCTTAATATTACTTTCCTCGGAGACCTTAATTTGATAAGTATGAAGATATTTGTATTTTCCAAAAAACTCCCGTTTTTCAATCTTTTTAGGAAATGGATCAAACCTTAAAATCAGCCGTTTTTCCAGCTTTTGGTTAATATTATTTAGATTCGAGAGCAATAACTTGCAAAGTTTAAAAAACGGTTTCTTTTCCTAAAACGGACGTTTGTCAAGCCTTTTGGAAGAAATAGCTCGAATCTTCCAAGACAGGCGATTTTTCCATGTTTTTGCTTAATATAACTTTCCTGGGAGACATTAATTTGATAAGTTGAAAATATTTGTATTATCCAAAAAACCCTCGTTTTTCAATCTTTTTAGGAAATGGATCAAACCTTAAAAATCAGCCGTTTTACCAGGTTTGGCATAATACTACTTAGATTCGAGAGCAATAACTTGCTTGAAAAACGTCAGTTTTAGGAAAATATACCGTTTTTCAAACTTAGCAAGTTATTGCTCTCGAATCTAAGTAATATTAACCGAACCTGGAAAAACGGCCGTTTTTAAGGTTTGATCTATTTCCTAAAAAAGAAGGAAAAAACGGGGGGGTTTTGGATAATGCAAATATCCTTACCTATCGAATCAAGGTCTCCGAGTATAAGTAATATCAAGCAAAAACATGCAAAAACTGCCTGTTTTGAGATTCGAGCTATTTCTTCAAAAGGCTTGAAAAACGTCAGTTTTGGGAAAATAAACTTTTTTTAAACTTAGCAAGTTGTTGCTCTCGGAACTAAGAAATATTAACCAAAACCTGGAAAAGCAGCCGTTTTTAAGGTTTAATCTATTTCCTAAAAAAGTAGGGAAAAACGTTTTTTTTTTGGATAATACAAATATCTTCATACTTATCAAATTAAGGTCTCCGATTATAAGTAATATTAAGCAAAAACATTGAAAAATGGCCTTTTTGGAGATTCGAGCTATTTCTTCAAAAAGTCTTAAAAACGTCATTTTGGGGAAAATAAAACCGTTTTTCAAACTTCCTAAGTTATTGCTTTCGAATCTAAGTAATATTAACCAAAACCTGGAAAAACGGCTGTATTTAAGGTTTGATCTTTTTTTCTAAAAAAAGTAGGGAAAAACAGGAGTTTTTTGGATAAGGCAAATATTCTTAACTTATCGAATAAAGGCGTCCAAGTATAAGTAATATTAGGCAAAAACATGCAAAAACGGCTAGATTTGAGATTCGAGATATTTCTTCAAAAAGGCTTGAAAAAAGTCAGTGTCGGAAAAAATACTGTTTTCACCTTAGCAAGTTATTGCTCTCGAATCTAAGTAATATTAACCAAAACCTGGAAAAAACGGCTAATTTGATCCATTTCCTAAAAAAGATTGAAAAACGGCAGTTTTTGGATAATACAAATATCTTCATACTTATCAAATTAAGGTCTCTGATTATAAGTAATATTAACCAAAAACATGGAAAAATAGCCTCTTTGAAGATTCGAGCTATTTCTTCAAAAAGGCTTAAAAAACGTCAGTTATGGGAAAATAAACCGTTTTTCAAACTTAGCAAGTTATTGCTCTCGAATCTAAGTAATATTAATCAAAACCTGGAAAAACGGCCGTTTTTAAGGTTTGATCTATTTCCTAAAAAAGTAGGGAAAAACGGAAGTTTTTTGGAATAATGCAAATATTCTTAACTTATCGAATCAAGGTCTCCGAGTATAAGTAATATTAAGCAAAAACATGCAAAAACGGCCAGTTTTGTGATTCGAGCTATTTCTTCAATAAGACTTGAAAAACGTCAGTTTTGGGAAAATAAACCGTTTTTCAAACTTAGCAAGTTTTTGCTCTCGAATCAAGGTAATATTCACCAACACCTGGTAAAAACGGCCGTTTTTAAGGTTTGATCTATTTCCTAAAAAAGCAGGGAAAAACAGGAGTTTTTTGGATAATGCAAATATTCTTAACTTATCGAATAAAGGTGTCCAAGTATAAGTAATATTAGGCAAAAACATGCAAAAACGGCTAGATTTGAGATTCGAGATATTTCTTCAAAAAGACTTGAAAAACCTCAGTTTTCGGAAAATAAACTGTTTTCACCTCGGCAAATTATTGCTCTCGAATCTAAGTAATATTAACCAAAACCTGGAAAAACGGCTAATTTGATCCATTTCCTAAAAAAGATTGAAAATCGGCAGTTTTTTGGATAATACAAATATCTTCATACTTATCAAATTAAGGTCTCCGATTATAAGTAATATTAAGCAAAAACATGGAAAAAATGGCCTGTTTGGAGATTCGAGCTATTTCTTCAAAAAGGCTAGAAAAACGTCAATTTGGGGAAAATAAACCGTTTTTCAAACTTAGCAAGTTATTGCTCTCGAATCTAAGTAATATTAACCAAAACCTGGAAAAACGGCCATTTTTTAGGTT
This sequence comes from Ceratothoa steindachneri, assembly GCA_963969495.1. Classification (NCBI taxonomy): domain Eukaryota; kingdom Metazoa; phylum Arthropoda; class Malacostraca; order Isopoda; family Cymothoidae; genus Ceratothoa; species Ceratothoa steindachneri. The sequence goes on from OZ018334.1 coordinate 67,823,637, forward strand.
TGATCTATTTCCTAAAAAAGAAGGGAAAAACGGGGAGGTTTTAGGTAAGGCAAATATCCTTAACTTATCGAATCAAGGTCTTCGAGTATAAGTAATATTAAGCAAAAACATGCAAAAACGGCCAGATTTGTGATTCGAGCTATTTCTTCAATAAGACTTGAAAAACGTCAGTTTTGGGAAAATAAACCGTTTTTCAAACTTAGCAAGTTATTGCTCTCGAATCTAAGTAATATTAACCAAAACCTGGAAAAACGGCCTTTTTTAAGGTTTGATCTATTTCCTAAAAAAGTAGGGTAAAACGCGAGTTTTTGGATAATACAAATATCTTCATACTTATCAAATTAAGGTCTCTGATTATAAGTAATATTAACCAAAAACATGGAAAAATAGCCTCTTTGAAGATTCGAGGCTATTTCTTCAAAAAGGCTTAAAAAACGTCAGTTATGGGAAAATAAACCGTTTTTCAAACTTAGCAAGTTATTGCTCTCGAATCTAAGTAATATTAATCAAAACCTGGAAAAACGGCCGTTTTTAAGGTTTGATCTATTTCCTAAAAAAGTAGGGAAAAACGGAAGTTTTTTGGATAATGCAAATATTCTTAACTTATCGAATCAAGGTCTCCGAGTATAAGTAATATTAAGCAAAAACATGCAAAAACGGCCAGTTTTGTGATTCGAGCTATTTCTTCAAAATGCTTAAAAAACGTCAGTTATGGGAAAATAAACCGTTTTTCAAACTTAGCAAGTATTGCTCTCGAATCTAAGTAATATTAATCAAAACCTGGAAAAAACGGCCGTTTTTAAGGTTTGATCTATTTCCTAAAAAAGTAGGGAAAAACGGAAGTTTTTTGGATAATGCAAATATTCTTAACTTATCGAATCAAGGTCTCCGAGTATAAGTAATATTAAGCAAAAACATGCAAAAACGGCCAGTTTTGTGATTCGAGCTATTTCTTCAATAAGACTTGAAAAACGTCAGTTTTGGGAAAATAAACCGTTTTTCAAACTTAGCAAGTTTTTGCTCTCGAATCAAGGTAATATTCACCAACACCTGGAAAAACGGCTAATTTGATCCATTTCCTAAAAAAGATTGAAAATCGGCAGTTTTTTGTATAATACAAATATCTTCATACTTATCAAATTAAGGTCTCCGATTATAAGTAATATTAAGCAAAAACATGGAAAAATGGCCTGTTTGGAGATTCGAGCTATTTCTTCAAAAAGGCTAGAAAAACGTCAATTTGGGGAAAATAAACCGTTTTTCAAACTTAGCAAGTTATTGGTCTCAAATCTAAGTAATATTAACCAAAACCTGGAAAAACGCCATTTTTTAGGTTTGATCTATTTCCTAAAAAAGAAGGGAAAAACGGGGGGGTTTTGGGTAAGGCAAATATTCCTTAACTTATCGAATCAAGGTCTCCGAGTATAAGTAATATTAAGCAAAAACATGCGAAAACGGCCAGTTTTGTGATTCGAGCTATTTCTTCAATAAGACTTGAAAAACGTCAGTTTTGGGAAAATAAACCGTTTTTCAACCTTAGCAAGTTATTGCTCTCGAATCTAAGTAATATTAACCAAAACCTGGAAAAACGGCCTTTTTTAAGGTTTGATCTATTTCCTAAAAAAGTAGGGTAAAACGCGAGTTTTTGGATAATACAAATATCTTCATACTTATCAAATTAAGGTCTCCGATTATAAGTAATATTAAGCAAAAACATTGAAAAATAGCCTTTTTGGAGATTCGAGCTATTTCTTCAAAAAGTCTTGAAAAACGTCATTTTGGGGAAAATAAACCGTTTTTCAAACTTCCTAAGTTATTGCTTTCGAATCTAAGTAATATTAACCAAAACCTGGAAAAACGGCTGTATTTAAGGTTTGATCTTTTTTTCTAAAAAAAGTAGGGAAAAACAGGAGTTTTTTGGGTAATGCAAACATTCTTAACTTATCGAATAAAGGCGTCCAAGTATAAGTAATATTTGGCAAAAACATGCAAAAACGGCTAGATTTGAGATTCGAGATATTTCTTCAAAAAGGCTTGAAAAACGTCAGTTTTCGGAAAATAAACTGTTTTCACCTTAGCAAGTTATTGCTCTCGAATCTAAGTAATATTAACCAAAACCTGGAAAAACGGCTAATTTGATCCATTTCCTGAAAAAAGATTGAAAAACGGCAGTTTTGGGATAAGACAAATATCTTCATACTTATCAAATTAAGGTCTCCGATTATAAGTAATATTAAGCAAAAACTTGCAAAAACGGACAGTTTTGTGATTCGAGCTATTTCTTCAATAAGACTTGAAAAACGTCAGTTTTGGGAAAATAAACCGTTTTTCAAACTTAGCAAGTTATTGCTCTCGAATCTAAGTAATATTAACCAAAACCTGGAAAAACGGCCGTTTTTAAGGTTTGATCTATTTCCTAAAAAAGTAGGGAAAAACGGAAGTTTTTTGGATAATGCAAATATTCTTAACTTATCGAATCAAGGTCTCCGAGTATAAGTAATATTAAGCAAAAACATGCAAAAACGGCCAGTTTTGTGATTCGAGCTATTTCTTCAATAAGACTTGAAAAACGTCAGTTTTGGGAAAATAAACCGTTTTTCAAACTTAGCAAGTTTTTGCTCTCGAATCAAGGTAATATTCACCAACACCTGGAAAAACGGCCGTTTTTAAGGTTTGATCTATTTCCTAAAAAAGCAGGGAAAAACAGGAGTTTTTTGAATAATGCAAATATTCTTAACTTATCGAATAAAGGTGTCCAAGTATAAGTAATATTAGGCAAAAACATGCAAAAACGGCTAGATTTGAGATTCGAGATATTTCTTCAAAAAGACTTGAAAAACCTCAGTTTTCGGAAAATAAACTGTTTTCACCTCGGCAAATTATTGCTCTCGAATCTAAGTAATATTAACCAAAACCTGGAAAAACGGCTAATTTGATCCATTTCCTAAAAAAGATTGAAAATCGGCAGTTTTTTGGATAATACAAATATCTTCATACTTATCAAATTAAGGTCTCCGATTATAAGTAATATTAAGCAAAAACATGGAAAAATGGCCTGTTTGGAGATTCGAGCTATTTCTTCAAAAAGGCTAGAAAAACGTCAATTTGGGGAAAATAAACCGTTTTTCAAACTTAGCAAGTTATTGCTCTCGAATCTAAGTAATATTAACCAAAACCTGGAAAAACGGCCATTTTTTAGGTTTGATCTATTTCCTAAAAAAGAAGGGAAAAACGGGGAGGTTTTAGGTAAGGCAAATATCCTTAACCTATCGAATCAAGGTCTCCGAGTATAAGTAATATTAAGCAAAAACATGCAAAAACGGCCAGTTTTCTGATTCGAGCTATTTCTTCAATAAGACTTGAAAAACGTCAGTTTTGGGAAAATAAACCGTTTTTCAAACTTAGCAAGTTATTGCTCTCGAATCTAAGTAATATTAACCAAAACCTGGAAAAACGGCCTTTTTTAAGGTTTGATCTATTTCCTAAAAAAGTAGGGTAAAACGCGAGTTTTTGGATAATACAAATATCTTCATACTTATCAAATTAAGGTCTCTGATTATAAGTAATATTAACCAAAAACATGGAAAAATAGCCTCTTTGAAGATTCGAGCTATTTCTTCAAAAAGGCTTAAAAAACGTCAGTTATGGGAAAATAAACCGTTTTTCAAACTTAGCAAGTTATTGCTCTCGAATCTAAGTAATATTAATCAAAAGCTGGAAAAACGGCCGTTTTTAAGGTTTGATCTATTTCCTAAAAAAGTAGGGAAAAACGGAAGTTTTTTGGATAATGCAAATATTCTTAACTTATCGAATCAAGGTCTCCGAGTATAAGTAATATTAAGCAAAAACATGCAAAAACGGCCAGTTTTGTGATTCGAGCTATTTCTTCAAAAAGGCTTAAAAAACGTCAGTTATGGGAAAATAAACCGTTTTTCAAACTTAGCAAGTTATTGCTCTCGAATCTAAGTAATATTAATCAAAACCTGGAAAAACGGCCGTTTTTAAGGTTTGATCTATTTCCTAAAAAAGTAGGGAAAAACGGAAGTTTTTTGGATAATGCAAATATTCTTAACTTATCGAATCAAGGTCTCCGAGTATAAGTAATATTAAGCAAAAACATGCAAAAACGGCCAGTTTTGTGATTCGAGCTATTTCTTCAATAAGACTTGAAAAACGTCAGTTTTGGGAAAATAAACCGTTTTTCAAACTTAGCAAGTTTTTGCTCTCGAATCAAGGTAATATTCACCAACACCTGGAAAAACGGCTAATTTGATCCATTTCCTAAAAAAGATTGAAAATCGGCAGTTTTTTGTATAATACAAATATCTTCATACTTATCAAATTAAGGTCTCCGATTATAAGTAATATTAAGCAAAAACATGGAAAAATGGCCTGTTTGGAGATTCGAGCTATTTCTTCAAAAAGGCTAGAAAAACGTCAATTTGGGGAAAATAAACCGTTTTTCAAACTTAGCAAGTTATTGCTCTCAAATCTAAGTAATATTAACCAAAACCTGGAAAAACGGCCATTTTTTAGGTTTGATCTATTTCCTAAAAAAGAAGGGAAAAACGGGGGGGTTTTGGGTAAGGCAAATATCCTTAACTTATCGAATCAAGGTCTCCGAGTATAAGTAATATTAAGCAAAAACATGCGAAAACGGCCAGTTTTGTGATTCGAGCTATTTCTTCAATAAGACTTGAAAAACGTCAGTTTTGGGAAAATATACCGTTTTTCAAACTTAGCAAATTATTGCTCTCGAATCTAAGTAATATTAACCAAAACCTGGAAAAACGGCCTTTTTTAAGGTTTGATCTATTTCCTAAAAAAGTAGGGTAAAACGCGAGTTTTTGGATAATACAAATATCTTCATACTTATCAAATTAAGGTCTCCGATTATAAGTAATATTAAGCAAAAACATTGAAAAATAGCCTTTTTGGAGATTCGAGCTATTTCTTCAAAAAGTCTTGAAAAACGTCATTTTGGGGAAAATAAACCGTTTTTCAAACTTCCTAAGTTATTGCTTTCGAATCTAAGTAATATTAACCAAAACCTGGAAAAACGGCTGTATTTAAGGTTTGATCTTTTTTTCTAAAAAAAGTAGGGAAAAACAGGAGTTTTTTGGGTAATGCAAACATTCTTAACTTATCGAATAAAGGCGTCCAAGTATAAGTAATATTTGGCAATAACATGCAAAAACGGCTAGATTTGAGATTCGAGATATTTCTTCAAAAAGGCTTGAAAAACGTCAGTTTTCGGAAAATAAACTGTTTTCACCTTAGCAAGTTATTGCTCTCGAATCTAAGTAATATTAACCAAAACCTGGAAAAACGGCTAATTTGATCCATTTCCTGAAAAAAGATTGAAAAACGGCAGTTTTGGGATAAGACAAATATCTTCATACTTATCAAATTAAGGTCTCCGATTATAAGTAATATTAAGCAAAAACTTGCAAAAACGGACAGTTTTGTGATTCGAGCTATTTCTTCAATAAGACTTGAAAAACGTCAGTTTTGGGAAAATAAACCGTTTTTCAAACTTAGCAAGTTATTGCTCTCGAATCTAAGTAATATTAACCAAAACCTGGAAAAACGGCCGTTTTTAAGGTTTGATCTATTTCCTAAAAAAGTAGGGAAAAACGGAAGTTTTTTGGATAATGCAAATATTCTTAACTTATCGAATCAAGGTCTCCGAGTATAAGTAATATTAAGCAAAAACATGCAAAAACGGCCAGTTTTGTGATTCGAGCTATTTCTTCAATAAGACTTGAAAAACGTCAGTTTTGGGAAAATAAACCGTTTTTCAAACTTAGCAAGTTTTTGCTCTCGAATCAAGGTAATATTCACCAACACCTGGAAAAACGGCCGTTTTTAAGGTTTGATCTATTTCCTAAAAAAGCAGGGAAAAACAGGAGTTTTTTGGATAATGCAAATATTCTTAACTTATCGAATAAAGGTGTCCAAGTATAAGTAATATTAGGCAAAAACATGCAAAAACGGCTAGATTTGAGATTCGAGATATTTCTTCAAAAAGACTTGAAAAACCTCAGTTTTCGGAAAATAAACTGTTTTCACCTCGGCAAATTATTGCTCTCGAATCTAAGTAATATTAACCAAAACCTGGAAAAACGGCTAATTTGATCCATTTCCTAAAAAAGATTGAAAATCGGCAGTTTTTTGGATAATACAAATATCTTCATACTTATCAAATTAAGGTCTCCGATTATAAGTAATATTAAGCAAAAACATGGAAAAATGGCCTGTTTGGAGATTCGAGCTATTTCTTCAAAAAGGCTAGAAAAACGTCAATTTGGGGAAAATAAACCGTTTTTCAAACTTAGCAAGTTATTGCTCTCGAATCTAAGTAATATTAACCAAAACCTGGAAAAACGGCCATTTTTTAGGTTTGATCTATTTCCTAAAAAAGAAGGGAAAAACGGGGAGGTTTTAGGTAAGGCAAATATCCTTAACTTATCGAATCAAGGTCTCCGAGTATAAGTAATATTAAGCAAAAACATGCAAAAACGGCCAGTTTTCTGATTCGAGCTATTTCTTCAATAAGACTTGAAAAACGTCAGTTTTGGGAAAATAAACCGTTTTTCAAACTTAGCAAGTTATTGCTCTCGAATCTAAGTAATATTAACCAAAACCTGGAAAAACGGCCTTTTTTAAGGTTTGATCTATTTCCTAAAAAAGTAGGGTAAAACGCGAGTTTTTGGATAATACAAATATCTTCATACTTATCAAATTAAGGTCTCTGATTATAAGTAATATTAACCAAAAACATGGAAAAATAGCCTCTTTGAAGATTCGAGCTATTTCTTCAAAAAGGCTTAAAAACGTCAGTTATGGGAAAATAAACCGTTTTTCAAACTTAGCAAGTTATTGCTCTCGAATCTAAGTAATATTAATCAAAAGCTGGAAAAACGGCCGTTTTTAAGGTTTGATCTATTTCCTAAAAAAGTAGGGAAAAACAGAAGTTTTTTGGATAATGCAAATATTCTTAACTTATCGAATCAAGGTCTCCGAGTATAAGTAATATTAAGCAAAAACATGCAAAAACGGCCAGTTTTGTGATTCGAGCTATTTCTTCAAAAAGGCTTAAAAAACGTCAGTTATGGGAAAATAAACCGTTTTTCAAACTTAGCAAGTTATTGCTCTCGAATCTAAGTAATATTAATCAAAACCTGGAAAAACGGCCGTTTTTAAGGTTTGATCTATTTCCTAAAAAAGTAGGGAAAAACGGAAGTTTTTTGGTTTATGCAAATATTCTTAACTTATCGAATCAAGGTCTCCGAGTATAAGTAATATTAAGCAAAAACATGCAAAAACGGCCAGTTTTGTGATTCGAGCTATTTCTTCAATAAGACTTGAAAAACGTCAGTTTTGGGAAAATAAACCGTTTTTCAAACTTAGCAAGTTTTTGCTCTCGAATCAAGGTAATATTCACCAACACCTGGAAAAACGGCCGTTTTTAAGGTTTGATCTATTTCCTAAAAAAGCAGGGAAAAACAGGAGTTTTTTGGATAATGCAAATATTCTTAACTTATCGAATAAAGGTGTCCAAGTATAAGTAATATTAGGCAAAAACATGCAAAAACGGCTAGATTTGAGATTCGAGATATTTCTTCAAAAAGACTTGAAAAACCTCAGTTTTCGGAAAATAAACTGTTTTCACCTCGGCAAATTATTGCTCTCGAATCTAAGTAATATTAACCAAAACCTGGAAAAACGGCTAATTTGATCCATTTCCTAAAAAAGATTGAAAATCGGCAGTTTTTTGGATAATACAAATATCTTCATACTTATCAAATTAAGGTCTCCGATTATAAGTAATATTAAGCAAAAACATGGAAAAATGGCCTGTTTGGAGATTCGAGCTATTTCTTCAAAAAGGCTAGAAAAACGTCAATTTGGGGAAAATAAACCGTTTTTCAAACTTAGCAAGTTATTGCTCTCGAATCTAAGTAATATTAACCAAAACCTGGAAAAACGGCCATTTTTTAGGTTTGATCTATTTCCTAAAAAAGAAGGGAAAAACGGGGAGGTTTTAGGTAAGGCAAATATCCTTAACTTATCGAATCAAGGTCTCCGAGTATAAGTAATATTAAGCAAAAACATGCAAAAACGGCCAGTTTTCTGATTCGAGCTATTTCTTCAATAAGACTTGAAAAACGTCAGTTTTGGGAAAATAAACCGTTTTTCAAACTTAGCAAGTTATTGCTCTCGAATCTAAGTAATATTAACCAAAACCTGGAAAAACGGCCTTTTTTAAGGTTTGATCTATTTCCTAAAAAAGTAGGGTAAAACGCGAGTTTTTGGATAATACAAATATCTTCATACTTATCAAATTAAGGTCTCTGATTATAAGTAATATTAACCAAAAACATGGAAAAATAGCCTCTTTGAAGATTCGAGCTATTTCTTCAAAAAGGCTTAAAAACGTCAGTTATGGGAAAATAAACCGTTTTTCAAACTTAGCAAGTTATTGCTCTCGAATCTAAGTAATATTAATCAAAAGCTGGAAAAACGGCCGTTTTTAAGGTTTGATCTATTTCCTAAAAAAGTAGGGAAAAACGGAAGTTTTTTGGATAATGCAAATATTCTTACCTTATCGAATTAAGGTCTCCGAGTATAAGTAATATTAAGCAAAAACATGCAAAAACGGCCAGTTTTGTGATTCGAGCTATTTCTTCAAAAAGGCTTAAAAAACGTCAGTTATGGGAAAATAAACCGTTTTTCAAACTTAGCAAGTTATTGCTCTCGAATCTAAGTAATATTAATCAAAACCTGGAAAAACGGCCGTTTTTAAGGTTTGATCTATTTCCTAAAAAAGTAGGGAAAAACGGAAGTTTTTTGGATAATGCAAATATTCTTAACTTATCGAATCAAGGTCTCCGAGTATAAGTAATATTAAGCAAAAACATGCAAAAACGGCCAGTTTTGTGATTCGAGCTATTTCTTCAATAAGACTTGAAAAACGTCAGTTTTGGGAAAATAAACCGTTTTTCAAACTTAGCAAGTTTTTGCTCTCGAATCAAGGTAATATTCACCAACACCTGGAAAAACGGCTAATTTGATCCATTTCCTAAAAAAGATTGAAAATCGGCAGTTTTTTGTATAATACAAATATCTTCATACTTATCAAATTAAGGTCTCCGATTATAAGTAATATTAAGCAAAAACATGGAAAAATGGCCTGTTTGGAGATTCGAGCTATTTCTTCAAAAAGGCTAGAAAAACGTCAATTTGGGGAAAATAAACCGTTTTTCAAACTTAGCAAGTTATTGCTCTCAAATCTAAGTAATATTAACCAAAACCTGGAAAAACGGCCATTTTTTAGGTTTGATCTATTTCCTAAAAAAGAAGGGAAAAACGGGGGGGTTTTGGGTAAGGCAAATATCCTTAACTTATCGAATCAAGGTCTCCGAGTATAAGTAATATTAAGCAAAAACATGCGAAAACGGCCAGTTTTGTGATTCGAGCTATTTCTTCAATAAGACTTGAAAAACGTCAGTTTTGGGAAAATATACCGTTTTTCAAACTTAGCAAATTATTGCTCTCGAATCTAAGTAATATTAACCAAAACCTGGAAAAACGGCCTTTTTTAAGGTTTGATCTATTTCCTAAAAAAGTAGGGTAAAACGCGAGTTTTTGGATAATACAAATATCTTCATACTTATCAAATTAAGGTCTCCGATTATAAGTAATATTAAGCAAAAACATTGAAAAATAGCCTTTTTGGAGATTCGAGCTATTTCTTCAAAAGTCTTGAAAAACGTCATTTTGGGGAAAATAAACCGTTTTTCAAACTTCCTAAGTTATTGCTTTCGAATCTAAGTAATATTAACCAAAACCTGGAAAAACGGCTGTATTTAAGGTTTGATCTTTTTTTCTAAAAAAAGTAGGGAAAAACAGGAGTTTTTGGGTAATGCAAAACATTCTTAACTTATCGAATAAAGGCGTCCAAGTATAAGTAATATTTGGCAAAAACATGCAAAAACGGCTAGATTTGAGATTCGAGATATTTCTTCAAAAGGCTTGAAAAACGTCAGTTTTCGGAAAATAAACTGTTTTCACCTTAGCAAGTTATTGCTCTCGAATCTAAGTAATATTAACCAAAACCTGGAAAAACGGCTAATTTGATCCATTTCCTGAAAAAAGATTGAAAAACGGCAGTTTTGGGATAAGACAAATATCTTCATACTTATCAAATTAAGGTCTCCGATTATAAGTAATATTAAGCAAAAACTTGCAAAACGGACAGTTTTGTGATTCGAGCTATTTCTTCAATAAGACTTGAAAAACGTCAGTTTTGGGAAAATAAACCGTTTTTCAAACTTAGCAAGTTATTGCTCTCGAATCTAAGTAATATTAACCAAAACCTGGAAAAACGGCCGTTTTTAAGGTTTGATCTATGTATTTCCTAAAAAAGTAGGAAAAACGGAAGGTTTTGGATAATGCAAATATTCTTAACTTATCGAATCAAGTTCTCCGATTTAAGTAATATTAAGCAAAAACATGCAAAAACGCCCAGTTTTGTGATTCGAGCTATTTCTTCAATAAGACTAGAAAAACGTCAATTTTGGGAAAATAAACCGTTTTTCAAACTTAGCAAGTTATTGCTCTTTGAATCTAAGTAATATTAACCAAAACCTGGAAAAACGGCCGTTTTTAAGGTTTGATCTATTTCCGAAAAAAGTAGGGTAAAACGGGTGTTTTTTGGAAAATACAAATATCTTCATACTTATCAAATTAAGGTCTCCGATTATAAGTAATATTAAGCAAAAACATGGAAAAATATCCTCTTTGAAGATTCGAGCTATTTGTTCAAAAAGGCTTGAAAAACGTCCGTTTTGTGAAAATAAACCGTTTTTCAAACTTAGCAAGTATTGCTCTCGAATCTAAGTAATATTAAACAAAACCTATAAAAAACGTCCGTTTTTAAGGTTTGGCCTATTTCCTAAAAAGGTAGGGAAAAACGGTTGTTTTTTGAATAATGCAAATATTCTTAACTTATCGAATCAAGGTCTACGAGTATAAGTATTATTAAGCAAAAACATGCAAAAACGGGCGGTTTTGTGATTCGAGCTATTTCTTCAAAAAGACTTGAAAAAGACCAGTTTTGGAAAAATAAACCGTTTTTCAAACTTAGCAAGTTATTGCTCTCGAAATCTAATTAATATTAACCAAAACCTGGAAAAACGGCCATTTTTTAGGTTGGATCTATTTCCTAAAAAAGAAGGGAAAAACGGGGGGGTTTGGGGTAAGGCAAATATCCTTAACTTATCGATTCAAGGTCTCCGAGTATAAGTAATATTAAGGCAAAAACATGCAAAAACGGCCAGTTTTGTGATTCGAGATATTTCTTAAAAAAGGCTTGAAAAACGTCAGTTTTAGAAAAACAAACTGTTTTTCAAACTTAGCAAGTCATTGCTCTCGAATCTAAGTAATATTAGCCAAACCTGGAAAAACGGCCGTTTTTAAGGTTTCATCTATTTACTAAAAAAGTAGGGAAAAACGGAAGTTTTTTGGATAATGCAAATATTCTTAACTTATCGAATCAAGGTCTCCGAGTATAAGTAATATTAAGCAAAAACATGCAAAAACGGCCAGTTTTGTGATTCGAGCTATTTCTTCAATAAGACTTGAAAAACGTCAGTTTTGGGAAAATAAACCGTTTTTCAAACTTAGCAAGTTTTTGCTCTCGAATCAAGGTAATATTCACCAACACCTGGAAAAACGGCTAATTTGATCCATTTCCTAAAAAAGATTGAAAATCGGCAGTTTTTTGGATAATACAAATATCTTCATACTTATCAAATTAAGGTCTCCGATTATAAGTAATATTAAGCAAAAACATGGAAAAATGGCCTGTTTGGAGATTCGAGCTATTTCTTCAAAAAGGCTAGAAAAACGTCAATTTGGGGGAAAATAAACCGTTTTTCAAACTTAGCAAGTTATTGCTCTCAAAATCTAAGTAATATTAACCAAAACCTGGAAAAACGGCCATTTTTTAGGTTTGATCTATTTCCTAAAAAAGAAGGGAAAAACGGGGGGGTTTTGGGTAAGGCAAATATCCTTAACTTATCGAATCAAGGTCTCCGAGTATAAGTAATATTAAGCAAAAACATGCGAAAACGGCCAGTTTTGTGATTCGAGCTATTTCTTCAATAAGACTTGAAAAACGTCAGTTTTGGGAAAATAAACCGTTTTTCAAACTTAGCAAATTATTGCTCTCGAATCTAAGTAATATTAACCAAAACCTGAAAAAACGGCCTTTTTTAAGGTTTGATCTATTTCCTAAAAAAGTAGGGTAAAACGCAGAGTTTTTGGATAATACAAATATCTTCATACTTATCAAATTAAGGTCTCCGATTATAAGTAATATTAAGCAAAAACATTGAAAAATAGCCTTTTTGGAGATTCGAGCTATTTCTTCAAAAAAGTCTTGAAAAAACGTCATTTTGGGGAAAATAAACCGTTTTTCAAACTTCCTAAGTTATTGCTTTCGAATCTAAGTAATATTAACCAAAACCTGGAAAAACGGCTGTATTTAAGGTTTGATCTTTTTTTCTAAAAAAAGTAGGGAAAAACAGGAGTTTTTTGGATAATGCAAACATTCTTAACTTATCGAATAAAGGCGTCCAAGTATAAGTAATATTTGGCAAAAACATGCAAAAACGGCTAGATTTGAGATTCGAGATATTTCTTCAAAAAGGCTTGAAAAACGTCAGTTTATCGGAAAATAAACTGTTTTCACCTTAGCAAGTTATTGCTCTCGAATCTAAGTAATATTAACCAAAACCTGGAAAAACGGCTAATTTGATCCATTTCCTGAAAAAAGATTGAAAAACGGCAGTTTTGGGATAATACAAATATCTTCATACTTATCAAATTAAGGTCTCCGATTATAAGTAATATTAAGCAAAAACTTGCAAAAAACGGCCAGTTTTTGTGATTCGAGCTATTTCTTCAATAAGACTTGAAAAACGTCAGTTTTGGGAAAATAAACCGTTTTTCAAACTTAGCAAGTTATTGCTCTCGAATCTAAGTAATATTAACCAAAACCTGGAAAAACGGCCGTTTTTAAGGTTTGATCTATTTCCTAAAAAAGTAGGGAAAAACGGAAGGTTTTAGATAATGCAAATATTCTTAACTTATCGAATAAAGGTGTCCAAGTATAAGTAATATTAGGCAAAAACATGCAAAAACGGCTAGATTTGAGATTCGAGATATTTCTTCAAAAAGGCTTGAAAAACGTCAGTTATCGGAAAATAAACTGTTTTCACCTTAGCAAGTTATTGCTCTCGAATCTAAGTAATATTAACCAAAACCTGGAAAAACGGCTAATTTGATCCATTTCCTAAAAAAGATTGAAAATCGGCAGTTTTTTGGATAATACAAATATCTTCATACTTATCAAATTAAGGTCTCCGATTATAAGTAATATTAAGCAAAAACATGCAAAAACGGCAGTTTTGTGATTCGAGATATTTCTTTAAAAAGGTTTGAAAAACGTCATTTTTCGGAAAACAAACTGTTTTTCAAACTTAGCAAGTCATTGCTCTCGAATCTAAGTAATATTAGCCAAAACTTGGAAAAACGGCCGTTTTTAAGGTTTGATCTATTTCCTAAAAAAGTAGGGAAAAACGGAAGTTTTTTGGATTTATGCAAATATCCTTAACTTATCGAATCAAGGTCTCCGAGTATAGGTAATATTAAGCAAAAACATGCAAAAACGGCCAGTTTTGTGATTCGAGCTATTTCTTCAATAAGACTTGAAAAACGTTCAGTTTTAGGAAAACAAACTGTTTTTCAAACTTAGCAAGTCATTGCTCTCGAATCTAAGTAATATTAGCCAAAACCTGGAAAAACGGCCGTTTTTTAAGGTTTGATCTATTTCCTAAAAAAGTAGGGAAAAACGGAAGTTTTTGGATAATGCAAATATTCTTAACTTATCGAATCAAAGGTCTCCGAGTATAAGTAATATTGAGCAAAAACATGCAAAAACGGCCGGTTTTGTGATTCGAGCTATTTCTTCAAAAAGACTTGAAAACCTTAGTTTTGGAAAATAAACCGTTTTTCAAACTTAGCAAGTTATTGCTCTCGAATCTAAGTAATATAAACCAAAACATGGAAAAACGGCCTTTTTTAAGGTTTGATCTATTTCCTAAAAAAGTAGGGTAAAACGCGAGTTTTTGGATAATACAAATATCTTCATACTTATCAAATTAAGGTCTCTGATTATAAGTAATATTAACCAAAAACATGGAAAAATAGCCTCTTTGAAGATTCGAGCTATTTCTTCAATAAGACTTGAAAAACGTCAGTTTGGAAAATAAACCGTTTTCAAACTTAGCAGGTTATTGCTCTCGAATCTAAGTAATATTAACCAAAACCTGGAAAAACGGCTAATTTGATCCATTTCCTAAAAAGATTGAAAATCGGCAGTTTTTTGGATAATACAAATATCTTCATACTTATCAAATTAAGGTCTCCGATTATAAGTAATATTATGCAAAAACATGCAAAAACGGCCAGTTTTGTGATTCGAGATATTTCTTTAAAAAGGTTTGAAAAACGTCATTTTTCGGAAAACAAACTGTTTTTCAAACTTAGCAAGTCATTGCTCTCGAATCTAAGTAATATTAGCCAAAACCTGAAAAAACGGCCGTTTTTAAGGTTTGATCTATTTCCTAAAAAAGTAGGGAAAAACGGAAGTTTTTTGGATTTATGCAAATATCCTTAACTTATCGAATCAAGGTCTCCGAGTATAGGTTATATTAAGCAAAAACATGCAAAAACGGCCAGTTTTGTGATTCGAGCTATTTCTTCAATAAGACTTGAAAAACGTCAGTTTTGGGAAAATAAAACCGTTTTTCAAACTTAGCAAGTTTTTGCTCTCGAATCTAAGTAATATTCACCAACACCTGGAAAAACGGCCGTTTTTAAGGTTTGATCTACTTCCTAAAAAAGTAGGGAAAAACAGGAGTTTTTTGGATAATGCAAATATTCTTAACTTATCGAATAAAGGTGTCCAAGTATAAGTAATATTAGGCAAAAACATGCAAAAACGGCTAGATTTGAGATTCGAGATATTTCTTCAAAAAGGCTTGAAAAACGTCAGTTTTCGGAAAATAAACTGTTTTCACCTTAGCAAGTTATTGCTCTCGAATCTAAGTAATATTATTCAAAACCTGGAAAAACGGCTAATTTGATCCATTTCCTAAAAAAGATTGAAAATCGGCAGTTTTTTTGGATAATACAAATATCTTCATACTTATCAAATTAAGGTCTCCGATTATAAGTAATATTAAGCAAAAACATGGAAAAATGGCCTGTTTGGAGGATTCGAGCTATTTCTTCAAAAAGGCTTGAAAAACGTCCGTTTTGTGAAAATAACCGTTTTTCAAACTTATCAGGTTATTGCTCTCGAATCTAAGTAATATTAACCAAAACCTATAAAAAACGGCCCATTTTAAGGTTTGCCTATTTCCTAAAAAGGTAGGGAAAAACGGTTGTTTTTTGAATAATGCAAATATTCTTAACTTATCGAATCAAGGTCTACGAGTATAAGTATTATTAAGCAAAAACATGCAAAAACGGGCGGTTTTGTGATTCGAGCTATTTCTTTAAAAAGACTTGGAAAAAGACCAGTTTTGGAAAAATAAACCGTTTTTCAAACTTAGCAAGTTATTGCTCTCGAATCTAATTAATATTAACCAAAACCTGGAAAAACGGCCATTTTTTAGGTTGGATCTATTTCCTAAAAAAGAAGGGGAAAACGGGGGGGTTTGGGGTAAGGGCAAATATCCTTAACTTATCGATTCAAGGTCTCCGAGTATAAGTAATATTAAGCAAAAACATGCAAAAACGGCCAGTTTTGTGATTTGAGATATTTCTTTAAAAAGGCTTGAAAACGTCAGTTTTAGGAAAACAAACTGTTTTTCAAACTTAGCAAGTCATTGCTCTCGAATCTAAGTAATATTAGCCAAAACCTGGAAAAACGGCCGTTTTTAAGGTTTGATCTATTTCCTAAAAAAGTAGGGAAAAACGGAAGTTTTTTGGATAATGCAAATATTCTTAACTTATCGAATCAAGGTCTCCGAGTATAAGTAATATTGAGCAAAAACATGCAAAAACGGCCGGTTTTGTGATTCGAGCTATTTCTTCAAAAAGACTTGAAAAACCTTAGTTTTGGGAAAATAACCGTTTTTTCAAACTTAGCAAGTTATTGCTCTCGAATCTAAGTAATATAAACCAAAACATGGAAAAACGGCCTTTTTTAAGGTTTGATCTATTCCTAAAAAAGTAGGGTAAAACGCGAGTTTTTGGATAATACAAATATCTTCATACTTATCAAATTAAGGTCTCTGATTATAAGTAATATTAACCAAAAACATGGAAAAATAGCCTCTTTGAAGATTCGAGCTATTTCTTCAAAAAGGCTTAAAAAACGTCAGTTATGGGTAAATAAACCGTTTTTTCAAAACTTAGCAAGTTATTGCTCTCGAATCTAAGTAATATTAACCAAAACCTGGAAAAAACGGCCGTTTTTAAGGTTTGATCTATTTCCTAAAAAAGTAGGTAAAAACGGAAGGTTTTGGATAATGCAAATATTCTTAACTTATCGAATCAAGTTCTCCGAGTTAAGTAATATTAAGCAAAAACATGAAAAAACGCCCAGTTTTGTGATTCGAGCTATTCTTCAATAAGACTTGAAAAACGTCAATTTTGGGAAAATAAACCGTTTTTCAAACTTAGCAAGTTATTGCTCTTTGAATCTAAGTAATATTAACCAAAACCTGGAAAAACGGCCGTTTTTAAGGTTTGATCTATTTCCTAAAAAAGTAGGGTAAAACGGGGTTTTTTGGAAAATACAAATATCTTCATACTTATCAAATTAAGGTCTCCGATTATAAATAATATTAAGCAAAAACATGGAAAAATAGCCTCTTTGAAGATTCGAGCTATTTGTTCAAAAAGGCTTGAAAAACGTCCGTTTTGTGAAAATAAACTGTTTTTCAAACTTAGCAAGTTATTGCTCTCGAATCTAAGTAATATTAACCAAAACCTATAAAAAAACGGCCGTTTTTAAGGTTTGGCCTATTTCCTAAAAAGGTAGGGAAAAACGGTTGTTTTTTTGAATAATGCAAATATTCTTAACTTATCGAATCAAGGTCTACGAGTATAAGTATTATTAAGCAAAAACATGCAAAAACGGGCGGTTTTGTGTTTCGAGCTATTTCTTCAAAAAGACTTGAAAAAGACCAGTTTTGGAAAAATAAACCGTTTTTCAAACTTAGCAAGTTATTGCTCTCGAATCTAATTAATATTAACCAAAACCTGGAAAAACGGCCATTTTTTTAGGTTGGATCTATTTCTAAAAAAGAAGGGAAAAACGGGGGGGTTTGGGGTAAGGCAAATATCCTTAACTTATCGATTCAAGGTCTCCGAGTATAAGTAATATTAAGGCAAAAACATGCAAAAACGGCCAGTTTTGTGATTCGAGATATTTCTTTAAAAAGGCTTGAAAAACGTCAGTTTTAGAAAACAAACTGTTTTTCAAACTTAGCAAGTCATTGCTCTCGAATCTAAGTAATATTAGCACAAACTGGAACAACGGCCATTTTTAAGGTTTGATCTATTTCCTAAACAGTAGGGAAAAACGGAAGTTTTTTGGATAATGCAAATATTCTTAACTTATCGAATCAAGGTCTCCGAGTATAAGTAATATAAGCAAAAACATGCAAAAACGGCCAGTTTTGTGATTCGAGCTATTTCTTCAATAAGACTTGAAAAACGTCAGTTTTGGGAAAATAAACCGTTTTTCAAACTTAGCAAGTTTTTGCTCTCGAATCAAGGTAATATTCACCAACACCTGGAAAAACGGCTAATTTGATCCATTTCCTAAAAAAGATTGAAAATCGGCAGTTTTTTGGATAATACAAATATCTTCATACTTATCAAATTAAGGTCTCCGATTATAAGTAATATTAAGCAAAAACATGGAAAAATGGCCTGTTTGGAGATTCGAGCTATTTCTTCAAAAAGGCTAGAAAACGTCAATTTGGGGAAAATAAACCGTTTTTCAAACTTAGCAAGTTATTGCTCTCGAATCTAAGTAATATTAGCCAAAACCTGGAAAAACGGCCGTTTTTAAGGTTTGATCTATTTCCTAAAAAAGTAGGGAAAAACGGAAGTTTTTTGGATTTATGCAAATATCCTTAACTTATCGAATCAAGGTCTCCGAGTATAGGTATATTAAGCAAAAACATGCAAAAACGGCCAGTTTTGTGATTCGAGCTATTTCTTCAATAAGACTTGAAAAACGTCAGTTTTAGGAAAACAAACTGTTTTTCAAACTTAGCAAGTCATTGCTCTCGAATCTAAGTAATATTAGCCAAAACCTGGGAAAAACGGCCGTTTTTAAGGTTTGATCTATTTCCTAAAAAAGTAGGGAAAAAC